>KE524970.1:444417-572615 GCA_000441895.2 Anopheles sinensis
TAGGTGACACTCCCCGAGTTGTAAAGGCCTCTCCCCCGATCGTTTCAATGTACGGCTTGACGCTAGGCACCCGTGGCGTTTCCGTTCCCCCTCTTCGGTGCCCTTTTTCCTCGGCCCCAGACCGAACCCTGCCGCCGCTGGGGTATGGCGCAATAGCTTGCAAAGTATCACAAGATCAAAAAGCGAGGTGCTCTTGCACAGACAACTTCTTGTTTGCGAGCGGAAAACCCAGTTCCAGCTTTAGGTCATAATTCAAATATTAAGAGGCCATTTGACACATCGTTGAATCGATTCGCGTAGGCTAGGGCTGAGGCAGTTGGCAGCTCGATTTAGAGCAACTGACTCCAACCGAAGTATTATGACGTCCAGAAAGTGTTGTTTATGTTAACATAATGTAGTATGTTAACGATGACTCTTAACTTCCTGGTACAAATTACTAATAAACTCACTTCATATTTTCAACAACCATCATATCTTAAAATCAAGCAAATGTAAAACAATCAAAGCAAATACAATAATTTTAGTTTTTCAATGCTAAAATGGACGATATTGAAATATCATAAAAATATCGTACAACACTTAATCTGAAACAGTTCACGCCGATTACCTTAAAGTGTCTGCTAAACTGAGAAGCTCATTAGGTGATAAAAACAACAGAAGATTTCTCAACAACACTTCAACAAATGCACTTCATTAGATACCGATACCTTACACGGCGCGTGAAAGCAATATTTACGCTTGCGGGAAAAGGTAAATGTGCAGACAGTCGTCTATTGAAGAACGCTTACAACCCTCTCGCATGATGACGTTCAAGTCGTTTTTATCAGAGCGTGCATCCTTTCCATTCATGATAACAAGGAGGATGTACTTAGTTGCTTCCCTTCCGAGCGCTTAAAATAGATATCGATGTGATAAGGGAAAAAGGTACGCACACACAAACTGTACACCCTTTCCCTACAGTCACACGCATCTTGCTAGACCATTCAAGGGGGAGGAAGGTTTAAAGCAGAAACACGCACGTCCAACACAGAAAACGCATTTCATTCGACGAAGGCCAACGGAAACCGCCGCCACGATGGCTCGGGCATGGAGGATTGATTGCGGACGCGCGCACAGTAAATAAATAAACAAATCTATATTACATCGAAGCCGTTATCGGACAGGAAAAAGGCCACGACTGATAAGACACCGCGACCCTTTACCCCCTTGTTTGATGAACCTGGGCAGTAAACCAAAGGCAGATTGATTTCTCCACCCGTCCGTTGATAAAAACGGGGGAACTATAAATAAAGTGTTCGACGGATTGCAGACGGTTTGTGTTAAATACCCTTTTTTACACAACCCAATCGTAACAATTAACGATACGATATGATTCCTTCCGGGCACACCGGAAGTACATCCCGTCGGATGTTGGGATTCATCTCGTGCCTGAGACAGACAAAGTATAGGTTTCATTCTCGTTCATTCATACATCTTGAGAAATGGAGTGCAACAAACATTTGGAAACCAACAATTGATGTAATGAAATAGATTAAACCGAAAAGGAAGCATACATCGAAACGCCTTCTTACCTCCACAAAGAGCGAATCATTTACATCCTATCAAAACAAAGAAACATTTCCGGAACCTCCCAATCCATGTTTTACTAGTTCAACCGAACAAAGCTACCTTTCCTTGAGAGAGCATCAACAGAAAGGAAACAAAGAGTTTAACCCATAGCATAAGTACCTCTCTAAGCACACAATACGAGGCATCACGTGCCGCGAAAGATGGGCGGGAATAATTGTTTTATATTGTTAGTAACCGTCAAATATGTTTCAACGTCGAACTTTTGGTGATGTTTTTATTAATGAGTCCGCTCCAACATACCCAACTAAAAATAGTTCAAATTACCCTAAAAAGGTATGAAGATAATTCAACTATTGAACAATTATATTATTATATCAAAACTAACGAGCATACCGAATGCAGAAAAACAATTAGCTAACAATACGTTCGTGTTCCATCATTTCAAATCATTGCAATATGACGGTTCAGTGTGTGTTTGTGTGGAGAACAACTCATTTCATAGATGGAAATAATTTGTATGTAACTCACTGCTAATGTTTAAAAGCTACAAAGATGTTTAGAAACATTCAGAGCAAAAAGTAAATCATTGTTCGAAGCTATGCAACCAACCACCAAGCCCACTCCTTGGGTTGTTGTTTTATACTCGTATATGAATGTTTTTTGTCCAAAAAAATTATCCACACCGACATAAAACATGTTCCTCTTTTCGCTGCTCCGTCTATTAAAGATAACTTCCTCTCGTCTGTACACACATAAGGAATTAACTTTAAGGGAGTGCTTTTACAAGCACGTTTAGCCTCACAATACACTCATTGTGCAGTAATGATTTGGCGAAAAAAAAACCGACGAAGAAAAAATTACAGATGAAGGAAAATTAACCATAGCCACAATTACGCTATTGCGCGGTTATTATTATGTATGATTATGTGTGTACGTGTGCACACCGTTTGCTTTAGATTTTACAATCGGCTACATTAAAACGATTTTGTGGTTGATCGTGTGCCGGTGGATGTTGCGGTGGCATTAATAGCGAATATACAGTCCGAAGTCTTTCGAAACTGGTGGCATTCGGCATCACTCGTAATGAATGGAATCTTTACAATTGCTGCAATTGAATCTTGTTTGTAATTCAGCTGTAGGATTTGTTGCCAAAAGTTGGAAAAAACGCAAAGGAATGCATTTAAGGAAAATATATTTTTGTATTCTTTTGGATATTTTTATCCACCTTAATCAACGGAAAAATTGGAGAAACAAATTCCCCATTGGTACGAAATAAAATTTAATCATTCGAAAGAAAAATGCTACACCCAAAGATATATTTACCAATGGCGAACACCGATTTGTCTTATGTCCTTGAGGTACACGCGTACGCCACAAAATCACCGCCAATTATCTTATCTAGCAATTTGGCGCACTAATCTCCGCCATTACCGTTGGATCATTTTTATTTTTAAACACAAACGACTCTGTCTTTGCGGTATTCTGCAGCAACGATCAGATGTTAATTCGCAGTGAGAAGGCTACTTTTATTTTAAACAGACTTGTTTTGGGGGTCATTCAATTGGAACGGCTCTGAGGCAAGGATAAAACATTTCTGCAGCTTCCCAAGGTAAAAGGAAACGCGAGCTAAGCTTGTAAAACAAAAACACCTTCCAAACTGACCTCTTACTCCACTGAACCGATTCTAACGAAGCCTCTTATGAAGAGAGAGATTGATTGAAGAAATAAAACACATTTTTTATTAATACACAATACGCAAACGGAGGTTCGTCGCTTGACGTCTCGTTAGTGAGAATGAGTCTTTTGATTTTGGGGGCCCCTAATTTGTTTACGGATAATTCCCGCCATGCCATGCTCAACCGAGCGCGCCGGTTCGAAAGTTATGCCTCGGCAAACTAATTAAAAGAGAAGGAGAAAATGCGGAGAAGCATTATTTGATACTCGCCGTAAGCACCATTCATCGCGTATTTACGAATTACGGTTCTATTTCGTCACGGTTGCCCGACGTTGCACGCAAAAGTGAGGAACCATTTGTGAATGTTTCTTTCTTTTTATTTTGCCCGTCGACCTACATTCTTTCCCATTTCGCTCGTCTCTTCCATCGCTGGTTGGTGGATTCTTGTTTCTAAACTCCTTGTTGTACTTTTTACGCTCCACAGCTGTTATTTATTTCGAAGAGGGAAAATAAACTGCCACGATCGAAACGTATCATCAAGCATCAAGTGCAGCACCCTGCTGGAGGATGCACCACACAACCATCCACCGTTACGCCAACAACACCTCCGTTTAGATGTTTTTATTTTTTATTGCAACCGCGCTTTCATTCTGCCCCTTTGTTCCACATAATCCTCAAAACCAGCGGGCATTTAAAATACTACTAAACCAATAAATCATTCCACGTTCATTCGAAGCCCAACTGCTCCTTTTAAACTACAGTGTCAGGAGAAATCAAATAACAAATAGGCAAAGCTTTCCGGCATAGATAGGGTCTAACAAAAATGGTAGGAAAACAAAAACGTGCAATATAAACCCAACAAGTGGGCCTGACAGCTTTTGTGAAACAGCGCGCTTTTTTGCCGTAAAAAATGCTTTGGATTAACGTTTTTAATTTTTGTGGACAATCCCCGAGCGATTGGTTCCGGGGGTTGAACTGGAGCTTTTCCGTACAAGTTCCGTTATTAGAACGGAAATTTCGCTCTAGCTCTTCTACAAATTGGGGCACGTACGGAATAAATTGCTTGTTTAGAAATTAATTACTTCTACTCCACGGAAGTAAAGAACAAAAAGTAAGCTTCTTTCCGTACCTCTTGGAGAGCACGGGGAGGAGGAAATGCTGAAAATGATTAACGTCACGTTTAGCTGTTGTTCACCACGCGGAAAATACAACTAAAATCACCCCCAAAAGACGGAAGAATCCATTGATCTCCGGGTGCGTTTGGAGAATCCTTCCTTCCTTCCAATGCTGGGAAAATGCCCGGTGATTGTTTCGGTGGTTTATTTTGAGCAAACTCGTTTCATTAGTGGTGATAAAATAAATTAAACCGAGCCACGCAGTGCGTCACTGGAAACTCGGTGTTTTTCCCGACGACGGTAGGTTAACAGGAAACTCCATTTCATTCGGCCACTGACCCCCGCGGCGTGTGAGGGCTCCACCATGTTCCGTACGCACCCACCCTGCCGCCGTTCTGTACCTCTCTATATACTGTGGAAAATGCTATTGTTCTAGTGCAAACCGAGTGTGATTCTCGCAGCCCGCGAAGGTTTTTTTCGTGTTGTGTTACGTTTTTTACAAATTCAACATTTCCTAACTCCCGGGTTCGTTGGTTCTTAGCATTAGCAGCTAGGCAGAACATTCTCACAGCACACAATCGCAATCAGAACCATTGTTGCGGCAACAACGCTGCCAAAACAAGGGCGAGGGAGAGTGACTGGAACGTGGCGAAAAAAAAACCCAACATCCCCTCTCCGCGAGCCAGCAGATCCCTTTCCGGAACGGGGTTTGAACAAAGTGACAGGTTTTCCATCCATTTTTTTTTTTAGCTTGTGTCAGTGAAGCCACCGATATGCTTCACTGAGATATCCGCCAGGTCACCCCAGTCAGACGCGCTGCTGGTTGGTTCACATTCCGGCACAGTATTCGCAACAATACGTCGCGAGCCCAGCGATGGTTTCAACGAGCGTAACGATGTGGAAAGGTTAGGCAGACGTGTGTGGTAAAAAATACAAACAAAAGTACACCCATTCGGTTGAGTAAAGTCAACTCGATGTCGTTTGCAGTTATCTAAAGCTTCCTCCGCGGTGCGAATGAACAGACAGAATAGTAAAGCCCCGATACTGCATTGGAAATATCTAAAATGAAGCCTGCAAAATATCGATCGTCGATTGCAATCACGTAACGGACAAAACGGTAGCAACATTTGTTAAAGCAATCGATAACAAACTCATGCAACACACCAACATTCAACTAACTTGCTTGTAAATAAAGCTTGTTAAATCAATTGTTGTTTTTTGTTTGACTTTAAAAACATCCATCTTATCAGAGGAAGACAATTTCCTGCTTGAACTCCACTCCCAGAAAAGACACGGATGATGAGTTTTTCGTCATCGTAACCATGCGCAAAAAAGAAGAAGAAAATTATTCAATGAACCCGGACGGAGAAGAAACCGACCACAACTGGTCCACTTCAGCGCGGTTTGACTTTTTACGCCCATGGCGTTTAATTTATGTCCGTTCCGATCGAAGCTGCGGAAGTGTTTTAATTATAATTCCAACCCCTTTCCCCCGTTTTCCTCCCATCGGAACACAACAACCGTCGTGGTATTGTCATACTGGGTCAAAAAAAAAAAATGGCAGCAACAGCAGCAGGTTGCATAAGAAAATGGTGGAACTTTGCGCGTTCGATGAGAGGAAAACTTATCTTCCGATGACAACATGGCGAAAATTAACAGAGAGGAAGCAAACGGACAAAAAAGAAAGAAGAAAAAACTGAACGATAACCAAGCATTCACCTTTTTTTTGCGGCAAGAGCAGGTGGAGCGCGTAGCATAACCATCGAAAACATAATGCTCGTCCACTAAAGACCGGAGGAAAAAATCAACTACCGTGGCCGGCTTTGTCGGAAGCGTTCGCAAACAGGTTGTTCCACGAGAAGTCAATCAACATCGAACGAAATGTTGCGAAAGTAGCGACGACGACGACGGCCAAGGGTTGGATGAAGTTCATTTTTCATCGTGACCCCGCTTCGCGGACGAACCGGTCATTTATTGGCGGCCACCACAAACGACACCAGCCCGTGGTCGGATGAACTTGGCATCGAGAGAGCGGCGGGCAGCTGCCAGCCAGCATCGGCCTCAACATTAACTCACCAAGCAGCATAAGTCAGGGTCTTCAGGGACAACTTTCGTCCGGCCGGTCGTCGCGTGGTGACGCACAAACCAAAACCGGCTTTTTTAGTGGGGCGAATACCGAAAACAGTATCACCACCATCACCACCAAGATGCTGTTGCTGCTGCAGGAAGAGAATCGAAGCGCGTAGGTTTGGGTTCTCTACTGATTATTTTCTTGTGGCCCCAATTTTCGTATCCTTCCTTTCCTGCTCTCCTTTTTGGTGCACGATTATTATCTGCCGTAACCCAGGAGAATGGCTTTCGCACAAGGAATGGATCAAGTGAAAAGCAACGGAGACGCCAGGTCGACCGATTTTCGACCATTCATCCCACAGAACGCATGCATTGGCGCAACACCCGACGCAGCCGGCGCAGAAGAACATTTGCGTCCGCAGACGTTGGGTTTCAAAATTATACACCTTACGCGCAATCCGGTGGCGCGTCGTGGAGAAAGTAACGCCACGCAGCTTCCGAAAGCAACCTACGGAACTTACTGTTACGCTCGAATAAAGTGATGATGGATTAAAAAAGAAAAATCCACCGAACATCATTATTAACGCAATCATAGCCGTTTGGAAGGGTGTCTTTATTTTTTCCGACCCTTCGAACATAAGGATGGCCGCCACCGGTTTTGCTGGAATTTTGAGAAAGCTCACACTTAAGGGCTCCACTAACTAATGAAACTATCTCATCACGTAGCGGGTTGAATTTGGTCGGGTTTTTTTTGAGTCCTCCACGGGTTAGATTAGTTGAGCGTTTGCTTACTGTTCTTGGCGACAGCAAAATACCGCTAGCTGGACCCTCTACTCTCTCTCTTTCCCGGAATGTTCCGGGGTGGCTGAGGTTCGGTGTGTCTGATTGCATCTTCCCACGCCACCGGTAGACCGGCCTCCCACCAAGCGGCCCATTAGCGATGCTCCAGATTTTTCGGTGGGAAGTCGTCGCCCGGTGGACGATTTATTAAATTTGGAAAAGCATGAAAAGTTATAACCAAGACAATGAAGCAACAAAAAAAGCACAAAAATTAGCTAGAGAAAGGACAGAGCAAGTAATTTTGTGACAAAAAGAAATGTGAAAATAAAATGCCTCAATCGACTCGGGCAGCGGAAACAGATTTTCCACATGTACAAATGTTGCAAAAGCCATCAATTTCAATTCAT
The DNA here is from genome assembly GCA_000441895.2 of Anopheles sinensis. Lineage (NCBI taxonomy): Eukaryota > Metazoa > Arthropoda > Insecta > Diptera > Culicidae > Anopheles > Anopheles sinensis. The sequence goes on from KE524970.1 coordinate 452,034, forward strand.
AGCTTCGTGTCGTCCATCATTAATAGCTTAAGCTGCCTAAATTGATGCCAACATCCACGGACATTGAAATTGAGCAATCATTTCATCGCACGAGAAATGAAACGGCAAACCGACAATTATGCATTATGCTGATGTACACGAGGGGTCGCCGCTATGCAACGTCCAGATCGATGGGCACTTTTTCCACACATTCCCCAGGCTCTCTCGTGTGTAGAAAACTTTATTTATTCCGCTAAACAACACAACAACCGCACGCACAGGCGTGGCGCGCGAATCGCCAGCGTGCGCGAAAGTTTGATTATTTATTTATGCGTAAACACACACACACACTCCACCAGTCGGAACGCGAACACGCGAAACGCTCTTGGCGCCATGAGGCAAACGGACGTCTGAGGTGGACGGGGATCGTTGCAACGAACATGCCACCCAATAGGCTTTTTTTATTTCTGTGCGTTGATGCAGATTGCACACCCAAACAACAAAGGGCACAACTGGAAAAGCAGCAGAACGTTAAATGCCAAACGCCAGAACACGGTTTTCGACGCGAATCGCGGGCAGTTTTTTGTTCAAAGCAAACCCTGTCTGTTTTATCAAAGCTCTTTTTTCCATTGGCCATTTATCAGGCGCCGCGTGTTTGAGCATTAACGTGCGTGCGGTGAAATGTGCTTCGTGGGGTTCGTTGGGGGGTACTTGCCAGCTGGGAGAAATGAGACTAAAAGTGTTAAAATTAAAATAAGAGAAAAAAGCACCACAATCTGGGTCATCGACGCCTGGCGCGCGCGATTCCAATCGATCGAACTCCGCGACGGGGGAGGATGATGACGGTCAGAAAACGAAGTGAAAGGGAAGGGGTGGGTGGGTATGAGGATTTCACGCGTACGCCGATCACTCGAGGACCCTGACGGTTTTCCGCCACGAGGCCACGAGGCGTGTCGTGCAACATTGGAAAGCCCAATGGTATCTCCTCTTCGCCTCTCCACAAACACAACTACAAATCGGAAAAAACCCTCACAGACCAAAAAAAAAAGAAGTACTAAACGTACCACCCATTACCACCACAAAACTGCCCAACAATTCGATTTGCTTCGATTCGGTTGACCGTCGTCTGGTGAAGTTGTCTGGCGGTGTGCGGCTGCCTCTGGATTCTTCTCACGCTGTGCCATTAAAAAGCCTGACCGGGGGTTGTCGATGGCCTTTTTTTTGTGGCTGGATTTTAAGCTCGTTAGTACGCCAAGAATCGCAGGCCAAAAAAGGCTATCAAGTATCGTTTTGGTGAATTACACTTTCTTTCGCTGTTTGTGCTACGTCGGATTTTACTTTCGATTGTGTGCGAAGTCGATTCTTCAACGTACAAGAAATTCCTGCAGGCAATCGTTCGCAAAGTCATCAAATCAATTAGATTTACATAAACAACGTCGAGCATTGCTGTTTCTTCAAGTTGAACGTAGATAGACACACCCCGTAATTACTAAAAATATTTACAATTTCATACGATGATCTACATCCCTTTTTTCTAATAATTGCACTTTCCATATTGGAATGAGATTTCGAGTCATTCCGGTCCGGTTTGTGCATTCTAGGTTGCCAACCACCGTTTAGTGGAAAAGCCGCGCTATCGTCCCTAATTCCGGCCTAAGATAAGGGGCCCATCAACCCCTCGCCGGCCTTTTCACTTTCTTTCGTAATGCTTTCGCGAACGCAATAATCGCATCGAAATCCACTCGTGGTGGGCACGCTTGTTGTAGTGAAGATGGTCACGGTTAGTCGGTCACGACGTCGTAGCCAAAGACTCCAACCAAATACTAGTACCACCAGAGGCGGTGCCTCTGAAGACATTCCTTTGGCTGATTCGTTAATAACAAGTCAACCGTTTCATGCCGGCAGCACCGGGCAAGGAAAGGCAGGCAACATATGAGCCAACCCAACACAACATCCTCCGTATTATGAGGTGGCGCGGCCTCCAACACGCTCGACGAGCACACACTTTTCGAACGAGATCGGTTTGATTGGTGATTTCACGGGAAGCGGGTGAAAAGAAGCACATCGCTTGATTTATCGTTTCAGATGAAAAGAAAATATCAACGTGCTTTAGCTTCGCCTCCTCTGGACGGGAATGTTGCTTTCAAAGGTGCAGTTATGTGCAGTTTCGGTGCATTTTGCTAAGCTTCACCGGTAGAAAGTTGTATCCGGTAGAGTGCGTTTTAAGTTCGCGCAATTTTCGCCAAACGGATTTGTGCTGCAGATTCTGTCGAAAGGCATCCGACGCATCTCGATTGCTTCAGGCATATCTCTTCAAATGCATCACACTTTCTCGCCACTCAACTAAAAATGTGGAAATTAGGTGAAAAGGGGAATAGTTTAAACTGAACTAGAAACACTGGAAATTAACTCGTGTACTTACGGACTAAAACCTGGACAGGGGAAGCAATTTTCAAAGATTTCAAACTTACCTAAAAAGAGGAAGAAAAAGAAACAAATAAGAAAATATAAGAATTTTGCATATATGAATCTAAATAAATGGAAAGCAACAGATTGCTACATCAAAAGGGAAGCACACCAATATACAAGCACACTTTTCCTCGGCTCATCCTCCGGATGCAACCGTTTAGGATCATCAATTTCCAATCACACGAATACCAACCACCATGGGAACCATAAACGTGTCGTGTGGTGAGTTCCCAGAGATCATTGCTGCTAAGTTAAAAAAAAACAACAGGGAAAGCACCACACGCGATGATTTTGCGAAAAGAATCCATAAAACACGCCACCAATAGAAACAGAAGAGTAATTATCGAATAGCACAAACTCCAAAAAATTGATGAATCCCTAATCAACTTCGTGGTAAATCCTTCAAATTTGGCTTCTTCGTGCCCGGCGGGAGAAAATCTCCGCGCGGCAAGAGATCGGAATGGAATCGGCCACATGGGAACACACCGTGGCCACACTTCAATCAACGGACGCAAACGATCCGGCACGTCTTTCACCAAAATTCCGGCTGACATTGACATAGTAAGTGGAGTGTTATTGAAACGGATTTCGAAACAGGATGCCCTGGGGGAGGCGAAGAAATCCTCCACTAAATTAGCGCAAGCGCACACACATGCCCTTGTGTGAAGTGGGCAAGAATCGACAGTTATGCTTACGATTTGGTTGGGGATCATCAATGGATGCAGGCTTGAATTAAAAAGTCTGTATTAGAAACCGAACACATTACTCATCGTGTATTTCAAAGAATCATCCATAAATACGGAGCGCGTTCAATAAATATCAATTGAACAAATTGAAAACACTTATCAACGAGATAACACCAACCGTTGTTGCTATTACTACTTCTTAGACAGAAGACAAGAACATAAATTACAATCGCAAGCGGTGATCCTCCAAAGGCAAGCTAGCCTTGAACGGTAATTTATGGCAGCGTCGATTGCGCAAACAATATCAGCAGAAACTGCAATCACGCTTCGTACGTCGACAGCGTGCACAGATTGTGAAATATTGTATCAATTTTCGCAGTAGCAACATTATAATTTATGATAGTAGTGTTTTGCACAGCTGTGAATTAAAAATTAAACGGTAGTTACTTAAGAGCACATACTCTATCCTTGAAGGGTCGTCGATGGTCCGTGGAATCTGGACGATCGTCGTGGTTTAATAAACTCATTTTGCATCGCCGAGAGTGACGCAAACAAGGCGAAGAGGGCACTTCAGAACTCCCATCGAGAAATCGCCCGATCATGATTCACAAACTCCCTCGACGCGACACCGATTGGCACACATTCGAGAGGAAGATTTATGAATAAATAAACATCAATACACCAAATGCTCCCCCGTCTTTTGGGGAGGGCGAGCACTACACTACTATGCTTAGGGGATGATTCACGATGGATTGAACACTAAATATACACCCGCCCACCCACCCCCGGGGCCTCACACTTCCGTCTTCCCTAAAGAAGAGAAACCTAAGGGCGAACAAGTCACGTTTTAATGGGATGACATTTTTACGACAACAGCTACACCGGCTCGAAATGCCCACGCACAGAAACGAATCCGTCGAGTGGCGCGCGCGCGTTTCGAGGTTCTGCATCACCGAGTAATAATTTTTAAAAATGGACTAATTAGCATTTGACACGACACGCTGGTGTCAACAAATATTGCAGAATTAAAAATCAATCGACGGTGGGTTAGCCTTGCTTCAGAAGATATATGTTTGTACACCGGCTAAAGTGATTTCCGTTTCCATAAGAATATTTTTAAGCTCCACTTCAATAAGGAAACCCCCTGATAATAAATCGGAAAGTGTTATTTTGAAAGATATCATGTTCCAACATGGAAACTTCATTATGCAACGATAAAAACCAACTGAAAATAGGATAGATTTTGAAGTCAAACTTAAGGGTCATCATTCATTGCTCGCGTTGGACGAAAATGATAAACCTAATTTGTCGAACATTATGTTAAGATGAGTCTTTTTTAATGTCCTACCACTAATGCTACCGATACGCCAAGAAAGAAAAACCACTTGACCACGTAACACACAGCGTGACATAGCGTCGAAGATGTAAGTGCTTGCCCTGTTCTACATAATTAATGATAACACCGACGGGACGACAATGGCAGATTGTCGAGATGCGTGTAGGAAAAACCACTCGTTGGTCAACTTTTGTTTTCACTCGCCCCGGTTCATTGGACGTGATGCAACGACACGACTCTGACCCACGAAAAGCCGTCGACCTAGCGACGGATTAAAGCCTCCGATGACCGATGACCGACGACAAGCTCGTTAAACGGTGCACTTTTAATTTATCACACCAACGCCATCTTGCATTGCCATAAGGCAAGGCAACCGAGCGAGCAAAAAGATACAGTTGCAATCTTTAAGCCGTTTCCTCGCTGTTTGATGACATTCCTCGCGGTGGGTGGCGCGGTTTTTCCACTGTCATCCGCTGTTTTTCCACTGTCATCCGCTCCACCTATCGCAATGATTCAATGTGCCCCGTCTCTTCCTACTTCACACATTTTCTTGGGCTTTGCGTAAATTTGTGTAAATGAGCAACAACTTGACGATCTTCCACAACCGCGACGGGCAACAATTATGAAACTTAATCGTCATCACCACCCCCACACACACGAGAGGGGTTTGAGACTTTGGAAGTGAGGGAAGAGTGGACAAAGTAATTCCTGCTGCCTTCGTTTGTATGGTAATAGAGCAAAAGCCATCTCGTCGCCACTCATTTATCAAACGCGCGAGGGAGTTGCTTTCATTTAAATTTGCAGCAAACCGAATTCCCGTCCACGACCACGACTTGATGACCAAAAGCGTGAGTAGTGAATGGGTAATTTTTCATTTTCTTACCCTCCGAAAAACAACTACGCCGTCTTCGCTGACGGCTGTCTAAGTCGACCGTACCAATCCATCATAGATACATCATCATCATCGTGGATGATGAAATGCGAAGATTCGACGGTACTGCTCCACTTCAAAACACGAGTCATTAAGAAGAAAACCGGACTGATCGTGCGAAAAAGTGACCCCCATGCACACACTCGATAGGCAAATGGTTCTGATGAGGGTTTTGGTTGTGAAAACGAGTAATTTTCATCCCTTTCTTAATCCTACACCTTTAATGACTTTATACCAAACCAGGTATCTTTTTTCTAAATCTCCCTTTCTTCCAACCACGAGGAAATTAATGCACTCACGGCGGGTGGGTGGGTTGCAATAAAGTGACCAGAGGCCAACTCTTCGCCATCACAATGATGATGATGATGACGATGAAGGCCATAATGCGTCTAATGGATGGAGGATGAAACCCTACGGACTCTCCCAGCCGAACGATGATACATATCTAATTCGATTCGTTCGAAGCTTGGCCAAGAGAGAGAGCCAAAAGGTGCATTCACGCACGCACGCACGAACGAAAAGTGTGGCGTCACGGAGTGAAAACTAACCAATGTTCGGATGGGACGGAGTTTCCCCGAACGGTGGTGATGAAAATTGGAAACTTAAAATCAAATTAAAGCTAGAAGAACCGACAGCGTTTGTATCAAGCAGAACAGAGCAGTGCATGAAGTAATTGAATTACCTACAAACCCAAACCGGGAAACACCTCGCTCGCACACGGCCGGGCGTAGTAATCCGCAGGGCTGTTGGCTCTGAAGGCCATCGAAACAAACAAACCTTCAAAAACCGATGGTCAACGTCCATGGCACGCCATACGTGAGCTCGCAACAACCCGTGGGGAATAAGTGAGCGCGTCCAACTGAAAAGTTTTATTTCTACCGGTAGAATTTTCTATGCAAATGAATCGACGCTTCAGCGCCGCCTCGTGAAAAAAAAGATTATCAAAAAAAAGGTGTTGGTCCAAAGAAATACATGCGCTTCGCCCTACGCAAAACATCGAAGCTCGCAAGCATGTATAAAGGGAAAAAACGAAAACCCAAAACCCAAAAACCAACACATGGTGCCGCACTTACGAAATGGGTTTTTCGAGTGTGTTTTATTGTGTGTTTTCCTATTTGTTACCGAGCGTTTGTTTTCTCACCGTTGCTTCCCTTGGGTGGATTAGGGCTGTTTTGGGCTTTCCTGGCAAGCCAGATGTGCATTTTCGACACTTTCGATAGTTTCACATGTGTGTGTACATTTTTTAATTCTTTCCCCAAATTCTTCCACGCCCGAACAACAGTGGTTGTTATTATTCCTCGCAGGTTTACCCGGGTACCGGTTTGGATCCTTGGCGTCATCACCAACAGCAACATTATCGTCACCATGCGATCACTCGCATGCATACTTTAGTGTCAGTTGGGTTCCCAGCGCTATGTGTGCGTTATGCTTCAATCAAGCATCAGAGGGGATCTGAATAAATTTTCTTAAATTTGATGCGTGAATCATTCCGCCCAGGAAGGAGACAAGGATCGGAGGAGATTGCATGAAACGCACCCGTTCCCCGAAAACAATCCTCCAAAAACTACATCCGCCATCTCGAGATGCAAAAATGTGGTGGGTTTTTTTCTTCATCCCAGAAAAGCCGCTTATGATGAACCTCTATTCCGGTTGTGTGGGCGACGAACAAATGTGTCAACCAGTCTGATCGTCTGAATGCTATCTTGATCAACCGTCGAGCCCCTGTGTGTAGCCTGTTGTCGAATGTATGTTTTGTGGAACGTGTATATCTGATTCGCAGTCCAGGTCTCGACAGGAGACAAGTTAATTTTCGCTCACTCCAAGCGACACCATGGTTGAAATAACACCATTTGCTGTCAATTTAGCGGAAGTGAAAAGCACAACTGGAGAAAGAGGTTTAAATGGTATATTAAAATTTTATCATCACAAAGTGTTGAGATGAAATAAAATATAAAAGTAGCAAAATACTTCTTTGTAATTCATCACAGCGTTGTTTTATCTCAGAACCATCTACGAACCGCATGAGTCATTCACTTTCCAACGATCCACTGTTCATGTTCACACTTTCATTTGATTTCCAACGTAAACAGCAAATTTAAAAAACAATTAGAAAAGCCACCGCGCCGTGAAGCAACCTGTCGATAGTGAATCTGCAATAGGTAATGAAATAAAAGCAACAATGATATTTAAGAGGGCAGAGAAACCTAACTGGATCATTCACGGTGGCACCAATTCCATCAATCAAAATCTTTAAAAAGCTGCTCAAACCCCGCGGTCCAAAGAAATTAAGAAACACAATAAACTTCAACGGCCGCGCCCGTGTGTGCATTTGTTCAGTTCCACTTTCATTTCGCTCTCAATTTCTACTAATGAATTCAACGCCCACCGTTAGCCTCGAGAATTTGTTGCCACCATTCGGAGCGACTTCCAGAGACGCAGTTTTCCACACACACACACACACCCAATGGTGGTTTCGTTTCGGTAATGGTCAGGGAAAAGTAGCAAATAAGAAACAATGAAACTTCATAGAGAAAGGTTTCGTGCCCGCGGTATGTATCGCGCTCTCGAGAAGGTCATCTTGATTCGGTTAACCTTCGAACAACAATAAAATAAAATGTTGCTTAAACAAACATTGCACACGACGCGCGACCGACTGTTTGTTGGTTCGCTGGAGCGGGATGTCGTTTAACTTTGGTATCTCTGCGATCAAACCAATTAATTTTGATTCGTAACGATCGTTTCGATATATCTTTTCCTTCATTTAAATATTCCACCGCTAAAATCGGTTAAAACAGAATGATTTAAAATGAAAACACCAAGCTCCAACTCCACATAACGTCTCCAGTACATTATGATTTCAAATGCGCTCATGCTTCCACCACACAAATACAGTAAAAAGTAGAACAATTAATACACTACAACCGCACACCACACACCATACCACAATACCACCCTTCGCCTGGATCGGTTGGATTCACTTTCGTGGTCACGAGCCAGCGAACACGCGTCATTCATTCCAATGGCAGCGCACAAAGTAGTTTGATGGTTTGTCATAACATTAACGTTACTTGTTCGTTTTTTTTCCTTAACATTTGCTTTACTTTTACTCTGACACGCAACGAACGCACCCGGCAACATTGGCTAACATAACGCATCATCATTGGGCTCATGGCATCCGCGAAAAAAAAACACAATGTATGAGTGGGAGTTTTCACAACACTTCTAACAAATGGTACAAATAGGCATAAAGTGTCCATTTTTGATTCAACTATACACACTGGGATGATAATTTTTAGTCAACTGAATTATACGTGCCGGCATTCTCTCTTCTATGTCGTTGCTGCAATAGTTGTAGCGGAACTAGTTTTTCCGGTCGTTACAAAGCACATGGGGTTCGTTGCTCCAAAACCGGTGAGATATGCTAGATTACGGACGAGGTTATTGTACCTACTAGCACATTGTGGCAATATGAAACTAAACAAAATTAAATGTTTTGTTAGTCATTCTGTATTCTTTAATGGAATTTTGTTTTAATTTACGATTTCTTACTTTTTCTCAACCTGAACTGAAATGAATTTTATACAAATAAGTCATGCATTATGTGCTTTTGAAGGTCCAAAACAAACGGAATAAAATTGGATTCCTATCTCAAAATGCTAATGTTCACTTCTGCTTTGAATTGCCAACATTTCGAGACGCTTTGTTTCTTATTTAAGCACCCATCATCAAAATATGATTGTAATTATGCGTCGCGGAGCGGAAAAGTTGGCTCTTCATTTTTATCTCACTCTCGCGCGCGGGCACACACACGCACCGAACGTAATTAATCGTTAAGCTAAGGGCAATCAAGATGAAGTTTTGAAAACAGCACAAATGAATAATCGTCTACCGAAAAATCACACAATTCATAAGGCTAAAAATTGGGAGAACGAGCGGAAATGGGCACGTGGCACAATCTGTGACTCAAATTTCAATTTTCATCCTCAACTGCTCTCCCTCGCGGTTGTCACCGAGTGCAAATGTATGCATATGAATGGCTCACTGCCCTTCCTTTCCCTTTCCCTTCGTGGGGTGGCAATTAAAAATCACAAACTGTGGCCCATAAATCAATCACAACAGTTTTATGCGCTTCAGTGGACGCGACTTTGGGTTTTTTTTACATCCCAATGGAAGGAGGGAAAAGGGAAGGGGCGATAAAATGAAACCATCATTCTTTTCCTGCGGCAAACTTTTACTAACCACCAACCGCTGGAATCACCCGAGCATGGATATTCGTTGCAATCGCAGGATCGTAGTTTCCATTGCACGGGTGAAATCTGCAGCATTCTTCGTGTTATGGGAAATTTCTCCACCCGAATAACATTCTTCGTGGATTTTCCCTCCCGGGACATTGGATTTCCCGCTTGAAATTCTTTACCATCGTCGCCCTCTGAGTTGGGCAAAGGGTTGAGTTGAAGAAATCGCAAATAAAAGTGACTTCGCTTTAAATTAAGCATTTCCGGTTTCAATTAATTCCGCCACGACCATCAATTTATTGCGCCAGTGGGTTCTCTCTCCCTCTTAAAGTGATGGAGGCGCTGATGATGGTGGTTAAACCATGGCAACGACAGTCGCCTTTAGCGGATCAACTCCACTCGTGGTCCGGTGGAAAAGATACACGCGTACCATCACCATCATCTACATCGTACGCATATCCCTCGGATTGCGACGATTGTACACATAATTCTCAACAGATTTTTCCCAACCCGAGCGCAATGGAAACATCATCTGCTCCTAACCTGACCCTCAGTCAGGCGTTCGTTGCCTAATTCCAGACGCTTAACCCACTCTTACGCATCTGCAACAAATCACCCGACGATGACAGTTGAATAATTTTCCACCCTCACACATAATTTAAACATGAAACATGATGACCCACAGACTTCCCCCGGCGTCTACATGGATTGTTAAAAGAAAAAGCACAATGGAAAGGGAAACAAAAACGCCCGGAAAACAAATTAAAAAGATGTCTACTGCAGCTACCGTTTGCCCGTTAATCATGCGACACAGAATGCACTTGTCTGGCGCTTCATCTAACTCCTACAAATCATCCGGACAATCGGCGTGAGGGATCTCGTTGACTCTCGAAGAGGGAAGCAGCAAACAAATTTATCACAATTCGTTCATGGATTTCTTCCTCCTTTGAGACACTCTACTCCCTCGGGGAAGTTCCAAAGATGCATTGTGAATGGAAACATTGTTTTAACCCAGACGCGCGTACAAGAAAAAATGCAGTCGACACAAAAGGAACCTTAAAGAACTCTCAACAATGAATATTAAGTATTGTTTTAAACTAAGTGACAGCATCCGATGGTGTTTAAGGAAAAAATCAAACTAAAACGAATTCCTAACAAAATAACATCAGGAAAGGATTAAAATAACATCTTTTTCTCTGACAGAGCATATAAAAACGAAATGATTTTACTCGCACCGTCTTCTTTCCTTCTTGATTTTTAATCGTCTTTGTGACTTCGTTGAACGAAGACCTTTCAACAAAATGCCAAAAGCAAGATCGCCCCGTATCGCCATACCTCCAAGATGAATCATCATCACCAAAGAGCACCATAAAGTTTCCGGTAGCAACAGAGTCTACCTCCGTTCCATTCCGAGATAGAGGTCGATCCAAAAGGATTCATTGCATTGCGATTCCTCGCCACCATTCAACGGCGACGAAAGATTGTTCCAGATAGCAATTTAAATTCCTGTAGGGTTTTTCTGCGCGACCACACAATCACTCCTGGGAGGCTCGGCTCTAACAAGCGATTCGATATGCTAGACGAGACCGAACGTAGTTTCATAAATCTGCCCAAAACTAAACCACAAGCACTACGACCACGATAACAGTTGAATGACTTTCCGAAAGGCGGCTTTTTTTTGGCGTCAGGTTTTCGAACTGAACCGAAACACTTGATATTGGGCAGAAGGAAAGCCAACGATAGAGTTGCCTGCAAGTCTGTTGAAAACATTGGCTTTTTTGGAACTGTGCCAAAAATCCTTTATCAGTTTTCGTACGCTTCGGAGCTGCTCGCCATGCAACGATGGCAATGCACCGAGAATACCGTCGTGAATTCAAAGAAACGAGTTTTTTATCGTCTGGAAACGAACAATTCAACGGATGGGAGAGGATAATCTTATTTTCTAGCTAGCTCCGTTCGATCTGGACCACCAGCACAACATCTACTAATGACACGCCTGCATTCTGCTGCAACGACGGACGCGAGGAGGAAACCGTGATGCACCGGGAGTCGCAAAAGAAAAGGACTCCCGAAGACGACGGGCGGAACGTGAGAATTTTCGCATTCTCGTAATTAGTCTGCAAACAGACGACTGACGTCTATTAAGCGGCGGCGAACGGCGTTGCATCCGGCAATGGCCTGCCGGGGGCGAATGCTGGTTCGAACATTTCACTTCATCACCTCACGCGCAACCCTCACCACATAAGCGTCTTGTCCGTGACCCGTGACGTCCCTTCCGAGAGGATATCTTCGGAAGCCCCAGCGAGACGCGAACGTGGCGAAAATCAACCGAAAAGCAATCCAAAGAGAAGCGCACCGAAATGGACCCTCGTGGTGATGAACTGTTGCGGTGATACGATCCGGCAAGGGTGGGTACTGGGTTGGTCTGCAGGGGGTTCGGGGGATGTACAAAAATATCAGTCAGTTCCGGTCGAAGGAGTCATTTCGGGGCACAGAGTGGAAGCGTTATTACGTGACGTTTTGCCGGTCGGGTAACGAGCGTCTGAAGAACGCTATTTTTGCGCGTTCGAAAATGACTTTAAAACCCTTGACGCGTAAGCGTTGGTCGTTTATGAAATGCAAGTAGCAGCAATTCAATAACATTAGCACGATGCAGAAGTACATCAAGGGGAGATGATGGTTGTCAGGGGAATAGAGATACTTGAAAGATGGTTTCTCGCAAAAACATTTGCATGGTCCGATAAGAGTGGTTCACTTGTTCATTTCGTCAAATAAAAATGTTGATTAGCCATGCATGCGACAAATGCATTTTTTGCTTAAGTGATTCGTCGCATAAATCTTGAAGCCAAAATTAAGCATAAGCATTTCGTCAAAAACTGTACGAAGAAAAAGTACAATAATCGCTAAACACGAAATAAGACTTTTTTATTAACGTCGCCACCTTATTCATAATCAGCCCAGCTGCATCATATTATGTAGCTTTGTTTTTACTCAGTTATATTTTTTTTTAAGTAGAAACTCATAATACAAATATGATTTTTTATGCTGGTTCTGCTACCAGTTTCTTGACAATTATTGGTTTTTCTTAAAAATTTTGGTTTTCTAAACAATTATTTGATTACACCACCGTCCGGTCTCGGTCTGTTTATGAAATTCTCCTTGAACTCATTTTTTGTTGAACACTGAGATTTTCATATTAAATGTAAAACACCCATTGCGAATCGCTGTGGTTGCATTCCTTCGCACGTGTGTGAAAACAAATACCCTTCTTAGGGCATCGACAAACCCGTTTCGAGCCGGAAAGAACGACCGCATCCAAGAATCGGTAAAGCTCGCGTCGATTGCGATCATTAAAATAATAACGATGACTCGGCGTGCATAAAACTCCGCGCCGGAGCCGAGCCATAAACACCGATACCACATCCGGAGGGTTTTTGATTGCGAAAGTGAAACGCACCCCACAAAACGCTTGTCTCGTCTAGAGGGCTCGGAGAATCCATCAGATCAACCATCGTTCTGCGGCCACTCTTTACCTTCCCTTAGCAGGAAGAGAGTTTGGGTTAGTTTTCCCTTATTTTCTTTTTTTTTGAGTATGCACTCAAAGACACGCATCAGCTCAGCACACACACAAACACATATCTGAGCTGCATCCGGCCCCAGGACGCACCAACATCGTAGGCTGGCGGCATCCGTCGGTTGATCTTTTTAACTCCATTCCCATTCGTAACTCCGGCCCGCAGCATCTTCAATTCAAGCGCGATTAAGTGCCGGCACCTTTATTTTTATTTTTGCACTCGATGCGCGCAACTCACAACGCGGAGTTTTACACTTTCACGCCGGATTCCAACGCTAAACACGACACGGCGACGACGACCACCATTGAGAATTTCGCTCGTAAGAAAACGGTCGCACAACCGCCTTGCAAATATCGGGTGTAAAAATCTTTTCAGCTGGAAACAACACGCACCACACACCGACGGAATTCAGCCCGACAACCTCATACGGAACGTTAAGTTTAAGAAAGGCCAAACAAACAAGAGAAGGAAGTTTTCAGTTGTAGATCCCCTCCCTCTCCGCCAGATAATCTGTCCACGCTGCTACAATCTGAACCATCGGCCATCGGCCCGAAAAGCGGAAATGCCACGCGGGGACCCGTGAGTCAAATAAAGAGATCAGGAATGTGTTGCAAAAAGCGTCACAAGCATCAATGGAATGCGCAAAAACATCAACGAACGGTTTCGGTTCGTGCGGAAAGCGGTTGAAAGAAATGTGAAAGAGAAAACAAGAGTAAGACACTTTCAAGCACTTGAATGAATTGCGCCGTTCTCGAGAAGAAAACAGAAAAAAACACTCTCTTTCGATTACTTGCCCTACAATCACAACGAGAGAGCGCTGTATGGAGAGCGAAACGCATTGTTATCGTCATCGGCATGGGAATTTTCAGATAGATTCGTTCCGTTCCGCTAAAGAAAAAATGATCTCATTCATGAAGTTGCCGCGGCAAAAACGAAAAAGGGGAGGCCCCGCGTTTGGGCCCTCTCTCTCTTTTCCATCCTCTTTCCTTCTTCCACTCTCATATCTCATATTAACACAGCGGGACTCGAACCGCGCAGTTTCTAACTCCCAGCCTAACACGCCAACCGCTAGACTGATACTCTTTGTTGAGAACGATGGGTTAAAAGCGAAATATATATCAAGCCAATTCGATGCTACTGGAGAGTTGAAAGCACTCCACGTGGAGTATACACTCTTCGCTCTCTATGGCATTACGCGCGTAATGCTAAGCGCTGAGCATAAGGCGCGTCGCATGACTCCTCCGCTGCTGTACGTTGGAGCTGCTCACGCATGTGTGTAGCGATGGGCGTTGCAGGTATAATGCGGGAATGAATGAATGGATAGCCATGCATCCATGCGTGTGCGGCTTGCCAGTCAGCCAAACAAAGACTCGATTGTTCAGTTCGGATGAACTGCTGGGGAATTCAATTGGCATTTGTATCGCCAAATTCGTTCGCCGACGAATTCGTTTTGCGCTCTTCATATAGAATCGCTCGCGCTGGAACAAACGCGAGTGAGTTGATGGGCGCGGTGTGGAGAAATTTCTGGCGGTGACGGGAGTGGAGAGTTTCTACGTTAGCGTAAAAGAGACAATTCTATCACCAACTCACTTTTTCACATGTAATTTTATTTTTTTTCCAAAGCACTGGTTTGTAGGGCAGTTTCTAACTCTCAGCCTAACACGCCAACCGCTAGACTGATACTCTTTGTTGAGAACGATGGGTTAAAAGCGAAATATATATCAAGCCAATTCGATGCTACTGGAGAGTTGAAAGCACTCCACGTGGAGTATACACTCTTCGCTCTCTATGGCATTACGCGCGTAATGCTAAGCGCTGAGCATAAGGCGCGTCGCATTACTCGCTCCGCTGCTGTACGTTGGAGCTGCTCACGCATGTGTGTAGCGATGGGCGTTGCAGGTATAATGCGGGAATGAATGAATGGATAGCCATGCATCCATGCGTGTGCGGCTTGCCAGTCAGCCAAACAAAGACTCGATTGTTCAGTTCGGATGAACTGCTGGGGAATTCAATTGGCATTTGTATCGCCAAATTCGTTCGCCGACGAATTCGTTTTGCGCTCTTCATATAGAATCGCTCGCGCTGGAACAAACGCGAGTGAGTTGATGGGCGCGGTGTGGAGAAATTTCTGGCGGTGACGGGAGTGGAGGGTTTCTACGTTAGCGTAAAAGAGACAATTCTATCACCAACTCACTTTTTCACATGTAATTTTATTTTTTTTCCAAAGCACTGGTTTGTAGGGTGTCTTGAGCTGCGTGAAAGTTGGTACGACGAAGTCGCGCAAACCGGAAGACACTGAGATATTAGAAAGCGAATCAGCGTTGGCTAGAAAATTCTATAAAATAAGCACACATTGAAATGATGACCCGCATTATGTAGAGCATGATCTGTAATTAGAACAAGTTGCTCGCGAATTAAACTACATTCAATTTTCCCTTTCAAACGGATCAGGGAGTCAACAAGGGCATGTGATTAGTTGCAAATCCCTCCGTGCTTTTTTACGATTGTGTCAAATTTTCTATGCTTGTAACAAGTCTGCTGATAACAGTTTGGCGAGGAATGTTAATGAAAAACATAAAAGGCAATCTAACGCTGATAGCATACAACATGCCGCCACAGAACAGATGACGTTCTCTTTAATTCGTGACGCCAAAATCCATCCGAGTCGAGCTGTGAATGGTTTCGATTATGTCGTTAATGTTCGGGGTTCCTGGCAGTCAACGACACCAACTGATAACGAAAGATCATTGGGCGGTTGGAAGATGACAAAAACGATTGAACAAGAGCCGTCTGTTTTCACAGAACATCAATTCCAACACGGTGGTGTGAGGTGAAATTTTAAATAGAAAAAAACATTGGTCTCAAATGTTGTAACTTCTTATCACAAAAGAATTCTTGTGAATTCTTCTCTGTTTATTACACGAAGTGCAAGACGCATAGGACATAAATTAAAAAAAAAAAATAACCACAGCTTTACATCCCGGAAATGCCTCGTGGTCAATTTGGTTTTTTTGTGCAGAATAATGTCATTCATAAATTGTATCAAAAATTTACCATCTAGCGACCGTTTTATTCAAGCCGAATGAAATTCAAAGAAACCAAAACGAAACCATTACATAAAAAAGTACACTTAATTTCTAACAAGTAATCCGAGAAGGGCTACCATAACTTGAAATTGTGAAAGTGAAGCTTAAAAAAGAAAATAAAAAAGAAAAGCAAACAAGACGAGAAGATACAAAAAAAATAAACAACACTACATACAGTACCGAAGGAGAGCAGCTTACGTGAGAAAGGAAACACCAACCGCAAGATTGAAGAAAACAGGTAAACAACCGAAGCAAAAAAAACACACACAGAGACAAGGGATAAACAAAACACTTTACCTTGGTCTTCTTAGCGATCGGATAATGGACGGAGGAAGCTCTGGTTCTATGATACATGCAAAGTGTACTGGCGACTTACCTACGGAGAAAAGAAAAAGACAGAAAAAGGGAAAATTAGTTGCTGTACCGAACCATTAAATGATGGGTAAGTAAAGGTTAACATTTAATTTGAGTTAAAAAATCGTAACTCAGTGAAACTAATGGAGGAAAAACAAGGGGTGAAAAAGTGAAACATTCTGCCCCAAAATGTCCACGAAACATGTTTCCGACTGCCCTTGGACCACGCGAATACGACCGTATCGTGCATTGTTCTACACCACACCACGGTGGGCTGTGCACCGTGCAACATATCCCTGCTGTCTGCCGCTGTTCCACATTTTATGCTATTTTATTACGCTTCATTCCCGTTCCCGTGAAGTGGACCACATGTGAACATGGGCATGTTTTCTATCACCCCTGATGTTCCAGCCGCCGAAAGCGAAGAGGGGAGCGAGTTTTTGGCATGTTTTGGAACCCATTCGAATTCCAGTGCATGCATGCACGCTCTGCACCTGTGTGTGCTGTTGGTTTTACCGAATGACCCTCGGGGTCCGTTCCGGGGTGATTCTGTGCTCGATGTACCCCGCAACAACTCGGGAGCCAAAACACTCGACACAACAAAAGGACAACAGACGACGGACACACATACAAAATAGGGCTATTTTATTGCTTGTTTCTGTTGTCAAAAAAATACCCCAGCACCCCTTGAACATTTTCATTGCAAACCTTCCGCTGGGTGTGGTCTGCTGTACGATCGAATGCGCCACCAAAAACCAGGTTCATTAAGTTAACCACAAATAAGGGAAAAGTTCAGAGTGGCACTCAATAAATTCGAGGGATAAAATTGAAACTATTGATATTTTTGCTAAATAACAAATTAAATGCAAATAATATATTCAAATTTATATTTTGTCGTAAAATCCCATAACGAGACTCTGAAACAATAAATAAAATAATAAATTAAAGTAGTAGCAACCGAAAAATGACCCTCGAACCTAGCCAAAAGTCAAGAATTCTCTGCAATTGTGATGGTGCTTAAAAAAAGAGTATGCCAAAATTGCATAAAAACCTCTTCGAAATTCGACAAAAGCACCCTCGTCGTACCCTTTTTCGGCTGCACAACGCACATGGCTATGCAACCCCGAACCACTTCCTTCTGTCATTGCCGCCACGGTGCAGTATTATTATATGCACCTGTGAGCGACCGGTGTGTATCATTATTTTGCACTCTGCTACCTTCGCCGTTATCCACACGATGGCAAAGGCTGGAGATAATAACATTTCCTGTATCCTCCCTCCATTCTGTGCACAGAGTTGATGATAGATGCAAGTGCAACACACCCAGCGAGACACAACAACCCCGAGAGAGCCAGCAGTCGAGACCAGATGAAACTGGCCCCACAAAAGGCCCCACCCAAACCGAAGTAGCGCAGAACCGAACTGAAGAGTTAATTGCAGGCTACGTTGCATAATGTCCTGCCAAGAGGGGCTCGAGAGATGCTAACCTCCGCTGACACGGAGGACGGAAGGCAAGTTGACGAGGCACATGTACTCTCTGTTGTTGGTAGTGCAGCATCTGCGTGGCGCTGTTATATATGCCAGCCTTTTTGGAGCATTTCAGACGAGAGCAAATCGATTTGCATCACCACCTCACGGGGAGATATCGCGTTGTATCAACAGCTCGCGGATGTGCAGGCTACCGAACAAACAGCGGAGAGAATAATTAGTTTGTGCAACGCGCGTAAAACTCATAAATGAGCAAGCAGCCGAGACGTTCGTGGAGGCCAATTTGGTGAACTGTGCACCACAGCAACAAACAAAAGAAGATGAAAAACATGAAAACATTTCTCATCGGATTTACGAAAAACAGAACCATCAACAAGACTACACGCTTTTGATTTAATTAAAAACAAAATTCCATATTCTACCGGCTACAGGGCATGAATAAATTCATTTGCCAAATTTCAACACGTTGTTGAAAATATATTCAATACATGCAATATGCGGGAAAGGTTCTGAAGAAAATTCCGAAACACAATTCATAATCAAACGAAATATGTTTCCGCTTTCACATATGGCTGAGGCGAAGAGCTGAGCTGAATATCAAACAGTTCACCAGCGGCTTAGCCGTACCGATTTTCCAACTCTTTTTCTCCATCCTTGCCATACTGTTTAAAATCCCTTCCTTTACCCGCACACATTTTAATGTTTCCCTCCCCTCTGTTTCTGCCAAAATCTTGCTTGACCTTCGACAGCTCAATCTCAGACGGTCTTTACGATCCCCAACCGTTGTCGCCCCCTTGTCGATGGCATCATCTGCGCCATTTCATCTTATCAAATACCCAACCCCAAAAAAGTGTCACTATCTCCGGCTCGGAAAAATGCGCTCCCGAGGGAAACACAGCTGTTGCACGCAAGACGACCCACGGGGGAACCGGGTGTTTCAATATTTGCTACTACTTTATTTACATTTTAACCCAAGCCGCGCTTGTTGCGGAATGGTAAAAGGCGAAGAAGTAAAAAATGCAAACTCTCACCGAGTGCAAATAAACACTGGAAGCACCGGCGCACAGACCGAATCCCGATCAAACTGTCCCGTCTTTGCTGTGGCGCTTTCAAAATGGTCCAGCAGGGGAGGAAGTAAAGGAAGTGCCGGACGATCGGAAAAGAGTTGACACCTAAGCAAACACATACGACGCCGGCGGAGATAAAGCTTGCTACCAGGAAGGGAGAGAAAACTGAAGCTAAACATAAAAATAAAATGGCACACACAAATGACCACAAACCCGGGCCAGATAAGCGCGTGCAACTGCAAACGGCGGAAGGAAGTGTGTGCAGAAATTTCCGGTCGCCTGTTGACTCGCAAAAGGCACACATCGAATGTGCAGTGAGAAATGCAGCGGCACAAAAAGGGTCGATCGGTTGCTGCAGTCGGCGATAAAAAAGGGGGCAAGAAAATCCCAAAGTAAAGTCATTCGCTTGTACATCGTCGTCGAAGGGCTGCCATAACAACGCAAGATGGCGATGAAACGGAGTGGCAGAGCTGTGGTGTGAGGAAAAGTCAAACAAGATTTTACCAAAAGCGTACTTCGGTAACTAATTGCTATTAGCCTCCGATCGGCCAAATACCAAATAAGAGCTTCGGTGTTCGGTGCGTGAACGAATCGATTCGTAGGTCGACACTTTTTCTCATGCAGGGCAAACCGTATCATCAGTCATGGATGTCCTCGTTGGTGTTAGATGGACACACCAAACTGGTCATCGGCGTTGCTGTGATTAAAAAGAAAGGTTTCCCAAACCCCCACCTAAGGCGAACCGTTCGTCAACATATTGTACACGAGGGTCATGACGATGGCGACGGATGGCAATGGTTTGCTCGACGGTGTTTGATGGATTGGATGGACACCATTCGTGAGATAAAACACCACCGTTGAACGTCCGCAGGGGAAAAATTATGGACAAATTAGTTCTGTTTTTTTCACATCCTCTTGTTTTTTGAGGCAATTACTGAGACTTCCAATCATTGATCCAGTGCTTATCACGAAAGAGGAAGCGAGTTCGATTTGCCGATGCATTGGTCAGTAACGATAAATACATGAATTCTTTTAATATTTCCATGAATATTCTTTTATATTCATCGATAAACATTTATTGGTCAATAGTATAGTATTTATAGTTAGTTTATAAAAACTGCTTTCCAATGCATCTTTAATGTGCATAGATATCAATATTTATCCATTTTAATCCAAGAAATCTTCTTTACACTGATTAATTGGTCCATTGTTGAATAGATACAATAAATTAAATAGAAACCAATTTGCTACACCATGTTGTAGAGTATTGTGAAACCGTCATTAAATTGAAATTGAATAATTACCATCATCATAAATAATTCACTACCAACTGGTTCATGGCATTCGATACTATATCGATCGATAAATTTAAACATTAAATCGTTTGCGATTTATTTTTTACAATATTTGTGCAAATATTTACAATATTTGGTGATTTTGTTAACGTCTTGAAGGCTTGTATTTTTCGACTTATTGTTTGTGTTTCCCTTTAGCGATAGCTGAGCGAACCAAGTAAACCAAAGATGAACAGTTACTGGTCGATATCCTCTTGTCGATAAATAACTCAAAACGTATTCGATATGTCCCAAAAGGTAGACGAATCATCTGTGGGTGCTATGATATGTTTCCATATCAATACGGCAGAGGTTTATCGAAGTCGTTCGCGATGTCGCCGTGGTCGTGGTGGTCGCTCGTCCGGCGCCACACAAGTCAGACAAAGTAAACCGAACACCCCAAACCGAACCATTCGGTGTCAGGGTGAGATAGGAGCGATGCCAATGATGGATGGACATGTTTCTCTGCTATATGGCGGTGATGGCGATTGCAATGGTCAACAATCTCGTCGTGTTTCACGCATCGATGGCACTGCGAAACATCGAAGGTTGTACACAACGGCGGCTCCCAATTATCCTTTTTCGGTATGTACCAAAGGACACCAATAAAACGCCTATGGAAGATGGAGTTTCTTTAGGCTGTTGTCATAATGGCAGTTGGTGGAATGATTGGAATCTTAAAAACAAATTAAATTATTATCTTAAATATACCATGAGATTAAATTTCTTTGCTGAGTCTATAGAAAAAGTTCCCTTAGGGAATATTTATACAACAACGTTAGTCTTTATAGAGTCACTAATCTTATTTTCAATGGCCCCAGGGAGGTTTAAATACCTTCCCAACTTCCCCCTGAATGCAAACACTGCCCGTGTATTTATTTGGCAAATATCTAAACACCCAAATCTTCAAACCAATGTGTCGTCTAGCCTCCGCCCTACGCAGTCAAACCGTTTATCACCCTCGCATTAAACTCTCCCCTCGAGGGATTATCACAGCAGAGGGAAGGAGTGTAAAAATTGTGTTTACAGTTGCCAACACCCACCTTTCGTCCAGCGTTTCCATAATTTCCGCCAAGTCCGGCTCAATTTAGTTTTTCCTCCATCTGAGAGATTTTCAGGAAAACGTCCCTGATAGACCAAAGTTCCCGTAGGGCATTTTCAAAATTGCATTAAACTGGTTACCCGAAGGATCGACGGCGATGACCCGGAACGTGCACGTGTCGATCGTTTGGTTTATTGGGAGAAAAATTAAACCCCCAAAGACAATTCTCCTTCACAATCGACAGCCTGGATCGGGACCACCCCCTATCGACTAGCCAAACCATTTGAAATTAAGTTGAACACCCTTCGAAAACATTCCTATCTGGGGAAGTCATAATCGACATCCCCTGGTGATTACTTTATCGTAGGAACGTAGCCAAGGGCACTTCTGCTAAATGTCTAACAAGAATAAGACACATCTGGTGATAGCGTAAGAATTTTGGGGGAGAAAACCGTCCCCACATGAAACACATTTTCCGCACAATTTGCTGACGACAATGAGATTGTGAAGAAACTATCCTTTTCAAAAGAAAAGCCAAGAGGACCTTTGATTTGTTTCTCCTTCCTTTCCGAGGCGAATCGAAGCGTAGCGGGGTTCGGCCAGGCCTTCTCTTAACATTTACACAGCAAGGGAGATTTATGACCGACCTCTAAATGCAACTGTACACTCCCTGTGTTTATTGAACCCACAATGCGCCATCCACAAACCAACCATTTGTCGTTCGGGCGCGGCTTCGCTAGTTGGGTTTTTTCGTCACTTTCGAACCTTTCGACGAAAGCACAACCTTTACCTTCGAGTGACGACCAGCGGTAAAAACCTCACGCAAGACGTCTCAAAATATATTCCATCCTTTTTCAGTGTTCAGTCAACCGGTGGGACAACAGGTGAAAACGGGGATGGGGAAGGGGGGCTCCGAAAGTCCAAAAATTAGCCAACCAGACAAAACAATGCCATAAACCACCCTTTGGCGGACCTTCACCACCATAATCAGAGCGCGGGGAAAACGCTTCAATATTTTGGGGTCTCTCCTTGCGAAGGTCGTTCGAAAAATGCCGAAAAAACCGGCGTTTCCCCCAACAGCGGGAGGGGGGGGGAAGCAAAACCGGTGACTTTGCGCCAAGAAAAATATAACCCCAAAATGCAACCGAAGCACATCGTCGAATAAGCACCGCAAGCAACACATCCGACGCAAAAGCTCCGGACCGGTTCGCTTCGCCGGGGGATAAAGGTAAAAGTGTGCCATCGCCACACAATAAAACAGTGTCCAAAATCGTCTCCCCGAATCTCCGAAAAAAAGCCTCCATCGACCCGAGGACGGTGGGTTAAAATGGACTTTCTTTTTGGCGCACTCGGGCTTCCAATTCCTAGTCTTCCTATTTTTGGGCGTCACTTTCTTTTTTTCTGACCAAACAAATACAAATGCTAACCTAACTGGCCAGGAAACCTTGTTGCCTTCCGGGGTTCCTTTTACTAGCAAATGCGTTTATGGCAATTTTCCTCCAGAGCGTTTTAGTTCCGCTTTCCTGCCGGAACAATAAATAGATGCAAAAATAGCTAAATACCGCCTCGTGAGCTCCTATGCTATCAAACATTCGCAAAACGCAAAGAATGTCAATGCCAGATGAAAATGGAAACAAGGTGACGACATACACAGCACCTACGATTGCAGGTGCGTCACTTCCAGTCGAATGTCTTGCAATCGGTGAGACCGGGTGTTTCTGTCGCACCGCAACAGTGACTTCAATGCCGG
This sequence comes from Anopheles sinensis, assembly GCA_000441895.2. Taxonomy (NCBI): domain Eukaryota; kingdom Metazoa; phylum Arthropoda; class Insecta; order Diptera; family Culicidae; genus Anopheles; species Anopheles sinensis. Next base: position 475,366 of record KE524970.1, read on the forward strand.
CAACGAAAAGCGATTGACGACGAACCCCTGTAAAATGAATTAATGCGGAGATTTCCACTCGACCCGTGCAGCAGAGAGGGACACGACAGGCATTGCGTCGTCGTAGTCATATGACTCATGCTATGCGATCCTTGCTTATTTTTAAGTAAAATTTGTTACGTGATCCTGTGAGTCATATTTCAGCGAAACCTTTTCACAATCCGTATCCCGTGAAAGTTCCACCAAAAGAAAAAAAATAAGAATGAAACTAAACACACAGATGATAATCTCAAAACTGGTTGTTCTACTTTCTTTGCTCCAAATGAGAAGAAACCAGTCAAGAAGATAGAAATTTCCTCAATAACGGATTCCAGATCCTTGCCGAAGATGACAATGGCACAAACTGAACAGAAAGAAACCCGCCACATAAAAAAGATTCTCCTTCTGCCATTGAAAGCATTTTCAAAAGAACTTTCCCATTCATACGCATCTTTTAAGCTTAAGGGAAAAAAGACCGGTGTGCTATTTGCTCTTTTTGTTCACTTTCCGGTTAATTTGTGCTCAAGTTTCTGCCTTCAGCATCTTCAATGCATTCCCTCCAAGAGGAAACACATGGTGGTACGGGGGAAAGGTGGCAACTCGAAGGGCGGCAAGGAACAAAACCCTCTCTGCACAGCTGGGGATGAACAATTTACGCAGGCACATTCTTTAATGGTGTCCTTCCTTCCATTGAACGCGATTCGAGCCATTTTTACGGGTGGCATTTTTTTGGACTCTTGAATCTAATGGAAAGTGAAGGAAGAGAAATCCATGAAAATCGAAGTGAACATAAAAAAGCAGTTTCTAACACGTCCTTCTCTTTTCCTCCATTGGAAAAATCGGAAAAAGTCTAGGCTTGCACATGGTACGCCAATTTTAAAATTGAAAACATCGTTCACATTAAAATACATTCTCTCTCCTTGCATTCTTTAAGTAATTGAACCGAGGAAAGGATGCACTCTTCCTTCTACTTCTTTCACGTCGGCACAAACTTCACCACAGCCTGTGAAGTACTCTTGGAGACACTTCATTATTGTGACTCGAGAATCCCAAATTGCATGGTGCTGTTTTTCTAATTTCTATAATGCAAGGGGGGGTGAGTTTTTCATTTGCTGAAAGAAATTGAAACGGGCCTGACTGTATGAATTGCGGTTTCTGTAGCTGAACGAAAGACCCATTAGGGACTGACAAACCAAAACCACCAATGAGAGATGTGAGGAGAGCATTTTATTGCCAACATTCTGCCCGTTTTTTATGACTTTTTGCCATGGAAAGAGAGTGGATGCTTGGGGTTGGGACGAATATTGGAAGGATGTGACACTGTTTCACCCGGGAGCAAAAAATCACGGAAGATGCCTACGATTGCAAGCGTTGCGAGGGAAGATTAAATGGATATAGGAAGTATCGAAAAGGAAACGTCTGAACGATGGTGCACAGGAAGGAGTATTGTTTTCCAACGAACATCTGAACATCCAATCGCTTTCAGGCAGAACGACTAGCTTTTCCACGCCAAGGGAAAATATCAGATCAAAGAATCGAAAACATACTGAATATGAATGCATGTTTCCCGATCCAAGAATATTAAAAACTTGATGGTTCAAATGACGAGTGCACCGAACCTGAGGCCGAACACATGTTTCTCTGCATGAAACATAAACATGGCTTAGCGAGAGCGCCGAATAACGAAGCGAACACGTTTGCAATGGGTAAGATTCTGTTACATTTCATTGCAAAGTCGGTTTACTTTATTTGCCTCTCCCATCTTCGACACATTACCCGGTTTTCGCAAATTAGAACCAGCTGTCGGGAGAATAATTTTTTCGACTTCTGTCTCGTTTCCATTTGTGTTATGCACTGCTCGCGCCACAAAAATGACTATCAATATAATATGTTCGTACGCGGTTGTGCCATCTGCAATTTTTGCCCATGGAAGACGACGAGCCTTGTTACCATTCGTCCGGGCGTGTCACAGAGAACATGGATCCGCAAAAGATGTGTCACATTGGAACTAAATTCTTGATATGTCTGCAGACACATCTTTGCCGACGTTTCATATTAAAAAAAAAGCCTCCTTCCGGAGCCAAGCGAAATAATAATTAACGAAACAAGAATAAACACGAAAACTAAAAACCAGCAGCAGCATGAAACATCCCGCAACATTTATCACCCAAAAACGTGAGCTTCGACTGGCAGACTTGCCGGCTCGAGACTCAAAGTAATCGGCGAACGGGGTGTGTATCGGTCGCGACTAGCTAAAAAGGCACGAAAATCGCAATGGACAACACCAAAAATCACATCACGTATGCTGAAAACCGTATGTGTCGCATTAATAATGGTCCTTTTTGTAACTCGCGTCTCGAAAGAGTGACGCAAAATTCAAGAGTCACCAAATGGAACTAGCTTACCATATTTGAGCGTGCCGAAACATGATTTGCTTTGGGGCTTAATATTTTTTTATTAAAAGTATGATGAGTTCAGTCATGCTTTACACGTTAATGTCTTAATTTGCTTTTTACAGTTGAATTTAGGCACTTGAAAAAACAATATTGTATTGAAATGTAGACGATCTAAAGCCATTTGGTTCTAGAGTTGGACTTCAAAATAATATCCGAAAATATCCGACAACCAACTAATCCCCATCTGGTCCCAAAGAAGAAATGCATTCCCATGACCAAGGCGCCGTTAAACTGTTAAATAATCATTCGCAAACCCTCCATGTGCATACACTCTTAGCTCAGCTGGCGTCATTTTCACGCCGATTATCTCCCCTAGTGGTGGTCTCCTGGTTCTTCGCAATCAGCCAAACGCAAGACAGCCGGGGCACACAACCTGAACCCTTCCAGGGGTTTCGACCTATCTATCGACAGCTATCGTGTCGTACACGGATCTTTAACACTTGAGCGAAACGCAGCTGTGTGTGGTTAAGCGAGCGAAGAACGACGGTATCTGTAGGAGAAAACCCCAACCCCGACTGGTGACTGACTGACTGACTGACTGATTGGTACCCCACTTATGCAAATATATCCAGAAATACGCGCGACTTAAGCATGTCGCGCGAACAAGAAGCACACACACTCTCGCGACCATCTCGGTGGGAAATACCGACGACGTTGGGAAGGGGTAGGGAATGGTAAGTCAAGTCAGCCTTTCCGGTTTCGTGTTGAGGTCCCCCCGTCTCCATTGCTGACCCTGCAAAATATAAGACCTCCTCCGCCGGACGCCACACTCGAAGTGGCGCGAGGGTTAATAATAATTCCGGCAGACTGACTGGACTTGGTTTTGCATACCACTGTCTCCTGACAGCTAGAGTTACCATGCAGCGAGTTGGATCAGAAAAGGCACATCACGCCGAAGCACATGCATCGGTTTATCGGAATTGTAAGTAAGCTCTTTTCATGGTCACTTCAGTCGCGAGCAAACGTGTTCGATACGTACGTTTCGAGTGCTAAGGAAGGAAAAACCCCTTCTTGAAGACATTCTTAGCTCGTACGGTAACACGCGATACTTATGATGTAACGTTCCAAACGTATTTCCCACATGCTAAGTGCAAGTATAAGTAAGTTAGTTTGTTTTGTCGACTGAAGTATTCTTTCTATACACAAAGAAAACAGAATTTCCTAACTCTTTATTTCTGTTGCTCTTGTAGTGCACAAAGTATCTTATAAACATGTCAAAATTGAAAAGTACCAACCACACAACTGCCATTACCTTGCAATGGGTTGGGTTCAACCCGGTTGCACATTTCTGTAAGTAGCACAAATTAGAACAATTTTCCGTTAGAACTGCCTCCTCCCACATTGGCGGCACAGAAATGTTGTTGTGTGCTACCTCACCGTCCTAAAACGGTAGCTATAAGCCCCATTCCCCCTTTGCCAGCCTACCTTTTGCGGCTAATTATGCATTTCCATACACGAAACCGTCACATTTGCGTTCACTTACCGCGAGACAAATGACTTCTTGTGCAAAAAAGGTATTGCTAATAGAGAGAGAGAGGGGGCCAAAGAGGAAGGGTAGCAAGCGGGGGACCACCGCAATTGGTTGACAATTATTGAAGAAAGGCGGAGAACCTAGAGAACCGGTTCGTGCATGAACATTACAGTACGATCATTGAAAGGAAGAGATTCAAAAGTTGCATTGGTATAAAAATACAAACCACAAAACAATAAAGTAAAATCTTTTAAATGTTACCGATCATTAAATTTACTATTTTGAGGCTTGCAATCAATTTAAACATGGACAAATTAGAACGGTAGATATGTATGTCTTCATCCCTTTATCCAATTAATCTGTCCTTTCCTGAGTTGACAAAGCGAATGACACAATACAACAACGGGTCCAAAACGGTGCGTTGTCATTTATGACATTATTAGCACACGCAGCCAAACAACAACACCAACAATCGCTTACATCAAACCCTCTCACCCTTCTCTGTGTAGTTTTGGCTTAAAATGCCGACGGACAGCAAAAATCCACTCACGTTTCATCATCATCCTCCACCAGGTGTTGTACACATACACACACACCCCGTAGAGCGCATAAAGTCTCGCGGCAAATGTGCCCATTGTTCTGCGAGCTACATAAACCACATACCACCTCCTACTTCACATGCTCCCCGATACGTCCGCACGCGTAAGCAAAGCAATAAAGTGGTCGAATTTTATCTCCGTTACCTCACGACGCCTTGCACCAAAAGCAGGCAGCATCACGTCACTAATAAATCGTACTGTTTTACTCCGTCCGCGTCCTGCATATCACACTCCAAAACAACCATGTTCTTTGTATCTTCCGTATTGTTTTGGGGCCAAGGGAAAACATGCGAAACATAGTGCATAACGTTATGTGTTGTGTTCGTTGCAGCACGGCTATTCTCGAGGGCAAATAGTATGGAGGTTTGTCATAACCGACCGAAATAAAGGGTCATTTGAACTCCCAGACCAAACCGATAAACAAAATCAACGAATGAACTCGCGGGAAAGATCATTGCATTGAGGAATGTTTTCCCAAAATTAAAATCTCTCGCACGCCCTTACCGTCGGTTAAAACAAAAGTTCCTTTCAAGAAGCGTCCCATGAGTTGCCGAAAGTGCATGTTTAAATGCAACGACAAACACTTAGAACACACCAATGGCTACCCTTCGGTTACCTCGCGAACTTGAAGTTCGCAGCAAACAACTCAGATGGTGGTAGTAGTGTGCGACCAATTAGTGTGTTACATGGCGGCGGCAATGGGTTTCCCTTGGTTTCTTCGGGGGGGGGCCAAAGTTTAGTCACCGGCTTTTTACCCAGCAGCGAAGAAAAGCGCGCAAACGATGCCTGTTGTATGCTTTTCCAACCCTTCATGAGCTGTGATGTAAAAACTGACAAAGCCAAACTACATACTTCTTTTCTCACAACAAAAGGTTAGAGGGTTCTGCTGTGAAGAAAAACTGACTCGGAAAAAGGCTCGTTACCAGACGTAATGTCGTTGGGCTTCCACCAACGTAAGGAATGGGAAAAACGGCGAATGCTTCATATTTTTCGCTGGCGACACATTTCGCCGTTACATTATTGCGCTCCCTCCACACTACACGATGTGGGGCTGTGATTATGTTCGGTTGGTTTGTTGCAATTACAGTCCCGTGTAAAGGATGCGTTTATGCACTGACTACTCTGAGATTACGTTGACGTTTAAATTTTTCCCCGTACTAGTGGCTACTGACTCGAGGGAGAACATCATAACAGCAATTAGGCGTCGCACCAACCCTCATCAACCGAAGCCCGGGTGTGTTGTCGCATCGCTAGTTACAGTTTAGCTAGATGTTATGCTTCTTGCACTTCTAAAAGACAAGGCTTTTAAAAAGGAATGCTCATAATGCAGTCCGTCGCAAGAAACTGTCAGAATCCTTATAATAGCTTAAGCTCTGATTAGGTGAGGATGCCCATGGCGCAGCAGTATTGCTAGAAAATACCACGTCACAGGTGTGGGATCGAATCCCGAGTCTAGAACCCTCCGGTATTACGAACGGATAATCAACGATCTATAATTTACGGTCTTTCGGTCACAAAAACTCTCTACGAAGAGAGGCCTAATCCCACTTGGGGATGTTGAGCCAATTAAGCAGATGATTAGGTGAAGGAACATTTCACGCGCAGGTATTCTGCAATCGTTAAACTTTTAGTGCCTGAATGTGTTTTAGATTGACTCAATCAAGTGTTTTCGAGGTCACAAAACACCATTCCACATTCCAAACAAACTATGCATACCACTTTCGAACACATCCATTAGCTCGATAGGCTCAAAATCTAAACCCAAATCTAACGGTGATGGGACTACTATACCCTATCCGCATCCCGAACGGTTTGAGCACGTTTCCCGAAGATTTGTATGGAACACGAAGCGTTGTTGTTGGAATTTGACCGATTTTACCCTAACAGTAGCGTCATCTGGTGGTGCTACCATAGAACTATAAATATTTCGTGGCTCTGCTGAGCATTTGAAAATGCAAATAGGGAAAAACGACAAATGCAAAGAGAAATAATGTTACCGCCAAAGCGACCTTCGTACAAATACCAGTATTCAATTAGATAGACGTAGCAACCTAGCTGTGCTAAGAAGTGTGTGTAAAGAGACGCCAAATCAGAAAAGGAATTTTACTGTGAGTAGTTGGCGTTGCAAAAATTTGCTGCGAAAATTGTGTTAAAAATACAATGTGTTGAACGTTTTTCTTGCAGAAAATCTCTGCTACAGTTACAGATACAGCCACCAATATGCCAAGAGATCAACGGATGCTGTTTTCACGTCGGATCCGACAAACCGGATCATTGTATAGATTTGTTCGGGAAGATGACGCAGCACCGTCTCAAGCAGAAGATGCAAATATTCCTTTTATAAGCCAGAACGGATCACGTAAGTAAATTGTGACATTAACAGTGAAATTAGTTTGAACAAAGATGTGCGTATTGTGTTTGTGCGTGTGACAATAGTCTCGCAAATAGTTTTTGTTAAGAATGTACTCGTTGATGCAAGCGATCATTTACAGTGATCTTTCGCATACATGACTTTGATTGCACAAAAGCCCACTTAAGCTTTAAATGGATGTGCCATCATAATCTATTATTATTTTTTATTCTATTTTAAGCACCGTCTGAGTTTATGGAAGCGAACGACGCGAGCGGTGAAACAGCGAACGAAAGTTCCGACGAGGACTACGGATTGGGGTTCCGCGAAGAAATAAGATCTTTTGTGCTAGATGCTAATTTGCCAAACATTCATTGCAACCGTCTTTTAGGTATACTCCGCAGATACACCACAGAGAACTTTCCAAAGGATTCCCGGACGTTTTTGGAAACCTACAGAGACAAGACGCATCGGACTATTCTAAACATCCAGGGAGGACAGTTCTGGTACCAAGGAATCAGGGCTTGTGTTGACTTTGAGTTGAGGTAAGTTGAAAATTGTATGAAGAATATTTTGTTACTTGCAATTTCGACTTAAACTATATTGATCATATCATCTAATGTCTGTATTTCTTGTTTTTCTTTTATTTTCAGCAATATAAAACCTCCCACAGTGGACACGGTCCACATAAACGTATCGGTCGACGGATTGCCGCTACATGACAAAGGACCTGCACAGTTTTGGCCGATACTCATCGACGTTTTCGAGATGCCCGAAGCCCCAGTGATGACGGTAGGAGTATTTTATGGAGATTCTAAACCAGCCAACATCGAAGAATACCTGCGCCCCTTTGTGGATGACATCAACGAAGTCCAGGAGAACGGAATCACCATCGGAGGAAAACCAGTCCAGCTCAGATTGCGCGCAATAATTGCAGACTCACCTGCACGTGCATTCATAAAAGGTATGCTTGGCAAGTAAATGCTGGTAGAAGTGACTATTAATATGTTTTTTTTTTCAGGAGTCGCTTATTTCAACGCAAAACAGGGCTGTTTGAAATGCACGGGTTTAGGTGTTTATAATAATGCTTTCAGAAAAGTTACATTTCCCTCAATTACAGGATCAAAACGTACGGACAACGCATTCCGAGCAGGCAGTTATGGCGAGCATCATCGGACAAGGACACCTTTACTGGACATTAGGAACATCGACATCATAGAGGACATCATCATAGCAGATCGACTACACCTATTGGACCACGGAGTGACAAAAAGGCTTTTGACAGGATGGTGCGAAGGAGGACTAGGAGCTCAACATCGATGGACACCAACACAGAAGGACGTCATTTCCGCGAAGCTGCTCAACATAGAATTCCCATCCGAAATGAATGGAAGAATGCGATCATTAAATAGTTTAGGTAGTTGGAAAGGTACAGAGTTTAGGAGTTTTTTGCATTATGCTAGCTTAGGGATTCTGAGAGATAGCCTAGGTCAGGAAGCGTTCGACCACTACATGTTATATTTTTGCGCAATTACCTTATTTTCGTCGAACGCTTATAGGGAACATTGGAGGCTTGCGGGGACATTGCTTGAGAAGTTCGTGGTTCAATTCGACTCCGTTTATGGTCCCGGACACATCTCAAGCAATGTCCATCAACTGTTGCATGTATTCGATGACATCGTTAAGTTTGGTAATCTTGAAACAATTTCATCGTATCGGTTCGAAAGCTTTATGCAACAGTTGAACCGCATGCTCCGATCAGGTTTTAAAAGTATACAGCAGGTTGTAAACAGGACAGCAGAGAAAGCAGCTTTTGAGTTTGTCAGGGCAAGGTTGAGAGCAAAATATCCAAGGATACAAGAGATAGGGAATCAAACGGTCTTATTTATTAGACAGGGTTTTTGTTTAAGACAGGGAATGAGGAATGAATGGTTTTTAACATCGGATAGCAGCATAGTACAGTATCAGGGCATCGTTGAGGAAGGAGAGGCAATAAGAATACTAGGTAGGAGACTTAATAAAAAGGCAGTTATGTTTCAAGGACCAGTTAGTTCAGAGATAATGCACTTGTTTGTAGGGAAATTAGAAGATTTATCGGTAAGCGTATTTAGGATTCCGTTGTCTCACGTTAAATGTAAGTTAGTTGCGTTAGAAAGAAGTGAGGGTTTAGTAGATTTTGCTCCTTTATTACACACGTTAGAAGAATAGGAAGCTAGGGTAAGCTTAGGTCTGCATGATGACAAAATAAAGAGGGAACTCGATTCCTCCACAGCTAAGGAGAGTCTTTAGTGAGTAGGAATCTCACACTACCCTAATGCTCGTTTTATGGGTGTCTATGAAGATTTCCTCTCCTTGTAAAAAAAAAGAAAAAAAAACAAAGCCACACAATTGTAATTAAAATATGTATTTCACTGTTCTAATAATCCATGAATAAACTAAGTCGGGTGGTTGTAACAATTCATTGAAGTCTCGAAACATGTAAATGCTGAAAATAAGAAAGAAACAAAATTCAAAAATATGTAGGTATAGATTGTAATCAAACATAAACGTAGGCAGTTGAAAAAAGAAAAATATACTACTTACATTACTACTCCTTCATACGACGTACTGTCGATCTTCTTGGGATGTCATGTAGCAGCCTGGCTGGGGCATTTTTTAATTTACGCTTAAAATATTCAGCCAAAAACTTTTCCGTCACTGCAAGATGATTGTTGCTTGCTATTTTTTTAAACAACCCTACCACGTTTTCAAACTCCCGCATTGCCGTTTTGTCGTTCCCGACACCTGTCCAGGTCATTTTGGCTAATAACTTTTTGTGGAGGCAAAGCTCCACGGCATCATTCAACCGGCCTCGGCAATCTGCTTCCTGAATCATGGTGGTCAGCCATAACTCGACGGATTCCTTATAATCTGCCCCATCCAACTTGCTGTTGAACTCTATCAACTGGGAAACTTCTTCGATCGGTTCCATTGTGAATCCGCTGTGCTGGGTTAGTTCACCTCTTGGCACGGACAAATTAAGTAACCGGTCCAGTTTTGCCGATATTACTGCCATCCGCTTGTCACTCTTCGACATGAAAGTTTGGAAGTCCGCTCTCAACTCGGCCACTTCATTTTCAAGGGATTTACTGGGTGAGGTTTGTGTGCCTATTGTGGTAATGACGGGTATTAATATCTTGTCTGATTGGGGCACGGTGATCAGACATTCTTGATGTGCCGGTTCCGGTTCGATCTGGTGAATGGTATAGATTTTAAGTTCACCTAGTTTTTAATAACATAAATAAATATTCAATTGACGTTACCTGCCGGTTCAACGGCGACCCGCACGTTTCGTGCTGCTCCAATTCCACACAGTGGGAAACGGAGCCTGCACCTTCAACACAGTGTGAAAGACCATACTCTTCTTCCCACTGTGTTGAAGGAGCAGGCTCCAGGAGAAAATCCAGCGGTACGTCTTGAACTTTTTGGTCTTTCAAACGCGCACAACTACTTCCAATCCTCCGCCGTTTTGATTTTGCAGCCGGTTCTAGGTTTAGGCATTCGGCATGTTTCCGTTGAGCAACACGTTCGATCTAGTGAATAGTATAGATTGTAAGTTCACCCAGGTTTTAATAACACAAATTAATATTCAATTGACGTTACCTGCCGGTTCAACGGCGACCCGCACGTTTCGTGGTGCTCTTCTTCCCATTGTGTTGAATGCTCCAGGACAAATTCCGACGGTACGGCTTGAACCTTTTGGCGTTTCATACGCGCACCAATTGCCACTCTCCGCTGTTTGGTTTTGCTGCAACCCCGTCTTGCGAGAGCCATAACAATGGAGGAGGCGAATCCGGAATATTATTGCTCCTGGCCAATAGCGGACCTTTCTTCGTTGAAGATGTCGTATTAGGATCCATTTCAATAAACTAAAACAAACATTCACGCACGTTGTAAATAAGACACTGGCAAAGCATCACTTTTTTTCACTTACCAATTGCGGTCCACACACGCTATGTTTAAATAGGACACTGGACACACTACGTCTACCAAAGATTTTGACTCAACCGGTTAAACGTTAAGATGAACACCAAACGACGAAGATCAACTCCCAGCCGCAGTAAGTACCAAACATATAATCATGTAAACAAATTAATTCTGACTGACACTTCACTCGCCGTGACAGCCTTCGATCCACCACACAACCACCCGCAGTGAAACCAATGCCAATACCACGAAATATTGGTATGAGCAATTAGTGTGTGAAATAGTTACACCTTCGCTCGTCAGACGCATACTTCCACTGAGAGGAACAAACAGAGGGAAGAGTGGGAACAGAAAAGAGATGTTCGAATATCTATTTTTTTGTAAATCTCTTTTAAAAAATTATAGTTGCATGGTGGTTGTCTACACTGGGTGCACCGGCTAATTGTTTTTGCCATAACCCGAGCTGCTAGAAACGTGCTCAAAACGTTCTCGCGCGAGAACATTACGGTATTTTTCTTCTGCACAACGACGGTTTTTTAGCGGTTTTTTAGCAGGCTATTTTGCACAAAAAACAACTCGGTTTGCGGATAGGGTACACACCCGTAATTAGCACCACGACGAACACAAAAGTCGAACGGTATAATTTGTTTGACAGTGCGACACATTCGGGACTCGTCAATCGATTAGAGACCCATCCAGTGCAGCTGTTGTTCTTGGACACGGACGGAACCGGGCTTTAGCTGTTGACGTTTCTCGTGCCGAAAACTGGGTTTTGGGCGATAAGCAGCGCGCTCCGGTGGCACACATTTCCGTACGTTTGTCTTTCATAGTAGAGGCCGGTCCGAAAATTTGAATCACGTTCCACAATGCAGGCATTGGGGCTTATCATCGGACAGCACACGACTGCAACGAGAGCCTCCACTCGGGGTTTTGAAAAGTGTGCCGATAAAATGGAGAGTTTGGCCGACAGATAAAACAACAGGCCGGCCAGGGAAAGCAGGCTATCAAACAACAATTATCACCCTGGGTAACGGGTCGTTAAAAATGAAACACATCACCCCAAAACTGGAGCATTTATATTTTACTTTCAGCGATGGAATGCGCTTCCATGAGTTGCAGCCAACAAACTCGAAAAAATGATTCGCCAGCACAAGATTGTCGCTAGCTTCCGGAACCCATCTCCAGAAGAAGAGATTCGCATGAACCGAAGTCAATTGGGCGAACGTGAGAAAGACGCAATTTTCAAACCTTGTGCGTACCAACATACATCGGGAGTTAGAGGAAGAAGTTATAGTTCCGGACGTTGTCAACTTCAGCCCTCGGTACGGAGATGTGATTCAGTGTGGAAACACAGCGGAAACCGGCTTGACAGTCGACCCTCATCCAGCGTACGATAAATGTCAAAAGTGTAGTACAGGAAGATGATTAAGTGTCCACTCTTCGCCCGTTGTTGATGACGTTCCTTTGCCCGCCCCGTTGGACTGAGGGTTGTCATGGTACTACGGTCCACGAGAAGACTCTTCACTTTCTCCATCCGCTAGACAAGCCCTTCTTGGATGTTGCCTCGTCTAGCTTCTCCTGTCCAGACGTACAGAATGCATTGTGTCCGAGTGACTTGCACAGATGGATGCTTTTCTCCGACAGCATTCACGGGTAGTGTGTTGATAGCAGCAAGACAAGTGCATATCAACCGTCTCGCCACGGAGAACAACCGCCGAAAGGGACAAACTTTCCCCGTTTTGCGGTGGCCACTGGCGCTGTTCTTCGTCGATGGCCGGAAAACTACCTTCCGGCAAGGCCTTCCTCGGCATGACTGGCACTTTTTCGTTCCATTGTTATCTCGTCCGGACTCATCTCGATGCAAGAGGAAAAGGCGGAAAGAAGGAGACGATCAGATCCACCCAGACCGCTAGCGAGCGAAACGAACAAGAAAATGTGCTTCACCCGATCGTCGGTGAACTAAACTTTTCATCAGAAGAAAGTTGGGCGACATTTCCTGGCGCTAAAAAAGATGGCTCGTCATTTGCAAATCAACCATTCGGGCGCAAAAAAAAGAACACGAACAGGAGACATCCTACTTCCGAAACACTTTTCCGTTCCACTTGTTTCCAAAACCCGGCAAAAAAAGCACGTCACCAACAATCCGATGCCTTAATGAAGGCCGTCCTTCTGGATTTACAGTGGCATTATTTTTTGTAACAAGCTACGTAATAAACCCAAAACAACCGGGAACCTTCTTCTCTAGAAACGTCAATCTTTCGGTGCTTTATCTTTATTTACCGGAGGAAAGTAAAATAAAAACCCCTTCACTATTGTCCAATAAGATGTGGTACTGGAAGTGTCTAGAAACCCTTCCAAGGAATGGTACGTCGGCCGGAGAGTTTTATCAATTGAATGATGATGAATTACAACCATAGTACCACTGAAGGAAAAAAAAGGAGCACATCATCTGTCGTCTTCGTGAGAGCCCTCTTGCCTCGAACAGTTCGGTGCGCGTCGTAATGTCGCTTCACTTCGCCATCAAAAGTTGGCGGCTCAATGTAATGACCCCATTTCGATGCCCAGGCGACCGAAACGACCGGATGCCCAGCACGGTGGCGGCGACGGCGGGCACGACAATACTATCTGGACAGAAATCTTTCCTCCCAGCCGCCACTATGCCCGTCACCCAATACAATCTTTTCCGCCAGAAAACCGATACGGACGACTATTATTCCAATCTTGAACGCGCAGCTGCATTATGCGCACGCGACGAGAGTGAGTATGCGGCAAAAGTGCGAGTCTGTGTGTCTGGGCACACTTGGAATTACTTGGTTCACTGGGATTGAGGCACCAGGAGGTTCAGGGGGTCACCGGAGTCCAGCATTGCCCATGTGCATGGGTCAACGGCAAGCCTATCTTGAGACACATTCGTCAAACTCAACGCCAAGCCTACAACTGGCGGTTGACGTTCTGCCAAAGATCAATTGGCTTGACGAATGATGATGATGATGATGTTGATGTCAATGGTCCCCATCACGACGACGATGTGGTTAGGTTTTTATGTCCGAAAATAAAAGTAAAACGCTTCGCTTCCAAAATCTTCCTTTTACTCGAAGAATGCATTGCAATCGGTTGCTGAAACCATCATCATTTATCGGCATCATAAAAGTTGCGTGAGAAATGAAAAAAAACAAACAAAACAAAGTTAAAAACTTTTCAAAGATAAATTAACAAACATGCGCCACGAAAGGGAACGAAATAAATTCAACAATGAACTGCAAGAATTATGTTCAATTCCCATGCCAACAAAAAACGATAAAAAATACCCCTCCGTGCATAATCATCCATAACGGGTAGCGCAAAGAAAAATATCGATTCTTTCTTGATCGTAAAATAAATCTTAGAATGAAACGTTTCTCAACTATGAAATCGGTAATGCACGGACAAGAGAGTTCGTAAGGAAAAAGAGGTTTGAAGAGGAAAACGAATCGTTACTCAAACGACGCCCGGAACCCATGACCAAACGGATATAACGAAAGTATTGAGCGAACGAAAATATAAAACCCTCACACTCATCAGCCCACTTCTAAGCATACGCTTCTCTGTGTATTGTTGTTACTTAATCTCCACAGCCTCCGTTCCTGAGCTTATTATCATCAATTCGGTGCGCCACTTCCGAAGGCGCGTTGCTACCCAATCTCCCAATCTAATGTCCCACCTTCATAGACCAAACTATGCGTCGTTATGCATCGTTATGTACGGGGAAGGGGTTGCGAAAATAGATCACCTTCTTCTACCTTTACCACGGTGTGCTTCTTTGCGTCCTTCGCGGTCGATATGCAATAATTGCACACATCATAACCGCTGTTTGGTTAGCATTGGACATGCGCCGGTAAAATTTAAACGCACACCCGAAACACTTCATCCTCTCCCCCGCATGGACGCTTCGTCAGGTGAGGCATTCGAATTCACAAATTAGCAACGATGATCTTCCGTGGGGGATCGGCGACGGGAGGAAAAAGGCAGGTTACGGCGGTGTTTTGGTGCTGTTCGATGGAGCCGCAGCAGTACATCATATTGCGTTGATTATTTTTCACGAGAAAATAACCATGCTCAATTTTCCAGTAGCCTCCAAAAACTGACGAGCGGTTGCTTATACACATTATGGGCAAAGTAAAACTGAATTCAGCATCGCATTCCGCACATTTTAGCGGGTCGTTTCGTAGCATGGCGAAGATGTGTGTGTGTGTTTTGAGTACACATTTGGGCACCTTAAATACCCATTCCATTTGTGGCTGTTGTTCGTGAGTAAATTATAGCGTTGCAAGCGTTAATGAAAACATGAACCATCGATGGGAACCGAAAAATAACCTAGCTCAATTTAAATTATGTTCTTCTGCTAGGGAGACGCGTGCCATGCGGGGAATTTGGATGTGACATGCCACTCACCAATCAATGATGTCTAGCCAAATGAATTCGCCTTCATTATGATTATTTTGGCGATAGGATTAATAAAATTAATAATATACGTTCCGACGCCCGACATAAATGTCGCGCGTGAAAACACATCAACCAGCCGCTTGTGGAGGAAGTCTAATGAAATTCCTCACCATCAAAAGCCTCCCACACCTAACCGACCGACCAGCAGGTTGAACGGAAAACCAACGTGTCTCATTCGTTCAACAGGCGGCAAGGTGGATGGACTTCCGTATTCACCCTTGAACGTCACACACATCGCCTAAGGTGTCCCCAAAATCGAAGCTATCAAAACCGTTGATTAACGTAAAGCTGGTGATCTCATGGGGAAGTCATTCGCGCACACGAGACTTCTCCGTTCGCTTTACGTCACGGATTTTTGCGATCGTGAAGAAACGCAAAAGGCTGGCGCTTTACGATGAACGAACCAAGGGTTGTTATTACCGGTTTCGGGAGCCATCGTGGGGGCCCATCGTCCACCTTGGCCTTCAAACAGGCCGTCATCTACACGGTTGGTCTTCTAATAACTATGATCAACAGCTCTCGCAGCATCGAGACATTCGCTATTTCACAGCTGTGGCATAGGAATCTTATAATTTCTTCGTGTTTCGAGTATAAAGCCTCCGATTTTTGACCAATTTTCGTTTGTTTCGAATGTCGAGAAGCCCGACAACCAAACAGGAAAACTGCATTCCATACCGCCCGCGGTGCAGCTGACGTTGGTATTAGCATCAGCATTAGAAAACAGAATAAAAAATTTGGTAATGCATACTCACGTTCACAACATCCGAAGAATCCGACGCTAACCGTTGCTTGACCGGAACACAGAACAGAGCCAGACTGGCGGTCCTTTCGCACCTTCCCGCTTAGCGCAAGAAGGGTCGGTCGACGGTAGTAAATTCCAGAACCAATTCCGGTAGGGAGAACTACAATCCTCCGATCCGATCAACGTTATCTAATTAGATGAGGATTTTCGCGTGCACCCACCCACTTCACTTTCCACCAGCGTGTGTTATTTTCTTTGCTTTTCTTTACCACTTTTCACACTCGTGCGTTCTTGATTACTTTATCGTGGTTGTCGCTGGTGTTGTCGTTTGATAGTTGCAAACGGCACGACAGGGGGAAAATTACTTTTTATTTTATTTTCCCAACACTCACTATCTTCTTCCCGGACACCTTCACAAACCGCGTGCGAAAATGTGAAAAAGATCGTGTACTCTGTGCACGTGGATTATTCTTCTTGAAACTCGCAGTTTACACCGTATCACACACTTTGTTAAAATGATTTTCGTTCAGCTGTAAGGAAAAATCAATAAAAAAAATTACACTTTCCACACAAAAAAGGTAAACACTGTGCACTTTGATTTTCACAGAACTCGAGAAATCTTTTCGTTGACCCTTTCATCCGATTTTCAACTGTTGCTGCGATATTGCGAAAGCCGATTACCTTCTTCGCGAAAAAAGGAAAAATTAACATAACATAACCTCAAACGATCCGTTTGCATTGTGCGCGGCTTCTCGCGGGTCGCTGGAAACCAGAGTATTATGGTACAAGATCATACACACACACAACCCCTGAACACCGTGTGCTCAGATAATCCAATTTGCCGAGGTACACCCAAATGTGTGTTTTGTTTACGTGTCTTCGGCGACGCTGGAAATCGCCAAACGATACCGCACGCGTTCCTTTTGGTCGCGCTTTTTAAGGGGTCACCGCGTACTAAATCGTCACGCCGACGACGAAAACAAGCTTCGTTTTCTTCCTCCTTCCCAACTGTTGCCGAAAACCACATTCCAACGGACACATGCCAACCGATGCCGTTTCCCTTCTCTGACAACCAACGGAACGCACGAAGGCTTCTTCCTTTCGCGACGCCACAATGACCGTGTTTATTTTGTTCCAACTCGCTTCCGGTTTGGCGAGCCTAAAGGCGGCTAACGTTGGCGGGTTGTGTTTCTTCTTCTCGCTGCTGGCACTGGATTTTAGGCGTTTGGTGTTAGTTGATCGTAAAATGCCTTTTCCTCACATTGATTGGATACACTTTCGATTCAAAAGCCGTCCTCCGCTTGTTTCCCTACTGTTTTGCATGGCACACTTGCAATCTTTGTGCAAACATTAATAAAACCTACTATAAGCATGCATGTTTCCTTGGCAAAACAATGCAACAAGTTGCACTCAATTCTGTATGTTACCATACTTGCACAACCTGAAGGGCACGCGGTTCGCTTATAACACAATTTTGTTTATTTCATGTTTTTCTGATGTAAAGCACAATTTACAATGCATCCAAACATGCCGACACAAAACATCAACTAACACGCTTGTAAGATCCGTACGTACTTTTGCTTGAAGCTAGACCAGATACGACGACTGCTTTGGTACGATCGTGGTTTTGTAGATTTTCATCACATCGAACACTACAAACTAACAGAAATGCTGTAAACCGGCAGGTTAGAACGTATTCGTTCAGTTTGATGAAGAATTAATGATGCGCTGCCGCGTGCTTTGATTTCCGCCAAAGCGTCGAAAGAGACGCTCGTCGTTTGCTCAAAACAGGCGATCCGCGATGCCGCCGACCAACGCTTCTGATACTCGCCTTTGCATCCTGCTTTCTGATGCTGAGTTTGATTTTGTAAAACTGTAGATTTCACTGTAATAAACTTTAATCTTGAAACACGAACAACGCTCGAAAGGCAGAAAAGGCTAAATTGTGGAAGATTTTCTTGATTTTCCTCTAAGCCAACTGAACTCCGGGACGTACGTCCGTTCACGACGACGGTTGAACTCAAACTAAACGAAATCAAAATCATTCAATAGACAGGTCGAAGCAGGCCATGTAATACCGTGGGAAAATGTTTGACATTTGGTTTGAGTTTTGTTTACTCCTAGGTTACAAACACCTTGGTCACAATTTGAAATAATGGTTGAAAAAGCTGATTTGTAAATAACTTTTTATTCCTTTGGCCAATTTTAGTAATAGATCACCCAAATGAAAGGACTTTTGAAGGCAACCAACATTGTCGAAGTGAAGATTTTTCGATCGTTTCTATTTTGTGAAGAAATTAAATGCAATATGAATTCTCAATGGCGTTTATTTTTTGACATTCACCACCGAACCGGTACCGGTAGATTACCGATTCAATGACCTACCACGTTTTCGAACGAATAAGATTTTTCGAACATCAGATCAACTGTGGCACATTTTCGAACCACTTGTTGATTCGCCTGATGAATAGTTTGTTTACGTTTACGTTTGCTTATGCTTCGGCATTCCAAAGCATCAATATTTCCATAGTACTTTTCCTTTTTGTTTTACGAAATGTCCATACACCTGATGTGCCTTACGTCCGATGGGGGTGTTCCCATTTATTCAAAGAAAAAAGGTAGACGTGCGAGAACGTAAGTTACGGTGACGCGTTGTTCGGATGCGTCCAAATTCATCAAATGTTCTACTCTGTACGCTCAGCTTCCCTTCTCGACGACTGCTTCCCTCAATGGGGTGCACATGTTCTGCAAATCACAAGGTGTGGATCTACCCATTTCATACCTGGAAGACAGCATGATCATGTGGAAAGAGTACGAAGGAACCATCGTCATGATAGGCATAGCGCGGGACATTACGGAGAAAACACTACGGCACCTGTTGGACTACTCCTATCAAGCGATGGTATTTTGCGTGGGCATTCAATCCATCAAGAAGATCAAAAACATCGATCGCTTCAAGCGCGAGCTCAAGAACTACTACCCACTGATCGATCAACTGCTGGAGGTGGTCGAGAGTGACCTCTTCCGGTACGTCGACTGTGTGCTCTGTTCGGAAAGCATGAGCATGCTGACGAAGCTGAACGAATTTAGCGTTCAGGTTGGTTCACCCTTCTGTGCAATTCTCGTCCGGCAACGGATCGCCTGCGGTACCGAGGGATGGTGGGATTTGGATGTAATCGATCGAAAGCTACTCATGCTTCTGCTGAACGCATCCAGCACCATCCAGCAAGATGTGCCGGTTTATCTACCGAAAAAATCACCCAGTATCGCATACCGCTTCATTAGCATTCCACTCACCCAAGGAGTCAGCATTTGTGCACTTTGCGGTGCGGAACCACCGTACGATGTCCTGCAAGGTATGAGCCAACAGTTCTGGATGAGCGAACTCGATATGCTGATTTCGGCCGAGCAAAACTACCCGAAAAACTTTCCCCAAACGGTCGAGCTGGACTCGCATATTTTGGGATTCCTGTTGCTTAACCGTGAGCATGCGAAATACGTCATGTCGCGGGCAGTGCAAGGGACACTGACCGGTACGGCCGGGGGAAAACATCGCACCGGGACCATGGTATCCGGTGGCTCTGCGACCCATCGATTAGATATCCTTCGATCGTTCTTCCACCAATCGGTGGACGTCATGGAGGATACGCTACGTGAAGGCGATCGTGTGATCAACCTGGAACAGTACTGGTGCTCGGATTACCACAAATGCCACGCACTGATCGAGGGCAGTAATGTGCTGTGCGTCCTGTACACTTCGGCTATTCCAACGCACATTATGAGGTATGTTGAATCTACAAACAAAAAACATGTAGACGATAGTTGTTAAAATATGTAATTAAAATTGTATAATTTATTATCATTGGTTACACATTTGCTTACTTATGTAATGTCTTTTTTATGTTTTATGCTTTGCCCAATGACTTCCGAGTACGAAACATACCATGAGTCCAATGTCGATCTTTTGTCCAATTATTTGTTCTTACATTCAAACCGCTTTTCTCTTTTTCTCTTCCCTCCACTCGATTAGGATAGTAACACAAAAAACACTGAACACGTTAATATCGGATAAGGATGTGTGCTGGTAGGTAAATCGGCGGCCTACACTTGACTGGATTCCACCAATTGGATATTGAACGCTAAGACTCACTACATTATAACTTATTAATCAGCAAAAAAGGACGACCACGTGCGGTAAATTGTGTTTCATTGTACGCATAATTTGCAAACTGTTTGCGTGTTAGAAGGAAGCACAATAAATGTTCGGGCTATTACTATTATATTACTGTTAGCTTATTTCTAATGATCACACCCGCAAAAGTGTATTTTTTTTTGTTTTTTGGAGCTGGCAACACAAAGGGAGAAGTAGCATTAATGAAAGAAAGATATGTGATAGATCTTGTAGGACACTTATTATTGTCTTGAATAATTGAAACTGTTTCATGGTACCAAAACAGGACGATAAAGCTTAGGAAGAAGGATTTACTAGAATTATCGCGACGACATCTTTTACGATAAACTCGCGCGTGTTTCAGTTACTCAAAAATTTACTCTTCATCTCCGCAATAACTACTCAATATAACAAACTAATTTTCTAATCAACGAAAAGAATAGTTCATAACAGATTAGTGGGTGAGAGAGATGCCGCAACATTGTATTCCCTTTTGGTGCGTTCTCCTTCTTCTCGAATTTATTGTATTTTTTCATATATCACCTTAATACTACTAATGCTGCGCAGCAGTGTAAACCATAGTAGGCCCGGTTTTTTGCCCCCTTAAGAAAAATGAAACGATCAAGAACAGCCTTTTTCATGATAATGGTAATATGGTTATTAGTTGGCGAGTAGCTAATAATTGCTAATGATAGGAAAATTTGAGCCCCCGTGTATATTTCAACCTAAACAGAAGAAACACCTAAATGCTACACTTCATATTATCCATGAGCACAAATGTTTGTATACCGCATTGATCCGCTAGGTATACGATCGCCTTTCTATTCTTATTTTACATTATTATCACCTTCAAATGATGCATTTATGCAACCGTTCCGACATCCTTTTTTGTGTTTAGATTCCTCCATGTCTCATCCATGGTTAGTTTTAGCACGCGAACCGGCCGTCGTCTCGTCTCTTGGGTAAATATTATTGTCATGAGCTAGTGTATCATATATTTTTTTGGAATTGTAATAAATCGCCCTTACCCATACGCTGGTTTTGTGTCACTGTACGTTTTTACATTGTATTCTGATTAAGATTGTTCATAGAATGCTATAAGATTAAGCAATGTTAGCATCCTGTTTTATTATGTATGTGTCCTTTTTCTGACTTTTGTTGTGTTGTATGCTAAGAATATTGAATGCGAGTTAAATTACATGAATTTCACCTTGCTAGCGATACAAATGATGTATTTCACTTTTGCTTCAGCCTAACTTACACAAAACAAATAAATTTCTCCAATACGAACACATGACAGATGCACAAATTAACAAAAACAACAAATTATGACGCGAGATAATGGACAAAATAACATTACACCTACCGTACATATACCAGCAATGTACAAAACGAGAATATCTTTTCCTGTGTGTGTCCTCGGGTAAGCTCCCCGTTGAAGCCTCTTGGTACCACCACGCGGTCCGGGTTTTAATTTAAATCCGGATTCAATATTTGTGCCACACTCGTGTACGTACCGAAGATGAAACCCAAAATACCGAACACCATGATTCCGACGTCCTTCCAGAGAATCCAATAGTGTCGACCAAGTTTGTCCGGCCAAAAGGTGACTATTTCGATCAGCGGCGGAAAGATGAGCGCCAGCGTCGAGCTGCTTACGGCTCCGACCAGTGAAATGACTGCCCCAAGATTCGGTATCATCGCGGCCAGTATGAAGGTGAACACGACCAGTGAAACCCTCGTCAGATACTCGCCGATCAGGCGCGACTGTTCGGTGTGCAGCTTTCGGCGGATGTGCACATTGATCACCGACATCGGGACGAAGAATTGCAGCGAGTAGGAGAAGAAAATTGCCAGCGCCATCATAATGCGTACCAGCTGTGCGATGCTGTAGGGTGGAAAGAATATGATATTAGTAACGTGTACCTTTAAAGCACTATCACAGCATCACTCACAGTTCCTCGCCGGGAAGGTTCAAGGTAATGCTTCCCTTGACCGCATCGCCGTACTTCAGATAGCCAAAGAAACCGACAGCGGTGTAGAGGCAGGTGACGATCACCATGCCCGTATTGAGCACCCCAGACCAACCACCAAAATCTTCCGGCGTTTTCATATTGTTCTCCAGCGGTAGAACCATTCCGATACCTTCGAATGCGTAAATAGCCGTGCCAAAGTACAGCGGCAACTGAGCCCATGTCGCGTACGGTTTAACCGTATGCGTGTTTGGCAGATCCTGCAGCATGTAGTAGAACGTACAGGTAAGTCCTGGGGAAGAAACGGATCCGAAAGTATGTCAAGTAGACTGATAAGGATAATGCTACTGCTGCCACCAGTGCTGCGTCTTACCCGCCACCGTAAGGATTGCTGCAATCAACGAAACCGGGGTCAAATATTTCAGATTCTTCACCAGATTCAGCAGCACCATCGGAATCAGCAGCAGCAGCAGATAGATGCGCGTGTGTAGGTCAAAAAAGTAGTGTGCAACGACCTCGCGCAAGTTGGCCGCCACGAACACGAAGTACACGCAGCAGAAGCCGAGCTGCGTAATCACCAGGAACAGGTTGATAAGGTTGGTGGCCAGCTTCGAGTAGCGCCTCAGTCCGATCGGACCCGACTCGAACGACCGTTGGCACACGTCAGCAAAGCTAAGCGAGGGCACCTGCAACCGGCGGCACAATTCGTGCGAGCAGCGCACCAGCATGTGCATACAGTGCGTACAGATGGCACCCATGAGGAGCGTCCCGAACAGACCCACGTACAGCCCGGCGTGCTTGAATGCGTCCGGCATCGCCAGGATGCCGGTACCGATGTTGCCCTTGAGGAGATGTATCATCGTGTCCAGGTTGGTGGTCGGGTGTTCCAGCGTTCGGTGCATCGACGGTTCATACGGTTCGCCGGAGGAGGATCCGTACGTGGGGTCTTCCTTCGCCACCAGGCTGTCGGTGTCGTTCGACGCATCGACGATCATGTTTTCCGGCGAGCTGCGCAAATCGGGACGGGCCAGCAGCTGCGCGTGTTCGGCCGCATCCGTTCCCGGTCCATGCATGTCGGAGGCATTTCCAAGCAGGGGTTCGCGTTCATTTTTCATCTTTCGCGAACCCTACGGTACAACGGGGAGAAAACAAATTAGATCTTCAAACTAACAAATTCTTAAATGGTAAGATCAAGATTAGTTTTTGTTAATACGATTAGTGCAATACGGGTTGTGGCAGTACGGAGGAAAAAAACCAATAGATATGGTGGTCACACTGGAATGTTCTCTTTGTGTGGGTGAATAATTGTGTAAATCGAAAAATTAGCGTTTGTGTGTTCGTGTGCGAGGGAAAAACTGGGTAAAAAATCATAGGTATAAATAAAATATTTAAAAAAAGGTTAGTAAAGGCGATATTAAAAGAAAATAATTTAAACTCTAAACACCAGGAACAGTGACGCAGACCCTTCAAGATCGATCTCGATCCGCATGCATCTAGATACAAACTTTCCATCCGTTTTGTCCTTCCTAATTCCGTTCGCGTCACTATCGCAAAAGTCCAGGCTTTTTTCTCTCGATGAAAGGATGATAACGAGGATTTGGAAAAATTTCCATCCTGATCCAAGGGGCGGAATCCGTTCCAAGGGGCGGAATTGTTGAGGATACACCATACCGAGGCGGATACGGACGGATGGAAGAAAGCGAGACAAAGACCCGTTCCCGTACGTAAACAATTTCCTCTCAGCGAACAAATAACGATAGCACAATTGGAAGATAGTGGGGTTGGTATACTTTGTTCATTCCGGAATTGTTTTCAAGTGGAATATTTCTGGCCCTCACGTGACCGACAAGTGATTTAAGAGAAAAATTTCTTTGGAAGGGAGTAATTATTTTATTGGGGGAAAAATGTACAGTTTAAGAAAAGAACTCCCTGTGATACAAGTTAAATTGATTTCTTGTAATAAATAATTCCATTTCTCGTAATATTATAAAATCAACTTTGTTTCAGAACATTTACCTAAGACTAAGGCAGCAAGATGCGACTTGCCTTTATTGAAACAAATTATCATTATTTGATAGTAAACAAAATTAAATTAAAGATCGTCCTCTTATCCAGCCATGTACAGAATATCCAACGTATTAAAGTTATCCTGTTGGAATCAAAACAGGGGAAGTGAAACACAGTTGGATGAAAATGCCTCGGCTTAAATAATTCAACCAGCAAATACGAATGGCAAAATTACATTCCTTTGCTGTGGCAGAATTCATGGGATGGTTCACGAACCGTACTCACATTCTTATGCCTCACCTCGAACTTCTTCGTGGTTTATGGAAGCTGAAACCGTCCAGCGTTTTCCATCGTCGCCTGAGTTAGTTTATCCGTGCAATTTATCTCTCATACT
Organism: Anopheles sinensis; assembly: GCA_000441895.2. Classification (NCBI taxonomy): domain Eukaryota; kingdom Metazoa; phylum Arthropoda; class Insecta; order Diptera; family Culicidae; genus Anopheles; species Anopheles sinensis. The sequence continues at coordinate 499,995 of KE524970.1, forward strand.
TATGGGATTATGCCAAGCAATTCTTCAACAACTTCAACGTGTTTGGCATAATTTTCGACCACGGTAATGCAAACAGTGATACAAACTGTTGCTTGTCTGCTGAACTATTAGCCGAAGAGAAGCATAAACACTTTAAAATAATCGTTCAATCCAGCACATCATCATAGCAAAAGCATAGTTCAAGAGAACTTTTTCCCAAGAAAACCTTTATAAGCTTATAAAGGAGAAAAAATACAAAAAAGAAAGGACAGCCTATCGAAACCGACAAACAATCCATCGTCGATGAAACATCCATAGCTTAATCGAACAACAAGTCCTTCGAGAATGATGACACATCTTCTTCCCTCCCATGTTCCATCGTATGACCTAAACATCTCATATCGCCCCGTCGTAAGCCTATTAGCAGTTGACGAAGGACACGAAACATGGCATCCCTTCCAGCCAGCAGCATTTGAGCGTTGCAAAGACCATTTCTCCGAAACGATACCATCATCGGCATGGTCATGTCGTTAGGTCCAACAAGGCCGGGCCCGCCCAATGCTGGCGACGTTTCGATTGTATTTCTCGCTTTCATCTCATCTCAACAAACGTTTCCATTCCACTGCGGAGGCCCCAAATAAATAGAAATCAAATAAGAGCTTTTTGCTTCCTTTAAAGGAAATGGCTCTGAGAAAGAATGACCTTATCATTATTATTATTATTAAGGGAAAATTAAGTTTTAATTATTATTTTTGTAGAAAACAAGTTTCTTTTCCATCAAACTCATAGGAAAACCTTCGTTACACTGGACTTTGATAAGAACACAATTTAGAGGACGCTTGGTAGCTTGGACCTTCGCGATGCTGCCGCCTACAATCTATATCTGCAATCATCTTCTACACGGATTAATGGAAATCATTGAACTGAATTGAATCCGGTTTACATAAATAAAAAGATGCGGCCAACAATGGGCGGACAGCATATATAACTTGCTCAATTAGCATTACCCTTATCGCATTGCGTGACGATGATGATAATGATGATGATGCTACAGTCTTAACCGACTCCGACTTGAACTTCAATGCGAAGTCAGCCATAGCCGAAAGAGGTCACGAAATCGGTTCCAGGCGGAACAGATTACATTTGAAAAAATTGCTGTCTGCCTTTTTTATTCGAGGTATTTTATACAAGCTAGCAAATCGAACGATGGACAGACATTAAACGCCCTTATGGAAAGCTGATAACGCACTACGCAGTCGAGTTTTGGGATTTTTAAATAGTCACTTGTTTATGTCCGTTTTTAGCTGCCACGTGCCATGGAATTATGCTTCTAATGGGACGTAGCGAAAACATTATCAGGACGCTTGGAAATGGAAGAGGTAAACAAGCTTTTTCAGCTTCTATTTGGCGCCTTCTGCAAGGAGGCATGTAATCACGCTGGAAACATATGAGAGGGTTGTTAAGGAATTGTTTGTTTTCGCGGTACATGGCCGGGTTGAGTCATGGATTAGTGAGAAGTTCAAACACGCAAAAAAGGTGTTCTGATTCCAGGTGTTTTCACTTAACAAACAGAAAGTTCAGCAGTTTTGATGCTTGAAATCGACTCTTTTCGTTCACTTCTTGTCTTACACGATGATAATGTTCCACGGACGGAGTATATGAACGGGGTTTGATGCTTGTTGCTCACTTTACCAGTAATGACACAAGTTTAATTAGCATTGGGTTTGTGAAAATGGCACACGTGCCAACTATTTATCACCCCCAACATCATGAAAGCCAGCGTAAGTTTCCCCTCTTACGAAGACCATTGCGAGTGTACGACGATAAGGACAAGGTCCAGTTGTTAATCCAGTCATTGGTATTCATGTGCCGTTCTGCAGGAGAGATCCCTTTCCTTATTACCAATCCATCTGGGCTCGATGCGCCGTCTGGATAGCTTCAGAAAGTGCTGTAAAGCAAACACGGAATAGATAAAAACCACTCTCCTTTTTCAAACAAGGGCATATTTCTACTAGAATGAAAATACCATCTTCCCAAATAAAAGAAGGACGTTTTTTTTTATGCCGTATCTTAACGATTGCAACAGGATTTAATTAGAACTCCTGAAGCATGCAGACACTCTTCGTTGCAAAGTTCATCGGTCGCCACAGCCTGCTGCGCTGATTCAGTTGATTTCACTCGAAGAACCCTCCAAATAAAAAAAGGCCACTAATTTGCACATCATGTACGATAGAATAGCCCGATAATGATGTCAGCTGTTGCTGAGGCCGCCCACGTTATCTGGCCGAAACAGCAACAGCCCGCATGAAACCATCGAACGTTAGGGGTGGTGACCATATCAACACTTTTTTTCATTACTCAAACATAGCATGCTAGGGGAATCACTTTACCATTCATACCAAATTCAACGGGAGGGAATTTTGGAGCTGGAAAAGGGACCCGAACAATTTCGTTGTTGGAGAAATTATCAAATACAAAACATTTTTTACATTCATTTCAAAAATAATGAATGATTTTGGTGTAAAAATCAAATCAACGTGGAAGGGTTTGAGCATTAGTATGGAAGAAAGTAAAGCCGTGAATTATAGCAAATAAGTGTTAGTACTCAATAAACCAAACTACATAAAGTGCAACGTAAACATAAATGAAAAAAAGAAAGAAAATAAAAACTTACAAACAATTTGCCCTTTTGTCTTGCAAGGAGTGATTGGACGAGTGTTTCTTTTTCCCTAGATTTTTTCGTATCAATCCTCCTTTCTTTGGAGCCTGCTATGATCCACCGTCGCAGATGCAATTCTTTGTTATGCTCACGATGCTCCGCTTTCTGCTTTCCTTCCTTTCTATACAAGCTTTTCTACCGCCCGGTCACTGTAATCTTTCGCATCCGGCATGTGAATCAACAGACACGGTAGGCTCCTTTTCGTTCCTCCAGCTAATTTGTTGGCCGGAAGGATGGGGTACTGTTGTGCTGCAATTATATCCTTTTCTCCTCGAATGATTCTGGTTGCGGTTCTTTGTGACCGCGTTGCTGAGGTCGTTTAGGTTGTGATTGCACGCGTTAGTCGGAGAGTTTTTCATCAGCACCGCAGGGTCATCATGGAGGCGCTTTAAATGTTTTACTACGAAGGGCATGCGGATGAACGAAAAATAAAGGGAACATAAAATTTTCATTTTGTTCTTCTCAATTTCAGATTCTGTGAAGTGAAAGTAGGTTGAAAATAATACCACGGGTAAATTATATAACGTTGCCTACACGCTGTTCACAGGTTTCCCTTATGTTTCGCTTTCGATTTCTTATACCAGCGGCTTTTAGGGCGATGCCCTTATTGTTGGTATGAGCCTTGCTTGGATTCCCCCGTGAATGAGGAAGTGTCGATGAGCTAAAGTACTATCACTATAGTGTATCCTTTGCTTAGAGAATTCTTGCGAAAACTTCCTGCTGCTGTCACGCAATACATCGGCGGTCCATAACATCTGTTCAATTTGGAAATGTATCCTACCTGTAGATTAATCAGCGGGGTAAAGTCTTCCATCGCGGTTGTACGCGCAAAATCGACCAAGTTTACTAGTGGATGTAAAGCGCGAGCAGTAGTCGAAGGTCACTGCGATTACGATATTTTCACATCAAAACAGGACATCGGTTGAGGTTGGTCGGGTAGGACAGACGCAATTAAACACTTTTAAAACACAAAGGTGGTGGTTCAATAGAGCTTTATCGTAGAACAACGATAGAGGAGGAGTGTTACACGATAGGAAAAAACCAAACACAACACACAACGCGACACAGCTGAGCGTGTCGAAGCAGACTTTATGGATCACAGATAAACGATAGCACTTCAATGTGGTCACAAAGAAACGCTAGACTAATATTGCAGATGCAAACGGTCGATGTCACTTTTACATTTAATTAATGCTCAAAAGGAGACTTAATATTTTGTACCACGAACGCATCACACAACTGCACAATATCCAGCGCTAATAAACACACCCCTGGATGAAAACAAACAGAAATTCCTTCTGCTCGGCGTGCAAAGTGGTGGACTAGCGCGGACAACGACGTCGGGTGAACTGCGTTTCGTTTTTCGACCCCTTCTCTTTATCTTTATTTTTTTCTAATTTCAAACAGTTATTCTGACAGCTGTCAATTGTTCTGTGAAAAGATCAGAATCGGTTCGTACTGGGTTCATATATTTTGTGGTTAATCTTTCTACATTTCCTGTAAATTTCTGATTCTGTAAATTTCTAATTCTGATTTTAGATTTTAGTTTTAAAAATAAACTAAGCTACATATGTAAGCCATGCTCGCTTGCGCCAATGTTAAGGAATTTCATGGAAAATGGTTTATATTTATGAAAAGTTTCATGATTCACTAAAACGGAACGGATGCTAATCCGCGTGGACCTCCAGGCAACAAGGCACACGTCACAATAAAATAAAAGATTTGGAAGATTGTCCAGCGGTTTGCGAATTCTGCGTGGTGTAAAGTGTATTTTGTTCCCTGTTGCCGAGCCCAATCGCCTCGAATTAAGCCAAAATGAAAAACCTTACGGAAGTGCTGCACAAGTTCTACGACGAGTATACCCACAAAACACCAAAGAAGCTGAAAATCGTGGATGCATACTTGCTGTACATTCTGCTCACCGGCATCACGCAATTTGTTTACTGCTGCCTCGTTGGAACATTCCCGTTCAATTCATTCCTGGCCGGTTTCATTAGCACCGTCAGCTGCTTCGTGCTCGGTGGTAAGATGGGTCTTTTGAGTCGTGGCCTAAAATGGGTTTAAATAAATGTGTTCGATGTCTCTTCACAGTGTGCCTCCGCCTACAATCCAACCCCCAAAACAAGGACCAATTCCTGGGAATCTCGCCGGAACGTGGATTTGCCGATTTCGTGTTCGCCCACATCATTCTTCACCTGGTTGTGGTCAACTTCATCGGCTAGAACCGTTCGTGAAACATAGATTAAGATTTTGTAAGTTGATAACACAATAAATCGAACAAGAAATGGAAGGTACGGCATGAAAGAGCCGAATTGAACAAAAAAAAGAAGAGAAATTGTCTTGACGTCTCAAATGTCACCACGGTATGATACATTCTTTGGAAATCTCGCGACTGGTGCGGAGTTTTTGTTGGTAATAGCAGCTGGACTGAATAGTGATGCCACCGAAAACGATCATCGTCACCGGGTTTGGACCGTTCGTTGGTCATGAAGATCGCAACGCTAGTTGGGAAGCTGTACGCCTTTTGCCCGATGTGTTCCATTTCCGAAAAGATGCTTATGAAATCAAAAAATACGAAGTACCCGTGACGTACGAAGCAGTTGATCGTATAGTTTCACGCATATGGGACTCGAAACCCGACGTAAGTAGCATCGTCCCCGGAAATTCGATAGTTACTGAACTTTTTCCACTTGATTCCCTGGCAGCTGGTGGTTCACGTTGGAGTCCATGGGAAAATCAATACAATCAATCTGGAACACTGCTCATACGCTAGCGGATACTGTAAGCCAGACTTTGCGAACCGTTGTTTGCCATGTGATAAGATAACTTTGAAAAGCAAAACGGAAAATCAAGAGACCTGCACGATTCTGCAAACTAATCTCGACGTTGAACGCATCGCCCGGGAACTGAACCTCGAAACGAACGTTAAATGTTGTTGCTCCACTGAAGTTGGAAAGTAAATATACTCTGACGTGACGAGATCTTCCTGTCCAACGAACTGATTTTTGGTACTTTTCCATTACAGTTACTTATGCGGATACATCTACCTCAAGTCGTTGGACATTGACCCGGATCGGACACTTTTTGTTCATGTGCCACCAGTCGGAAAACCCTACAGCTCAGAAGAAACGATGGCGGCGGTTTATAACATCGTCGGAAAGTGTCTGGAACAACTGTCTGCCGAGAAAAAGCTGCCTTAAATTGAATACTCTGGATGATTAATGTACCTATTTATACTAACAAAAGATTAACCAGAAGAAACCAAACCTTTTTTTTTCACTAACCATCTGATAAATTCACCCATAAGTGGGTTTTATTTTCCTTTGGATTTTTGTTCTGTTCACTGGTTTTGTGTGTGTGTTGCTTTGAGCCTACTTTAATCAATTATGAAATGTTTTTAACACATTTTTTAGCTCAGCCGTTAACCCATCCACTGTTTCACGATTATTGGTGTTTATCTGGAATGAGACAAACGCAAACGTAAATATATTGCTTTAAACTGTGTTTGAACTACCTTACCGTTGCCTGTTTGATGGATCGATCCTCCAAGATGCGTGACTTCAGCTTCAACAAGCCAACGGGAGTAAGCCCATCGCTCAGGCAATGTTTATCATCCATCACGTCCAAGTTCACTACAACACCATTTGCAAACTGTACCAGTATTCCCGCGATATTTAAGTTCTTCACCGGAAGATTAAAACGTAGCGCTGTCAGTGGCAAATCGCCTGCTTTTTTCATGTGGTTTAAACATTCGGCAACCTTTTGAAGCGCAGGCCGCACGAGAAACTCCGGTGCCGGGCGATCCAGCACAAACGCGTCACCAGGTTTTCTTATCGCCTTCACCATATCCATTGCCTCAGGAAGATCAATTTCGGCACAGCTGAGCAGTAAATCTTTCCTGGATTCTATTTTTGCACGTTCCTTGCGAAGATTCTGCACCAGTGCACGATCCTTAAACAACAGCCGGAACAGTCCAATCGATTTACGATCACAAATCCACAACGAGAGGACCGTATCGACGAGCACGTCCGGTATGTATCGATACTCGCCTGCTTCAACCTTCAACCGTATCGCCTTTTCGAGCATGTTAAAGTTTACCCCGGTCGCTTCCATCGGCACCGAGAGCGTGCCACAGGCCCACAGGAACGTTGCGATGTCTTTCGGTCGACAGGATTGGGATTGCGTTTCGAAGCCGTTAGTTCGGATTTCCTGTTCGAACCTGGCCCAGCATCCCTCGACGAACAACGCCTCGAGTGTTTCATCCTTTATCCGATTGTCTGCGATGTACGCGAACAGGTGTGCTAGACCCCGGAAATCCAGCTCCTTCCGGTGCCCGTTTGCCTGAACGTACGAGCGAACTTTTTGAACGATTTCATCGGAAGCAAGTCGATTCATTCGGGCGCACTTTATCAGTGTTACCATCAGGGCTGGATCGTCCGTATTATCAAAGTTAACGATTTCATCTACCAACCTGCGCTTGAACGCTTCGGATTCTTCCGCTAACCGTAGGCTCGTTTTGTACGACGCGTTCGCCAGTATCGCAAAGTCCATCTGGGAGAGTTGCGGTGTCAGGTAGCGGTCAAGGTATTGCTGCAAAAATTCGTTCATCAGCACCGAACCCGTTTTGTTCCGTTTCCACATACCAAGGAAGAACACGATCGTCAGGAAATCTCGCTCATTCTCCGCACCCCCGCCGAACAGTTCGATCAGTTTCGGCATGGCGCTCTGGTAAGATTTAAGCTGAGCAATTTTGTTCGGCAGCAGATACATAAAGCAGTGTAGCATTTCAAGCAATTCGTAGGTGGTCGACCCTTGAATACGACGTACGCACTCCTCGTCGAGCGCATTGACAATCTCCGTGTACGATCGAAAATCTGCTTTGCTGCGGAAATCCGTGGTAAAGGTGATCAGTTTGGCCAAATCTACGGTGGCCAGGTTGCGTATCTGCTGGCTGTACGATTCCACGTCAGGAAGCGGGTAGAAGTTGGATACCTTGAATCCATACTTTGTTTTATCGGTAAAATCACGCTTCGTAAGCGACACGTGCCGGGAGAACCGGTGAATCAACGTCCCACTTTCACCGTCCGATGTTTCGTACTGAAATTCGCGGGGCGCAAATGTGCCATACCGAGCCAGGAGCGTAACTGATTGCACATATCGTAACGATAAGTTCTTTTGGGCAGTTGTTAGACTGAATAGCTGTACAAATTTCAACATTACACAACTTGTACCAGGATTACCGCGATTGCTTCTGTTTCTAATGCCGTTTGATGAACGAATGAATGTAAACAAACGCACGTGACGTCGGCTGTCAAAGTACGCAGCCGAGCCAAGGTGGCGTATCTGGAGTTCATTTTGGATCCGTTTTAAAATGCTGTTTAGAACTTTATTCAATCGTTTTTATTCGGTAAATTTACCCAAAAAATGTTTTGCAAACAGTTTAAATTGCACATCATTTGATACATTTATTTGGAGACCACAGAATATAATTGATTCGTGCTTTTTTCCAACGTCATTATCTTTCTACCTCACCGAGTCATTTTTGCTAACGGCATTTCTGTGCCGGTGTATCGGTACAAAATATAAGGTTCTTTTCATCAATTTCAAACACTGATCACGTGTCTGGCCAAATCGGAAACTGATGTCTTTGTTAATAATTCCTGTTTTGCCGTTAGTTTTTGTAGTTGAACCAATTCCTTCCCTTCTTTTGTGGAGAAAGTAAATTCAGTTGGGTTGTACGTTCGTAAAAAAGCTAATATGAGTTACTAGGAAAACTGTATGTTTCTGGTGATAAGTGCAAGGAATAGGGTGCACCCTATGAACATCATCATGGTCCTGACCGGGTTCAGTATTTACAGAAATAGTGTATTCTATTCTACGTTCTGCCTAAGACTAACACTCTGTTATTGCTCTGCTCTATTCTAGTTCATTGTTCGCATGCAAACGTTCTACGTGCGCTAGGATCTTCTTTTTGATTGCTTCGAGACATTAACTTAAAACGCCAACTTAACCCTACAAAGCGAACACGTGCTTTTATCAATCACTTAAAATGTTTCAATTAAAACCAAACGGATAAACCTGAATACAACCGATCTCCTGACAGCATAATGCGATGTAATACTTTAATCGTTGGTTCGAACTAAACAAACATATTTACACATTCTTATGTACACAAACCCAACAAACAACCTATTCGATTCATTTATAAAATGTATAGCTTAACGAATAATACATGCAATATTGTTAAACTAACAAAGTAAACCCACGCTATAAAATTATCAACAAATTCGTTAAGCTTAAGCTCGCATAGAATCTTCGATTGGGGAAAACCGATAGAGAGGAAAAAACGGTCGGAAAATTGGTGTTGAAATCTCATACTGTTTTGAATCGATTTTTCTAACACAAATGAAAGAAATTCTCTTTGTTCCAAAGATTTTTCTTTAAAGCTTGGGATATGAAAACATAGTGAGAAAATACTTATAGAAGCAAACAAACTTATAGAATTATTTTCAAGTCACGAAAAACAACTTGATGTCCTCTGCGCTATACAAAAATTGATGTCTGAGTAATGTGCAATATCATTTTAAAACACGCGCCAGCCCAGAAAGCGGTGCCAATGGTCAAATGGGCCTGGATTGCGATCTGTTAACTACTTTGGTACACACAATTACATCAATTCCTAGACAATTCACCCCTGTCTTGCTGTTAAGCTTTTACCCTATCCGATTGGTAGGTTGTTTGCAGTATCAATTCCAAGTAAAGTTGTGAAAAAAGGTTATATTTTAGCTCCTCGCTCGGGGAAATCCATCTTTCTTACGACCCTTATGTTACCCGATACTTGCCACAACTAAGAAGCCATAAGAACGGCATACATTCGCCTGTGGTTTTCTCAAATACAATAATGGGAAGAAAAACAAAATTTTATAAACAAAAAAAGTGACAAAAAAGTAAATTAATCCCAGACATGTTCGAATCGTTTGGTCGAGTCACAAGACGGATTATTATACCATAAAATAAATTGAAACCAACACCGATTCACAGGCGTTGGAATTTTTATGGTGGGAAAATTGTTGGTGCACGCACTGAAACACACTACAATTGCGTTCCGGGTAGCACAGCCAAGAGGTAAGTGTGTGGCAAAAACTAATTAGCGAAGGAACGATCATAAATGCACGATAATGCAAATAGGGCGTTTCATGTCTGGCCCTGGTAATGATGTAGGCATTGGTATAAATATTTGATTCGCAACCTTGCTTGCCAACGCTTTCGTTTACGCTCGCTATGTCTTTAACCCGCTTCCCAAGGAATCACTTTTATCAGCCTTAATGCAGGAGAGGTCGCTGGTCGTCAATAATGTGCATGCAAATTGAAGCCTCCAAACCAAACGGGTTCACACGTCGTGACTGAGTAGCGGTACGTCGTGATGCTTCCGATTGAGACTCGTACACGGTAACATCCACAGCATCGGGTGCCCACGGCCACAGACCTCCGCCAGCAGGGCCATCTTGGGTCGGTGAATCCGGTACGGGCCCTTCTGCTGTACCGCCTCCACCGCCGTCTCGTCGTACAGGATCGCGTGCATCTGATCGACCATGATCGCTATCACGAACAGCCCGAAGAGGGCCGACTCCAGAAGCAGCAGGACACTGTGCATCATACGGCTCTGTGCCTGCGACACGTCCACATGGCAATCCTCGCACGGATACAGCCACGATATCACGATCAGGAAGATCGAGTACACTGCCAGGGCGCACACGTACAGTAGGAACTGCAGGAAATACTTCTGATTCCGCTCGCCGACGCAGTTATTAATCCACGGGCAGTGGTGGTCCATACGGCGGATGCAACGCTTGCAGATGCGGCAGTGATGGGCCCTCGGTGGCCGGTACGTTTCACACCGCGTACACATGGTCCACTCTTCCCGCTCGTGGTTGTAGTTTTTCTCCGAGTGGAGGTCGGAAAAGTCGATGCGAATCTGGGGTAGCGGTACCGTGCCCGGGTCGAGCAGGACCGCCTTCAGATGGGCCATCGCCAGCAGGAACACTATCGTGTTGAACGCCACCACATGAAACGGTGCCCAGAGGCTATCCAAGGGGAGAGATTTCAAAGAAGAATGGTTCATCATCATTTGTCTATTTCAAATTCGCTGCTGATAACTGATGATAAACGTTATCGCACTGGGCACCCTACCTGTTGGGCATAGTCTGTAGAATTATCCAATGCGTTACCACATAGTCGGCGTACAGCACGGCCATGTAGGTGACCAGCACACAAACGATGCCGCAAGGATCTTTGACGAAAGTCATCGTGCGCTGCAGGTTCCCCGATGGGCAGCAATTATTAGTTTTTAATAATTACTCCGCCACTATTGACAAACTACTTGGCTTGTCTGGCGCACTACCGCTAACCGCTGCCTAGCTCCAAACACCAGGCCACCCCGCGGAGGACGTTCCACTTTCTTAATCGCGAAAAAACAACTTCTACCTACTTCCACCTAATGTGAGCCCCCTACCACAAACTTTTCACCGAAAACGATACAACACAAAGCTACACAACAAACGGCACAGGATTACCACCGATGGCGCTCATGCTTTCACGTCCAGCGGGCCCTTCACGGATGGCGCAATGGGGTTTCGTTACAATTCCATCGTGATCAATTTGGCGAATGGATTAAATGCCTGCTTTTCCTAGCTATTTTTGACAGCCCCGTACGCACAAAGCCGACACAAAACAGTCGGCCGCTTCGCGCAAGACCACACCGTGTTGATGGCGAGCGAAGGTTGTACTGTGTGGATTTGCTTTCGTCGCCGTACGTCCGTGCCACCCCCCCGCGGTAGACTACCCCCTCACGACTACAAAACATTTTTGTCAATCAAACAACTGTCAAACCGATGTTACACTGTTAAATGGATCTACTCTTTTGCTTTTGAAGACAACTTAACTTTTGCACAGAGTAAATCACTGCTTTTTGTTGGAAAAAGTTAGATTTGATTTGAACAACTTTTCCACAATTTAAGTTACCGGTATTACAACAAAATTTGTTCAAATATCACAATGTTTTTAATCTACGATTAGAAGTGTACCATAGTCCAGAGGGAAACGTCAACATGACAGTTCAACAGAACGATAAATAAAACGCAGGCAAAGAAGTGGAAGAAAAGGAAGAACTGTCTGTCGATTTGATTCATCATCGCCTAAAAAAGTTCGTAGAGAAAAGCAATCGTCGTCGCTCCAAGCTAACAGGCGGAAGGGATACTCCTAGATCAAAATTATGCATCCTCGTGAAGTGTAGTTTGCGATCCAAATTAATTCGTTAACGTGTGCTGTTCGCCAGTGATCCTTGGTAGAAGTGTTTCCTTTCGGTACAAATTACCAAAGCTCTTCAATTCCGTGAACAAACGTCAATTGCGGGAACAAAAGAGGGTGAAAAAACAGTCATCCCCAATATATTATCGCCTCCGAAAAGGGGGGGAAGTGAAATTGTGTTGTGCACGGCGAAAGCCAGAGCTTGGCCAACCATCAAGCAGTGATTGTGCTGGATCAAGTGCTGCAAACTAGATTTCTTTCTCCAGGCTCAGGACCTGAAAAGGCTACGCAAGCATATCTAACGCAATCCCCCCACGAAGGTTCGAGTTTTTGTCTCGTCGTCGTCGTCGTCGGTACGTGGCGCTGCTAGTAGGGAGGTGCGCGGTGGGAAGGATCCGGACTTTGTCGAGCCAACCAGAGCTGTCCCCTCATCGCCATGAGTCTGTTCGGAGCATCATCTTCACTCAACCAGGATATAGGTTGGTAGTTTCGGGCGCCCCACAATCGTTCAATAATGGCCTGGCAATGGCATCGAATGGGAGGGACAGTTAAAAAATATTTGCAGGTGAAGGACAACAACTTAACGACACTCTCATGTGACACGCTGCAGCTATGGAGTTGTTACTTTTTGGCCATCATCCACCAAACGTCGACCATTTCGCGACGTGTTCTTGCAATTGAGGTTTATTAATTAAATTAAGATGCAACCAAGTCACACCGTGGTGACCGCGGTTCGTTGGAAGGTGCACAGTGTTAGGTAAAGTGTGACGTGATACCCTTGATAACACAGTCACACTCTGCCGATAGGAATAAACTCACTGGCCAGCTGGAAAATCAATATATTACGGTCGGTTCAATAACAGCACCGTATGCAAGTTTGCTACAAAGCAGCCTCGTTTATCAATGCTGCTCCACATCAAAGATGCTAGTAAATTGAAGGTTGTTTGCATTGTTGTCTGGGATGTTCCATACTGGGATGAATCATCAGTATTAAAACACCTCAAACACGGACAACACGTAGACGCAACGGTTACATCCTTTACTCTGTTTATTTTGAGATACATCTTTTTTCTGTTCCTTATTTGACATGCATAAAGGGCCAGTCTGAAGAATTACTCCGTGTTCCACATACTCGTCAGCGAATCTTCTTGACATGTTTATTTACCGTGGACCTAGATTAATGTGACTCCAATCGTTTTCCTTTTTTCGGTTGCGCCTACTACGACTCAACTGGGAAGCGATTAACGCACTGCAAGAGAGATTACAAACGCGTTCGGTATTAAAATAATAAGCAACCAATGTATTCCAATGTCTACGGGTGCTGACTAATACCCCAGTTCCATTCCGCAATGGGGTGTCCCTTATCTTGTGCCGTCCAGTTTGGTTGGCCTATCACTTCCTTGGCTGTCGGGCGGAATCCATACAAGTTTAAACTTTGGTAGAACTTTCGATTCGTTCTATGATGAAATTTTGCTTTTTTGTAAGAAAAGCATTTTGGAAGGGTTAACAGAGGTCCAAAGGGCATCCCCTTGGAAACATAAAAATAACAAACAAGTCCAACTGTAGTTAAGATTAAAGGTTAATGTTGTCCCGTTGGGGAATTGGATGGTTTCTTACGCAAAATTTACAAAACCGCAAACGAATCATTTGTAGGGATTCAACTCAGACACATGTATTTGAATGTCGTTTGCTTTGTGTGAATCCAACATTTGTAAGCAATACGGACGTTGCGCAAGCTAAAACCACCCTATTATGAAATTTGAGATGGTGCTTGGTTGATTCAAACATTCAAACAAAGAAAAAACAGTAGCATTCTGTTAGAGATGATCCGGTTGAAATCAAGTAAATGCGATCTTTATTTTTGCAGAAAAAGCCACCAGCGAAAATAGTACGACCGAAAACTGGGGCCTCATCTTGGACATATGCGATCGAGTTAACAACGGATCGGCAACTCCGAAAGATTGCCTCAAGTCCATCGTGAAGAGGCTAAACTCTCCGAATCCACATGTAGTAATGAAAGCTATTACGGTAAGCTCTTTTAAAATATGACAAATACCTCGTGGAAAGATGTACTTTAACAAATCTCTTTTTGGTTATTTTAGCTACTCGATGCATGCGTCAATAATTGTGGCAAACAGTTCCATCTGGAGGTGGCCTCACGGGAGTTTGAAACGGAGTTCAAAAAGCTTTTGCAAAAAAGCCAACCCAAAGTGAACACGGTACGAGCGTGACTGACTGTGACAAGTCTGGCTTGTATTATAAGTTTTTGTTTTACTAATCTTTTCTCTCCACTTTTCACAGAAACTAAAGCTCACTCTCAAACAATGGTCCGAGAAGGTGTTCAAGTCCGATCCACAACTCGATCTAATACCATCGCTGTACAAGAAGCTGCGCGAAGAGGGGCACGATTTCAGTGACCCTTCGGCGACACCAAAGCGCGAAACGACGCTCAGCAAAGACCCGAACGTCGTCTCTAGTCAGCAGGAGGAGGATGACATTGCGAAAGCCATCGAGCTATCGCTAAAGGAAGTAAAACTAAATCAATCACCGAAGATGCTGTCATCCTCTGGCGGCACGGTAAGGATCGCTGGCAAAAGCGAAGGGCTGTCGTAATTGTTGTAATAATTGTAATGTTTTTGTTCGATAGACTTCCTCGTCGTTGTATCCTTCCGCATTGTTATCTGCTGCACCTGTGCCTGAACCGAGAAAGGTGAGCACGAAAGAGACTTTTTGTTTGGTTTTGTAGTTCTAAAATTTCATTAATTGATTTGCTTTAAGGTGCGCGCATTGTACGACTTCGAGGCGGCGGAAGACAATGAACTAACGTTCCAGGCGGGCGAAATCATCATGGTCTTGGACGACTCGGATCCGAACTGGTGGAAGGGCCAGAATCAGCGCGGCGAGGGTCTTTTTCCATCGAATTTTGTTACCGCCGACCTCTCGGTGGAGCCGGAAACGCTAAACACCGTCACGAAGAAGACGGTTCAGTTCTCCGACGAGCAGCAGAAATCGAACGACAGCGACAAAGACGCGCTACAGGCGTCGGCGACGGTGGAGATCAACGAGGAAAAGATCGATCGTTTGCTCCATCTGATACACGAAGCGGATCCGGAAGACCCTTCTCAGGACACGGAAGAGATGCTGCAGCTGGAGCAGCTGGTAAATCAGATGGGTCCGATGATCGATGCCGAGCTGGAGCGCGTTGATCGAAAGCATGCGCAATTGACTCAGCTGAGCAGTGATCTAGTGGATGCGATCAACTTGTACCATAATTTAATGCGCGAACCTGACCGCTCGTCGTCGATGAGGGCGATGTCGATGGGGGCGATGGCGATGGGAGGTGGAATGCAAGGTCCGTATGGCCTACCACCGGGACCGGGCGGTCATCCGGCGGGTCCAGCGTCAATGGGACCGATGTATGGAATGCCTGGAATGTTTCCAAGCATGCCGGACGGTGGGATGTACTCGATGGGTCCAGGGCAGCAGCCAGTGTCAATGGATGGTGGTTCATCCATGCAAAGGTACTCCACGGGTCATAATTATTACGATCCTGCAGCAATGAACGCAGCACCGATGGCGGACCATTCTCAGTCGCATCAAACAATGCACCATCCTCATCCACTTCATCATCAACAACAACCACCACCACAACCCTCGCAACAGGTCCCGCTTCCGGTGGTTTCGCAAAATGGACCCGTAACCAATGGGATGGTTCCGCCGCAAGCCAACGCCGCACCAGTAATGTCGATGGGACCGAGCATTACTAGTCAACAAGTACCGCCACAGACCGCCAACAACACGACAAACCCGCAGGGAATGCCCCCGAACATGACCGTACCGCCGATGGCATACAATAATCCAACATCTCCACCTCCGACGGGGCTTTCCGGGCCACAGGCGCAAGCATTCCGCCAAATGCGACCCATGGGTCAGCCAGGCCAACCAGGGCAACCAGGGCAACCAGGGCAGCAGCTGCCACCAGTAAGCTTTCCGAACTACGTACCCCAACAACCGTCGCATCAACAATCGCAGCCACAATTGGGCCAACCGCCACAGCATCAACAGGGCCCACCACAACATCACGTCCCTGTTTCGGTGGGAACGGCCGCTCAGACGACGGCACCATCAGCTGCTAACATGAACCATCATCAGCATCATCATCATCCACAGCAGCAGCAGCAACAGTTTCCAATGAGCATGCCACCGTCACACTTTCCTGGCCCCTCGGTAGCCCCAGCTCCTGCCCATCACCTTCAACAGCAGCAGCAACCGCCGACGGTATTTATGCCCCAGATGGGACCAACTTCCAACCCACCGATGGGCAACTTTTCCATGGGACCGATGAGTATGTTTCCACCGGGAGCCGGCACTACGGGAGCAGCGGGACCTTTATCGATAAATACCAACCATCCGGGACCGCAAAACATTCCCATCTACCAGCAGCAGCGGTAAGGCTGCACAGCCTTGAGGCGCAGGACTGGGTAAAGAAAATGTGCAGAACGTGTCAAAATTGAACACACACCGTTTCGATCGACACTCCAATCCAGCCACAACCCAACCACCACCACACCACAAAAAGGGAGGGTGGTAATTTTGGATCGATGGTTGGGGTACAGTAATGTTGGCGGGTGATAAACGTTAATAGCCATAGTTTGAAGTAGGGAAAGGAGATTGTCCTTTCGAATTGATTCGTTGTTTAGTGCAAAAGTGTCAAATGTGGGAAGACAACATTTAGGAATCCTTTAGGAGGCGAAGATGCGACGAGCAAAAAAGGTTCGTTCGTCATTTTCAGACAAAGAAGGTTGTTGTGGTGAAGGATTTGGTGTACACAAAACGGCTAGTTTAACCTGACGCGCCCATTTTGGAACTCATAGGTTAGCTTGGCGAGCGGCAAAAGAAGCAGGAGCGCAGTGGCAAACTGTTTGCTGGCAATAATATTACAATATATATTTTTTGTTTGTTTTAAAAATTCATTGCGGCTAAATAATGGTGGAATGTTTCGTATCTGGAAGCTCGTGCCTGTGCACGTGTGTACAAGCAGCTGGATGGGAAATCGTTGACGAAGGATTATTATCAACATTCACAGAATCTACAAACGGATAGCGTATAACGTAACAATGATAGGACATGTATTTATACGATATCACGAGATAGAGCTGGGCTGTCGAGCATGTCGGCCAAGTTTAACTCCGAACGTAGATTTTCTTTTCGATTTGCAATATGTTCAGCGGCTGTTCTGAAGCATAAGGGAAACGATGCATCTCACTGATGCTGCTGCTGCTGCTGGATATCCTTTGGAAGCTGTAAAATAGTTTAGCTATCTATCTACCGACCTACCTACACCCTGCGTACATACATACACGAAAAATAAATATTCTAAATTAATAAAATCGTAACCTTTGGCTTTCAATTACGACAAGAGCGTACAAAAAGATTCCCATCATATGAAGGGTTTAAAATCGAAGGAGGCAGTTCTACCCCTCCTCCCAGCCCGAGTGCTTAGATCTGTCAAACTGTGTGTTTATATTTTGATACCGGCAAGATTTGGAGTGTTTTCAGCAGCAATGTTATCAAGAAATACACAGCGATTAATCCGTGCATTTTGTCTCGAATAGCAATAGCATCAAAACTAGGTAGGTACAACGAAAAAANAAAAAAAATTACCTCCTGGGGGAATTCGCCCCAATCCAACGGTTTTATTTTTAGGCCGAAACAATCGCTACGACCATCGGAGGTGTTGATAAGACAAGCGTAAGGGAATTGCTCACGACCGTACCGGAGCTAGCAAAGTACACACCGGACCAATGGCAACAAACGCACCGACTGCTCGCCTCCGAGGGTCTAGAAACGGAAAAGATTCTCTCCATCATCGGCGGTCATCCGAGCATACTGACCCGACCGACGGAAAAGATCGCCGAGAGTCTGCACTGTTGGCGGTCGTGTCAGTTTGGCGACTCAAACATGAAGGTGCTGATGTCGGCCCACCCGTACCTACTCGAATACACGAACCATGGCCAGCTGTCGCAGCGAGTCGCGTTCCTGCATTCGCATTTTGAAACGCGCAAAAATGTGTACCGACTGTTCATGAACGCTCCCAATCTGCTCGTAGAGGAGCAGCGCGAAACGGAGGAAAAAATTGACTTCCTGATGGAAAAGATGCGCCACGAGGTGCTCGAGGTGGTGAAGTCCTGCGCTTTCTCGCATGACCTTGAGCATCTGCGCTGCCGGCATACGTTCCTTGAGCGGCTGGGGCTGTTTAAGCCTCGGTCGCTGAAGGCGGACCCAAACACACCGACCGGGAATCCGAAGCTACATCAAATCACGGACACGAGCGATAAACGTTTTGCGGTAAAGGTTGCCTACGTCACGCTGGAGGAGTACGAAGTGTTTCAGGAGCTGTTCCGTCGCGAGATGTCCGCGGACGATTATGAGGACTGGAATGACGAGCTTGATGGGGAGGATGAATCGGAAAACGAGTCGAATAGAGAGACGTATCGAAAGAAAGGCAGATGAAGGCAACATTATCAAACATGTTACGTATAGTAAGCCACCATGTAGTAAAAATAGAAATTATCATGAGCAACTGTTTGCCTATGTAAACACTGATAAAATAAAATTTAAGAAATGAGCAACTTTTCGCTGATAAAGGAATGTGATTGGTTTCTGTTGCCTGGTGGCAACGTATGACTCATTTATTAGACTTTTCTTTTAAGCGAATGATTCACTGGCATGCATCATACAATCAACGCTTGTATTCAATAGTAGTAATAAAATAATCGATATTTTTCATTATCCAATTAGAGCAGTTGCTTGTTTGTTTTGTTGGCGTGTGTATAGGTGTAAATCTTCATGGCGCAAAAATGGTGCAAGGCGATAAATAACTTGCTCACAGACAAAAAACACACAACGATTCACACATTTCACAGCTCGTTCCGTTTGATTTTGGCATCGAATTCGCGAACCATCTTCGCGAAATCCTCGTATCCCGAAATGTTTATCGCCTCCTCACACTCAAGCCATTTCATGTCCTGATGTTCGTCGGAAAGCTTAGCTTCCTGCGATGCATTCCGTAGTTCCGCCAGCCAGTAGACGACTACTTTGTCGTGCCCTTTTACCTTGTAATGCAAGGTACAACTTTGTTTTCTGTGAATGCTCAAATCACTCTCCTGGTAGCTGATGAATAGGAAAAGAGCAAAGCCACAAAGCATTAGTTATTGCACAAATAAGGAAATAATAAAAACAACAAGAGGAAACTTTTTTTACCCAGATTCTTCTGTAGTTTCTCGCAAGGCTGTCGCGTAGTCGTCTTCCCCTGGATCAACGTGACCTTTTGGTGGGGACCAGTGGTGCTGGCCATACGAAGCTTGTAACATGAGATACTCGATACGTTCGCACAGTCGACGAAATATGAGGAAGCCGGCAGCCCGTTTTGCCATCTTGCTATCTTTGTGTTCAATGATTGAAGATTTAAAGTTACCGGGGTAACCGAAAAGGGTGCCAGGGGCCGAATGGAGCCTAACAAACGCGCGAGAGATTCAAACACCAACGTAATACGTACGTAATCCGTAGGAATTCGTGATTATTGAACTTTGTCCGATGCAATGCGGCGCGCGTGAAACGACTCGAGAAACTGCGGATGCACCACTATGAAAAACAAAACAAAAAGCATCTGTCTTCACCAAGGCCAGATTGAAGTAGGTTTAATCAGCCAGCAAAAGTTGACAAACCGCTACAGAAAAATATTGGTCATACATTGATGAATATTTTTTTCACTTTATATAGAATGAAAACAGAGTATTTCAGTGATTTTTGAACAAATAATAAATTCAGGTATTTGTGCAAGAAGTTTTCCAGTAATCCTGAATTTTAAAATGCAGATGTTTTGGCAACTTTGACGTCAGTCTCTTCGGGCAACAAAACAACGACTGTCAAACGCTGACGCCTCATATTAAAAAAACATCTTGCGGCAAAACAACAAGAGCCAATCTTTTGCAGCTTTTTTAAAGTTTACGTATTTTTTAGTCACCATGTCGGGCCAATTTCCTGGAGGATACCAGAGCCCCAGTGGCCATCGTGGCAATTATAATAGTCCTATAATACAGCAGCAGCTGAACCAGATGAACGTCCCCAACCAAATGGGTATGATGGGTAAGTAGCGCCGAAGCTTTGGCTACGTATTCCTTGAAGTAACAATATCATACCCAATGGTTCGAACAGGATTCAACCAAAACAGTGTTATGAACAACCAACAAATGCAAGGTGGCCCTGGTCAGGGTGGCCAGGACATGGGCATGAACCAGAACATGATGCAGCAAACCCACCAGCAGCAAGGTACCCAAGGAATCCAATCCAACCCACAGCAGGTGCCTAACCAGCACCAACAAGGACAAAATCAAATGGTTGGGCAGAATCAACAGCATCAAGGGCCACAACCATCGCCACAGATGGTCATGCAACAGTCCGGAGGCAATGTAGGACCAGGAAACGTGATGAACAACCCGCAAACTCAGCAAAACCAACCTCCACCGAATCAACCGGGTGCCGGGACCGCCGTTCAGCAACAGCAAAAGGCAGAATTTAACCTTCTTTCACTGTGTCGCATCGGACAGGAAACGGTACAGGACATAGTGAGTCGCTTCCAGGAGGTGTTTGGTATTTTACGTGGGATCCAACCACCGAATGGCACAAATCAGGGTCAGTTGTCCAGCAACGACAAAAAAGCAAAGGTACAGGAACAGTTCCGCACGATCCGGTTGCTGTTCAAGCGCTTGAGATTGCTGTACGACAAGTGTAATGATAACTGCCAGCAGGGTATGGAGTATACGCACGTGGAAAGCTTGATCCCGTTGAAAGGTGAACTGGAACGTTCCGAACCGGTCCACACGGAGGAGTACAAGAAGGCACTGCAGGAGAACAGGGAGCTGGTTGCGATGGTACAGCTGAAGAACAAACAGTTGCGTGAAATTATCGATAAAATACGACTCACAATATGGGAGATTAATACCATGCTTAGCATGAGACGATGCTAATCGGAATCATTTTTTAACCGTGTGTTGTATAGATGTAAGGTCTTAGCAAAAAAACAGAAATAAACTATTGCAGTATACTCATCAAACTGTATCCCAAAACATAAATATTAGAGCCCATTAATGTTTTACTGAACATTTGCAAATGATTGTTTGATTTAAAAATCAAGGTGTTTGTATTTCGATCAAAGGCTCTATTATTTACGTGTACACCATCTTTAAGTTGCTGCTATGTCAAAATTTCTAATAAATCGTGAATTAGCTTTTTTATGGAGTTTCATTGTACACTTTTATTTCTTGATTTTTGTAATTACGTTTTTTTGTAATGTACGATTAGTATTTGTTATTTCTTATTTATAAGCGCTTGGTTATTCTACAAACCATGCAATGGGGAGCCGTCAGATCGCTTCGTATGACATGTCCTGGAAAAGTCTATACACTTCAATCATTCAGGCCAAAGCTAACGGCGCAAAAATAAGTGCAGAACGTTTTCAAGAGCTCCATAGATAGCTTACGTCTATTTTACTCAATAATTTGAGCCAGTTTCCTGAAGCTTATCATAGCCCTGGTGGTCAACGAGGTAATTATAATATTCCAATTGTAGAGCAGCCACTGAATAAGATAAACATTCTAAATCAAAGGATACTGCAGTTGCTGTTGTTAGAGGATTGTAAAGTTTTAATGTTATTTCCATGGTTTGCAGCATTTAACGAAACTGTAGTTTTGAACAACAAGATATGCCGGATTGAGATAGCCGCGCTATTCTAACGAGCCACAATATGAACCAGAAAAACTATAAGAAGCAAGGTGCCGAAGGAATCCCAGCCGACTCGCAGCAAATGCCTACCAATCAGCTCCAGCAAGTACAAAATCAAATAGAGGATCAAAATCAACAGCTCAAAGGACTTGCCCAACAGTCCGGGATGGGATCGGACAACGTGATGAGTCAGCCACACAGCCAGCAAAGTAAACTTCAGTCGAACCAACCAGATTGTGGGATTGGTGCTCAACGGCAATTTGAAAATGTAGGATTACACTTTCTATCGATGTGTAGTACTGCACAGGAAACGGTCCAGGACCTCATTAGTGCTGCCGAAAAGGTTTTTAACATTTTGCGTGAAATCCAACCACCGAGCGACACAACTGGTGAACTTTCGAGTAACGGCAAGAGGGCAGAGCTGCAGGTACAGCTACAAACGGTCGGATTGCTATTCGAGGATTTGAGATTCCTATATGACTATATAAGTGTGATTCCTCTGAAAAATAGACCTAAACGTTCCGAACTCCTCGACATAGAGGAGTACAAAAAGTTAATGGAGAGGAAGCGAGAGCTGATTGCAATGCTTCAACTGAGGAACAAACAGTTGCTGGAGATCATTAATATTTTACGTTTTAGAAGCGTTTAAAGCTTCATAACTATGTAATATTTTATGCTATAATATACCTGAAATATGTACATAAACATAACCTACAGAACATTTTACTTAGAGTGTAGAAAATTCAAATTTGATCAATATGTCGTAGTTTGACACTACGATCCCCCACGAATCGCTGCACATACACTCACAAAGAACATCGCAGGGTTTTCGCTGGTGTCAAAAGCAGGGAACGAAAATAACAACAAACGCGAACAAAAGAAATTTCTCAAGCTGTTGTGCACTTCATCATCGTCGTCGCGTCGTAAATTTGCTATTCTTTGGCTTTGTCATCAGCTGCTCTAGTGGTTACGGGATTTGTATCTGTAGGAAAGTAACCAGTTTCTTTAGTAATGTATCATAGTGAAGTTTAAATTGTAATTTACTACTGCCCCAGCTCGTACAGAGGACAACGTTTTACGTGTGCTACATCCTGACCTAATTCAATTCGTAGGAAAAAAAGTGAGGGGAAAAAGGATAAGACCATCACAGATGTTTGTGTAGAACCCTGGGAATCGGTAGAATATTAAAATACACCATCCGCGTACTGCACAACGATACATCCCCGAGGCAGTACCCATCTGGGTTCCATATTGAACAGAGCAAATGTTATCTACGCAAGGTACCAAAAACAAAAGATAACATGGACATGCTTGACGCATACGTTGGTTACGACTTGAGCAGTTGCACCGAACCGGACGACATTCCGAAGACCAACGAAACGGTTTGGTTGCTTGGAAAGCAGTACAACGCCTCCGAAGGTAATCTCCGCCAGCCAGGAATGCTGTGTTTCCTTTGGCGCAAATGACGCATCTTCAGAATTGCATTTCTTCCCACCACAGATCTCGAAGCCATACGGGATGATGTGCAATCGCGATTATGGTGCACCTACCGGCGGGGGTTCGTCCCAATTGGTAGCACCACGCTCACCACTGATAAGGGCTGGGGTTGTATGCTGCGCTGCGGTCAGATGGTACTGGCGCAGGCATTGATTCAGCTACACCTCGGACGCGATTGGCGTTGGAGTCTAGATACCATGGACGAAACCTATCTCAAGATTGTGAACCGATTTGAAGACAGCAAGCAAGCACCTTTCTCACTGCATCAGATTGCTCTGATGGGCGATTCGTCGGAGGAAAAGCGGATCGGTGAATGGTTCGGTCCGAATACGGTTGCTCAGGTGCTCAAGTGAGTGGAGAAAATCCGTTTACAAAGCGCAAAGAAATTTATTATTTCATTTCATTCATTTTGTAGAAAACTGGTAAAATTTGATGATTGGTGTAAGTTGGTGATTCATGTCGCTTTGGACAACACGCTAGCCACTGATGAAATACGTGAGTTTGATTCCAGCAATATTCCAAAACGCTAACAAACATCGACACACAAGGATTATAATTATTGTTTTAACATTGTAGTGGAATTATGCACAACCAAGGACCCGGACGCATGGAAACCCCTTCTTCTCATAATTCCACTCCGATTGGGTTTGAGTGAGGTGAATCCTATCTACATCGAGGGACTGAAGAAATGTTTCCAGCTACCAGGCAATTGTGGAATGATCGGCGGTCGACCCAACCAGGCCCTCTACTTCATCGGTTACGTTGGCGATGAAGCGCTCTACCTAGATCCGCACACGGTCCAGCGGGTGGGTAGTGTCGGCGATAAGCGGGAAGCAACGGAACAGGAGCAGGACGAAACGTTCCATCAACGGTACGCTAGTCGGATTAAGTTCGCCTCGATGGACCCATCGCTGGCGGTATGCTTTCTGTGCGTTAATCGGCGCCAGTTTGAACTGCTTGTGGCACGGTTTAACGACAGTGTCAACGGTGGCGGCAGCCAAGCTTTGTTTGAGGTCACGAAGACGCGCCAAGCACCGTGGACTCCGACGACCACTTCGTCCGCGTCATCGCGCAAGAATAGTGGACCAACTGAGGCCTTCAATGTGATATCTGCCACAGAAATACCGAACGAAGGTAAGTGTGTTTGCTCCCTATTTGGTGCACGATGTGCGTATTCAGACGCATTTTTTTACTCTATTTCAGAATTTGAAGAGGTGGAACCGCGCACGCTGGATGATTCAGACGAAGAATTTGAGATTATCGCTTAACTGCAGGAAGCTGCCTTGCTTGAAGGGGGTCCCCGAAACAAACTGCGCAATATGGAAGCATTTGCTTTTCTTTAAGCTTCTTGCTTTACCAGGAAACCCCAAACTGAAGCTGCCCAAAGTGTGCAGAATGTGTTATGTGAGTGGCATGGCTCTGTTTTGATCCTTGTATCTTGTGTAATTGACCACAAATGGTGGGGTTTGCTGCGATAGCTTTTATGTTATTTTTATCCATTTGAGTAGGTTTTTGTTTGCGAAATCTTGTTTATCGATCATGACTGCACCTAGTTTCGTAGTAGGCATTGAATTTTTGTTCTCAAATATAATTGTGTTTATTTACCACTCCGCCACTTGATTCTTTCCGTTTGATACAGTTTAAGCTGGAGAGAAAATTAAAAAAAAAATGCAAACAGTCAAAACCCATTAATTCATTGAAATGTGGAACCATGTTTAAATAAAATCTCGCGCAATACGTTTATTTGCTAATGCAGAAAAGGAAAAATTGTATTGTAATTTCCACATCAATTAAAAATATGACGTCTTTCGTTACATGGCTACCACATTTGGGAATGCATTTTGCTTCGATATGACCAGCTTATTGTGCTGATAGCTTATGTAGCCCTTTATGCGGCCCTCGTAGATCAAATTAGCCACGATGCAGTGCGTCTCATCGATGGACACGTCTTCGACGCCGGAAAATTGCAGTGCCGTATGGATGGCGTCCATGTCGATCTGATGCGTCTCCAGAATCAGATACACCTTCTTAATCAGATTCCGGTAGGTAATGATTTTCAGCTTCTCCACAATCAGATACACGCCTGCGTTGATGAGGAACATTTCATGGCGTCGGATCGCTTCGTCGAACTTTCGTACGTTGCCTTCCTTCACGGCTGCGGCCAGGTCGTGGAACTGAAGCAAATTGTACCGTTCCAGTATCTCTTTCCGGGGCATGTACCCGAGCAGCATCTTAACCGGCGTCAGATAGATCAAAATCAACCGCTTGTTCTTGGTGAACCTTCTCGGGCAGTTTTCGAACGCAAAAGTCAAATACTCTTCCGCACTCTTGAAATTCGAATCGTACATGGATTTCCGTCCGGCCAAGTATTTGTACGTTATACGTTGCGCTAGGCTGAAATTTTCCTTAAAGTTTGAACTGTCGATCGCCCGGATGAGCGGTTTGCAAAGGTGCAGTTTGTTGATGCGAAAGTACACCTTCAGCAGCTGGTTGACGAGATTGAGCATACCGAGTCGCTTCGTTTCCTCGTCGGAGGACCGTGTGTCCCCGGCGCACACCCGAAAGCATGACATTAGGCTTTCCGCTGCTTTCTCGAGTATTTCTCCAGCCTTCGAGCTCTTTGCGTGCATCTCACACTTGGCGGCCAGCAGTCGCAGATCGATCGAGGTCACGTACATGATCGGCAGGACCCAGTTCTCTTCCTTGATCTGTTGCAGCATTTTCACCACCGCCTGGATGCAGCTCGTTTGGTGGCGATACGCTTCGTTGTAATTGGGCGTGCTAGTTCGCATCAGATGGTACACAGTCTTCAGGTGTGCGGTCACAATTTCGTCCAACGGAGACACGAGCTGGCGGCTAACGACGGCATCGACGTTCTCTTTGTGGAGGTTGGGATTGTTTACATGACTGTCCTGCAGGGAAAGGAACCGCGCGACCGCCTGACCTTCCTGTGCGTTCCACACGCGCATAATTTTGGTGAGATAGTCGTTAAGATACATGACGCCGGTTCGATTGTACACTTATTTCCGTTCAAAAACTTGTAATAACAATTCGCTTCTTGATTTGTTTTGTACCTATTCCGTTTGCTACCCGACTTGGTAGGCGGCAATTTTTAATAACAAAAGGCTGTCATTTTTCCATGCCGTGCATTGGGTGTTCAAAAAAAAAAATAAAGATCTGACAGATCTTTATTTGCGCACATCTGCTGTTTTTTTCGAACCAATTTAAATGGTACAAACAAGAAAGTTAAAAGATTTTCGTTTTTCTGTGCATAGTTTTGCTTATTTGTTTCCAAGTTCTTTTAGGAATTTTTTCTATTTTCTACTGACCAGTTTTATGAGTACTGAAGTAATCAACTACGGTTTATGAATGCCGGCATATCGATGTTTGTAAACAAATCCATCCCACATGGTATTCACAAGTGCTAGTCCGTTCGGTACCCATTCCGAAGCAAAATCTGATTTTACACCCGAAAAATGGGTGTGCGTGGCTTAACAACGTTTATTGCGTCCAAAGCGGAGATCTTCCTGAAACCACACGAGCTGCACGACACAAACTTAGTAATCGATGGGGATAACTTATGCATGCAGCTATTTAAAAAGAGTCAGCTCACATCGACCCCTCTGGGAGGCAACTATGACCTGTACCATCGGATTGTGTTGGATTTCTTCCACATGCTCAGCATGTGCAACGTGGTGCCGTACGTACTGCTGGACGGTGGGTATGAGGCACGCAAAATGTACACCGTAAAAGATCGTTTGCTGCAAACCATCCACTCCATCAAGACCATGAACCATGGAGCGATGTCAAGCACGAAACCGCTGATGCTACGGGAGGTCTTTGTCGATGCCCTACGGTGCGCCGGAGTAAGCGTTATGCGGTGTCCCTTCGAAGCGGATGACGAGGTGGCTATCCTGGCGCGTAAGCTCAACTGTCCCGTCATGAGCTACGATTCGGACTTTTACATTCACAACGTGCAGTACATACCGTACGTGACCGTGACGCACAAGGTGTACCGCAAGGTGGCCGATAAGGAGGGGGAAAACTTTGAAATTGGCATTGTCGAGTGGAACCGCTCGAAGTCCGGTGCAAAGAGGTCGGAGCGAGTGAAATTTGTGGCACAGTATGGCGACGAAACGGTAATCAAGAGCGATGCGGTGGAGACGTACTACTACCTGGATTGCTGCATGTACACGCTCGACAATTTGATTGGGCCAAATGTTCGTTTGCCGAAAGACATGATTCCTTTATTTGCGGTACTGCTGGGCAACGATTACATTGAGCGGAAGGTGCTTGCGCCGTTCTATAGCACGATAAGCACTGGCCGCGCGAAACGTGCGACGGGTAGACAATCCAAACGGATAAAGGTAATTTTAAAGTGGCTTCAAAACCACACGGTCCAGTCGGCTACCCGATCCATTATCAACCATGTGCGGCAGGAAAAGAAAGGGCACGTGTACAGACAAATTCTGACGGCGATGCGTGGCTACAATTGTGAGGATTGCGTTTCGTTTCGATACTTCGGCTTTACCGATACCGTACTGGAGGATGAAGAAATTGAAAGACATATTCAGGATGTTTTGGAATCGGATGATGACAACGACGATGCTGATGTACTGGGTGAAGACGAGGAGGAAGAAGCGGAAGAGTCGATAAACGAAGAGGACGAGGGATCGGATGATGGCAACAATGATGATGATGAGCTGGCTGAGGAAAATGATTTCCTTGATGAGGAGGCAGAAGCGGAAGAGTCGATAAACGAAGAGGACGAGGGATCGGATGATTCTGGAACTGAACCAGGGGAGGAGATCGATAGCTGTGGCGATGAAAATGAAGCCGAAAATGTTCAAGATCCCCAAGCGGATGCCCAGCAAAGTTCTGCATCGGAAGAGGAGGACACGAATGATGGTGATTTGAAAAGAATGGCACCTTATCGTAACAAGTACACCGACCACGATTGGCCCGAGTGGTTTAGAGAGCTGTATGGCGCCGCAAAATTGCCTCGATTTTTAGCAGACCTGTTGCACTCGAATGTGTATCTCAACTACCCACAAGTGGAAGATATTACCAAACCGGACAGTAACGAAATCAGTTATCCGATTTTAAGGACAATCTTTGCCATTTTGAAGAGCTCCTGCAGTCGGCCGGTGTATGCTTTTAAGTATATTTCGAGGAGGGTAAAGGTGCCTGGTTTGTGCTACGTTACGTTCAGAGACGTCAAACTTCCCGACGGAGTTCAGTTCGATCCGGCCTCGACGAGTAATGTCGCCGTTTTGGAGGAACTGTTCAAGGACTGCAAGATCGACGCGTGGCACGATCTGCTTCAATCGATCCGGACTCTACCAAACAACCTGCAGCTTTATTTCCTCGCCATCATCTACTGGGCGACGAACTGCACCGATGCAAACGTGGCGCACGTGCTGGCGTTGATCGTGTGCATCTTGCAGCTGCAAATTATCGATCCATCGTTGAAGAGTAAAAACCGGGACGTGAAATTGTTCCAAACACAGCATGCGACCTATCTGGAGGAGCAGCGGAGGAAGGTACTTAAAACGGCTAAAGTCGGCAAAAGCAAGGAGGAGGAGCAGGAAGATCAGGCGGGAAAATTTAACCGAACGTTTTACAACCAGCTAAGTAGCAGCACCTCCCGCTCGGAGCTGATGCTAGCGTACGAGATGCTCATTGGGCATTTTACGGCGAACGAAAAACTGAACCGCAAGCACACATCCATCGATCGAGGAATTACGCACACGTTGGCCGAGTTCCAGTCGGTGTGCCATAACTTGTCGGCCCTGGTTTCACTGCTCGGCTATCCGTTTGAGAACGTTCGCATGCATGAACTGTTCAACAGCATGTTCGTGTACAACCTGTACGATACCATGAAGTCCCGGGCGAACCCGACCGAGTACGCCTGCACCACTTTCTTTCGATCGTCGGCCATGCTGCAGTCCGCGCTTCGCCGGATGTGCAAGTTTGTCGAGAAATACGTTCCGGACCTGCAGCAAAGAAGGCGCACGGTGCGAGGTCTAGCAAAAGTGGCGGGGAAAAAGAAGGCCAATGTGGTGGATAGTAAGCCTGTGAAGCGGAAAAGTGCACCGTCTACCAAGCCAACCAAACCGGACCCTGTAGGTCAGGAGAGCACGAGTGAAAGCGATAAGGATGATTTCATTGACTTGAATAATAAATTCAGCCAGCTTTTGTTGGCTTCTTAATACGGTTTGCAATGACATTTATATTCGAAAAGAGATATAATTTTGTTAATGTATTTTTAGCTTAAAATAAAATAATTCAATTTCAAACTGCCTCCTTTACCTATCTCTCTGAACATGTGGGAAATTCAAATCAACTTGCTCCTCAACAGTACTTTGAAAGGGGGACCATATTTGAACCACGCGTGCGTACACATGACGCCATCGTATGTGTGTCCAACGGATCCCCATCAGTTTCGTTGATTACTACACAAAAAAAAAAGTTGGCCGTGAAAAAGGCGACTGCGTTAAAAAAAAAACCGCCCATGTGTGCGTGTTGTATTCCCAAAATTTTTCTCAGGGGTCAAAAAGAGGCGAGAATATCGCGCAGTATAAACATCAAACTATTCCGGACCGGTTGGTCAACTGTTTTCGGTGTTCGTGCCAAGAGATAATTGTGCCCCGGAACGAACGGCCACGGCCCGTGGAGTGTGCTATCGCCACCGATGTTTAATCCGTACCTTTATCAACAAAATTTGCTTGCGAACAGTCCGTCGAAGGGATACGATGAGGTGTACAAGTGGGACTGTGCCCGGTGGGTAGAGGCGGCCGAAGGTGTGGTACCGCCGGATGCCGTGGTCGGCGGGTACGAGGGTGGCGAGTACACGTACATTGGGCGCTGCAAGCACCACAAAACCATTACCCCCGGGCGCATCATACCGTCCCGGAAGGCGTGCGTGATTTCGTACGGTGGCCGGGAGCATGAAAAACACGACTATCAGGTACTGTGCGGGTACCAGGGACGGTTCGTACCGAGCGCACACGGATACATTCCGGACGGTGCGTTGCGGGCCGGCGTGACGGAGCACGGCAAACCGTTGTACATCGGATTGGTGCGGCTTGGACTGACGTCGGTCGTGGGAAAGGTGCAGCCCGATCACTGGTGCTGCTACATTTCGATGGACGAGTGGGAGAAAAAATATTTGGAGTATGAGATCTACGTATCCGTCCACGGCTACAGGGGACCGTTGGATTCGCCATAAGGGCAGACCGGCCCCCGGGTGCGCCCATATCTACCTCAGTGTGGTGGCCGATCGATCGAAGGTGTTCGCCTCTTGTCTGTAGCGTGGAACGCAAGGATATGGAAGACAAAACGCTTGTGCTCTTAATTGCCTTTGATGTTCAATAAAATTAAATACAGTTAGCATTAGCCAAACGAGTCAAATGCATGCGTTTCCGAGGGTGAGACATGACTACACAGAAAAAAATCAGATGAACCATTCTCCACAAGTAATAATATATAAATGCTACGAAGAATGCATGAAACTAAGTTACATGCTTCCGTTTACCATGCTTAACAAGTTAAGGAATGCGAACTCAAGCAAACATTTAAACGATCCTGGATAGATTTTTAAAATTTTTATTTTTCTAATTTGGATCACATTCTTGAACAGCCCTACGATCGTTACACAGTTGTATAAAAGGTTCCTCCTCTCAGTCATAAAATTGTAAACCAATCCTTTTCACCAATGTCTATGGAACAACTTCCAAAACACTACAATAGGATTTAAGAATAGTGTAAGTTCATACGAAATCTAACTTGTTTCTAGTTCCAAGAAAATAGTAAGACATCTTTGGAGATTTCTTCTTTTGTGCCCGGATCATCAAAAAGGGCTGTGTCACGTGACAAAAATTTCAAAATATTCAAATTCCCTTGCCTCACCATTGTAGGGAACATAACAAACTTTGTGAGAAGAATTTACATTGCCCACCAGCTCACCCCTATCCAATATCACTCTTCCTATATACAATGTTTTGCCGGTGTCGGATCGCCCTGCCGGGAAGGCATTAGGTGGTATTTCATCGTTTAGAACCGGTACAAACATTCCTTTTACATTTACCAGTATTTCGAACTTTCTTTGATGCCAAACCCTTCCGCCCCAAACAACAGTGCACGTTCTTTGTGATGGATTGATTACGCCCGGAGTAATACTTCTGTGGATATGGGTTCGGCCAATATACAATCTTTCCTCCGATAAACCGCTGACTGCAGGGACCGCATTGTGTGGTACATTGTCAAAAATGTAATCTACCCAGCCACTAGTTGATGGCGGCACGATAAGGTTTGCGGGGTTAGTGACCTCGGGATGAATAGCAGATCTAATGAATACGTCGTATTCCGAGAAGGCACATTCTGTACCATCAATAGAGACATAGCACACCCCTTTATAGTGAGAACGTTGTATCTTTCCATACAGAAACTCTCCGTTGCGTTTCACTCGGCCAAAGTTCAATGGTTCGCCCTGTTCCGACAAACCGACCGGCGTAGCACGCAGCAACGTGTTTGTGTCAGTATAGGGCACGAATTCACCAGGGGTGCAGAGGATTTCTCCGTGTGTTTTAACGCGTCGTTTTCCACCCCACACGATAAAAAACTTCTTTTCCGCTGCATCAAAATATCCAGGCGTGTAGGATTTCTCGTGTTCCGCTCGGGCAAGGTACAGTTTGGTTGCTCCGCGCCGTTCAATCTCGAATGCATCCGGTGGAAGTTTGTCCTGGCTCCTTAACCGAACCCATTGCAGCTGATGCAACTTGTCCCATCGCAACAGTCTAATGAGTGTAAAATTGTTCAGTCTTTCTTGGGCACCAGAGATACGGGTTTCATGAACTAAAAATATAAATTCGTGGAAAACCGGTTGAGATGAGTCATGGATCTGAATTTATAGCGATAACTTACTGTAATTCACCATTGTCTGACCGCTTAAATTAATTGAACTTATTTTTGAGCAAATACTACGTTTTATCTTGAATATATCTTTTAAACTCGACGACAGTAAGGCAAATTGTTAACCTTTTCCTCGCACTGCACCGAATCTTCTGCATTCACGAAGTGATGATCTGAAACGTAAATATCAAGCTGTGTAGTTAGAATCAGGTGGGCTCGTACTGATCACTTATGACAAAACCAACTTGAAAATTTACAAGAAAAACAAGCGTGACAACCGTGGAATTTTGAACCAATTTTGGCCGGTTCGTACATTCGAATACATATTTCAAATTTAACCTATTGATGTAAAAAATTTTGAAAAAACGAAACATTAAAAATTTTTCTACAGTTCACTAATTTCTTTCTCCAAGACAATATCAAACTTGGTAAAATCCCAAATGAAGCCCCCCCGGCAAAAATCACTGTCGTGGCTACACCATTTGTGAGCGGATGTACCTGAAAGTATGCAATAGGTGATATAAATGAATTTACCGGTACCGGTATCGTTTAAATACCGCCGTTGGAATTTGATGTTGTTAAATAAAAGATTTTGGTTACACTTCACAGAATGAACAACATGAACTCCCCGATGCATTATTTGCATGAGTTTATGAAAATTTGGCTGCGCAATCAACCTAGGAGTGCGGTATGAGGGGGGCCCACGGGCCCCCCTTATTTCACAAATTTATAACAAACTCCCTTTTTCAGTAGACCTAGCGCAGTCCGCTCGCTGCGCTCGCTGCGGGCGCGCCGCCGTTTCAAACTCATTTTTCAGTCAAACTCATTGGATTAAACTGTCTATCTCGAATAGTTAAATCCTTTAAATCTCATCGTTTCTACTTCTAACGGTATTTCAACGGTTCAAAAATTCAAACTGAATGCATGTACCACCCGTTGCATACTTTCAAGGCGCAAATGTGGAAAAATATGCCGACGATGCAACAAGGAGGGGGCTTCATTTGGGATTTTACCTCAAACTTTATTTCATGAGTAAGTAATCTTTCAAATTAGTTTATTTTATTTACCTCATTTGAAGGTACAAACAGCATTGTACGGACAGCAGCATCGGAAGTAGAAGCAACATTACCTACCAACCGCAGGAATGACCACAGGATGTGAACATTTTATGACCAGAAAACTTTTACATTCTTGTGCTCGATGGTACAGTATTGGTATTTAAAACACAAAAAACATGATTTTTCCTACACCAAATTTAACAGAGTACAAATACGCCTTCTTCCAGGAGTGGGTCCGGTCTCAGTTGGGACTCGAACCCACGCAGCCGAGGGAAGGCTCTTGAAACGACAAGACTGTCCCGGACCTCCGGCTGGTTCTTCTGATGGTGGTCAATACTTTGAATTAATGTCAAGCGGACTGATGGTATCAAAGCACGCAAAGTCCGAGTTTATAACAAAAATGTATTGCAGATCATTTTGAGGTACCAACTGTTTCTAGTAAACAATATCACACGGGACTGGGGCGAAGTTTTCCGAAACCTTCACTTAAAAAAGAAGATCCAAAATTTGCAGGCAATCCTTCAATTCGTAAAACAGGCTAATTTAGTTATGAGATATCTTTAAAGAGTGTTATTGAACATGCTGTACAGGCTGAAGGTTGAGGTTTAGTGATGCTAAAAACTAACTTACAAAGATTTCATAATCTGCAAATCCTCTTTCCTCATCATCATAGGGAACATAACAAACTCCGTGAGAGGGATGTACTTTGCCCACCAGGACATTCCCTTCCACTATCACTCGTCCTATATACAATGTTTCGCCGGCTTCAGATAGCCCTGCCGGGAAGGCATTGGGTGGTATTTCATTGTTTTGAACCGGCACAAACGTACCATTTACATTTATCAGAATTTCGAACAAACTTTTGTGCCAAACACTTCCGCCCCAAACAATAGTGCACGTTCTTTGTGACGGATTAATTACGCCCGGAGTAATACTTCCTCTATGTTTAGCACGGCCAACATACAGTGTTAACATACTTCTGACGGCAACGACGGCATTACTAGGTATATTTTCGAAAGTGTAATCTACCCAGCCCGTAGTTGATGGCGGCTCGAAGAGCGGTGCCGGGTTTGTAACTTCTGGGTTCACCGCAAATCTCAGGAATATATCGTAGTTATTAAAGGCACGTTCTTTACCATTAATTGAGACATAGCACACCCTATCGTGGGAGCGTTGTACCTTCCCGTAGATGAATCGACCATTGTGCTTCACTCGTCCAAAGTGCAATGGTTCGCCCTGTTCCGACAAACCGACCGGCGTTGCTCGCAACAACATGTTCGAATCAGTCCACGGTACGAATTCGCCTCTGGTGCATAGAATTTCTCCATCATTTTTAATGTGCTTCTCTCCACCCCATACGATAAAAAACTTCTTTTCCGCTGCATCAAAATATCCTGGCGTATAGGATCCCAGGTGCTGCGCTCGGGCAAGATATAATTTGGTTTTTCCGCGTCGTTCTATCGCGAATGCATGCGGTGGAAGTCTGGATTGGCTCGTCAATCGAACCCATTGCAGCTGATGTAACTTGTCCCATCGCAACATTCTTCTCTCGGAATGTGTCCATGGTCTTTCATCGTGAAACTGGAAGTCTTCATTAACTAGAATTATAATTTCGGGAAAAACCGGTTCGTCAGATGAGTCATGGATTCTGCCGTAATGTGATGACTTACTGTAATTCACCATTTTGCAAACCACAGAAGCTTGTTGGACGTGGGCGTGAGAAAAAGATACGTTTTATGTCGAATATAAGATTCAAACTTTGTAAGTTTTATACGGAACACTTTGCACAATCCTGAAAATTTTCCTCGAACTACACCAAATCTTTTGCATTTACGTTCTGACGATCACAAACCAAGACATTTGACTCAGGTAGACTCGTACTGAATGTTTTGACACATCGAGAAACGGTGAAAAACCGCTAATATAGTAATTTAAAAAACGGGTAATATAGTAATTTTCGGGTTTTGTTCGACGAGAAGGAGTTTTAATATAGTAAATAAATTTACTGGCGTATTTATTCTTGTTTTTAGTGTGTTTTTTAATTCAACTATTGTGTTCAGATGAAAGAAGCTGAAACTGAATTGTCAAGGTTCCGCAATTAGGTAGATATGAACAAAAAATTTTGACAGTTAACTTGCGATTTGAAAACCAATGCACGATACCTTTTCAGTTCTCGCGAAATTGTTACAAATTCAAATGCACAGTTTTTTAGTAAGACATTGATACTTAGAAAAAAATTAAAAGAAACTATTTTCAAAACAGCTTGAAAGCTGAAGGCTTCTAAAAAGGCGCAATTTTTATTATACTGTAACGATGTGTTATAAATATATAAGGATACATAGTGCAACATTTGCAAGCATGCTTTTTAAAAGGTGCTTGGATGCCATTGACTCAGTTGTGCGTTTAGTAACTCTTGAAAGCATCTCTGCTCCGTGAAGCGATTTGTTTTTCGCGCGACAGTGTCTTAAGGACTAACATAGATTTCGTAGTCGGAAAATGCCATCTCCTGTCCACCGTACGGAATGTAGCAGACACCGTGCGACGGTTGCACCTTGCCGACCGTGACGGTACCCTCGTGGTTCACGCGCCCAATGAACAGTGGCTCCCCGTCCTCAGACTCTCCGGCCGGCAGTGCCGTCGGTGGAATATCGGAACCGCTAGCGGGCACGAATGTGCCGTTGAAATCGCACAGCACCTCGTACTCGGCCTTTGAATTCTCGACGCCTCCCCACGGAATGTAGCAAACGCCGTGGGACGCGACAACCTTGCCCGGAATGATACCGCCTTCGTGCTGGGCACGGCCAATGTACAGCTCCTCACCGTCCGAGCCACCAACGACGGCGTTTGGCGGTACTTCACCATTGACCGCCGTCACCCAGCAAGCAGCACCTCCGCCGCTGGACAGCGCTGCCGCGGTCGGTGCAGACGGCGACGATTGTTCGGTGGCCGGCTCAATAAGCCACGAGCCGGTGGCGCCCCACCCGGTACACACGCCGATGCAGTTGATCGGGAACGGGTCCGGGTTTTCGTAGGACAGGAATGCGGCTGCTGCACCCTCATTGCCAACCGTGATTACCTGAAAAGAAAGCAACGAAATCAATCGTTTCTATTTCGACACCGAGTGGTACGTGGTACTCACGTTGTCTTGCCAGCGAATCCAGAAGCCACGAAATTCTCCCGCATTCAGTATGTCGGGCGTTTCTACCTCGGCGACGTCGGGTTTGGTGCGGTTCTTGCGGATCACCGATTTTGTGTTTTTCCATCCACCAATAAACACCTCCAACATTGGGTCGGATTCTTCCGGGTTTGTGGTAAGCGCGATGTGGGCATCGTTCGGGGCGCGAACCTTGAAGTTGACCACACCATTGCCGGCGGGAATGAAACGGTACTCCAGCTTGTCCAACGTTTCCAGCTCTAGCAAATATCGGAGTTCAAAAATCGAGAAAGAAAAAAGTAAAACAAAAAAACGATAATAAACCTTTTACGCCATAACGTAATACACCAAACAATATAACACTGTTGGGGAAGGAGGGACAATAGCTGCACCATTCCCACATTATTCTTGACACATTGAGTTAGTTTGTTAGTCAAGCTGCTGCAACTACCGGTCGTTGTGGTTGTTGTATAGGTACACAGAGGTTCTAAGATTAATGTCGCTCCACGTGACCGTACAAGAGTGAGGGTATTCGGTGTAGATTTAATTTTTTTTTTCTTCAGCCGGAGTGGCAAGATGTGTTGCGGCTGTACACGCGACCGCTATACTTACCAATCGAACCACGTTGGTCGTTCGATGATGCGTCTGGAACGGCAGCACCGGATACTTGGGCACTACTGTCGACGCCTTCGGCCAACTGCCAACCGATGGCAGTGGGACCCTTTATAACCTTTTTCTCCTTGTATCTACGGTGTGCACTGGGGTCTGGTGCAATTTTTATGATACGCACAGTTTAGTGACGGAGGATGTAGGCAGGTGGTAGTATTACGTACATGAAATATAATATGGAGACGAATGCAGCCAATAGTAAAGGGATGTCGAATTTGGATTTATTTAAAAAAAAAAACAGTTTGTTTTTGTTCACAAATGATGAAAGCATGATTTTATGATACGCTTCTATAAAGGATATAATGAGTTGTAAAAAATTCTCCTATTATGAAAAATACTCCCTCGTCAAAAGGTTTCAACCTAACGGTGCTAATTCGCTACCCCTAGAATAGGGCGTGAGTAGGTTGCTATACTTCACAGCATGCTGCGACGTGGATAGTTTGTTAGCGCCTTTTTGTACTTAGCGATAAAGATCTGTGCAAGGTGTTCTAAGCAACCCGTGTGAGGTGCGTGTACTTATCGAATTGAGGTTAGCTTTTATTTGTCGTGTTACGAGGATCGAAAATAAGAAAAAAGAACCCCGAACATTACACGTGTTAGAGAATAGGAAGGTGAAAATTGTTCAATCCGTACCGAACCTGCTGGAAAGGGGTTGGAAATCAAACGTCGTCGTTCAGAAGAAGAAAACAAATGGTACCGCGTCAAGCATTCCACATTTTTGTTTGTTCGGTAACTTGCGGACCCCGGCTTGTAACGGTCCGTTGGACACAGCTCAACTAGAACGTATTATTTTCTTCAAACGTTTTCCCCGTTGGTGGCGCCATTTCGTCGTTTACGGGTTTTGTTTTCCAAAACGATCTCAGACAGATAGACGACATCGTATCCAACCACATCGTCCCCCGCTAAAACGCATGCAACAGGATTAAATGATATGTTTTAATTTGTTTCTCTTTCTATTTACAGCCGACTAAGAAATCGATTGGACGAAAAGACTTGCGCTTTCCTTGGGTTGGGTTTTTTTCCCCCAAAATCGTGTTCTTTTTTTCCAGACC
Source organism: Anopheles sinensis (assembly GCA_000441895.2). NCBI lineage: Eukaryota > Metazoa > Arthropoda > Insecta > Diptera > Culicidae > Anopheles > Anopheles sinensis. Next base: position 538,125 of record KE524970.1, read on the forward strand.
GTCGCATTGCATCATCACACCAGATGGAAAGTTGCCAAAAATCGATCGCTTTCGAGCCAGAGATTGTGTTTGTTAACTATTTAGACGAAATTTGCTCATTGGAAGCATTTCTACCACGTTGTCCGCAAGTCCAAAAATGGCAAAGGAACGGAAACGAACACCAAGCGATTGGCCGGCCAGGTGCGTGGAAAAGGTGGTTGGAATAATGCCGGTGCAGTCAACCCTCCTTTCAGTGCCCGTTCAATCCGTTGCACCTACGGAATATTTTAACCGTTTTGTTGGGTGATGATGTTCCGCACACGGAATGATGATGAACCCGTTGGCATGGAGAGAGATAGAGCGAGAGAGCGATGGACCGCACCTGGATTAACTGATGATCTTCGTAAAAAAAAACACCATGATAAACTCCCATGGCAAGGCAACGTATGCAGCGACCCTTCAACACGTTCCTTCCATCTTCTCCGGGTCCCCTGTTTGGCCTCCCATGAAACTCTTGAATTAAAGCTACATTCAATTAACATACTGAAACGATGGGACCTTCTCGCGGACACCGTTTGTCCCATGCCTCACCGTGTATATTATGGTCTGCCGTTAAGGCATTCGGCGGCACACGCCGCTCCCCACCCTCGCTACTGATTCACAGAAATTGCGGCAAACCAGTCAGGGTTGCATGCTTGGTGACATCATCGCCAAGAGACGCGAGATCGCATGGGCGGTCAGTCAGCATGGATGATGATCGCGACTGCGAACTATGTACAAGCGAATCGTGGAAAGAATTCTACGACTACTTTTCTCGCCGGGTCGAGAATGATTATCACCGGTGAGTTGTTGATGTTGTTGGTTTAATTCTAGCGATGACTTAATTGCCACCGAGACACATGATGACCTTCTTCGATCCGAACGCCGTCGACGGCAAAAACAAAAAATCGACCGCAACTAAAATCAGCGTCCCACAAAGTAGGCGCTCCGTCATCGGGATCGATAGAATAACCATTAGGGCATGGCGCTGAAAAGTGGTACAAGTTAAACAAGAAGGTACTGAATTTCGCGCGAAGAAGCAAAGTGCCGCAAAGTGAAAAGGATTTTCCACCTTCTATTTTTAGATCACCGAAGAAAAACAGTCAAACGCTGGTTTCATTTCCCGTCATTTTGCTTTCACCAGAAAATGCCGGCTCAGCATCTGCCGGCGTGGCGCACCGCTGGGGTATGCATGCAGCGAATGTACGGGGGTAGAAGAGGTGAAGAAACCCGAAAAACTCGAAACATTCCGGAATTGCACTCATCACCACGGTAAGGAAGTCTTTTAGTACGTGGGTTAGGTCATTCTTTTAAGCAATAATTTCCAAAGCTGTTCCACAACCGGCACAAAGAGATATATTTACCGAGGCAAAATTACAAAACAACCGTTAGCCAATCTTTTCACTAACTTACCAATATTGGCCATGTTTGTGGACGGGGCTTGTATTGTAAGACACTGTTACACTTAAACAGAGAAGAAACAAAACGTTGGGACTTGTAAAGATTACAACAGAGAGAAGATGCGAGCTAGCGAATACTTCTAACGCTTGCGACGGTACAAACGCTACTGCGGAGCAACGAATGTTTTCCGTCGTACAAAACCGGTCCGACGGGAGAAATACGAAGCGTTTGAAATTGCGATGCACGCGCGTACATTTGGCGTGGAAGGGAAACATACCTACATAAAAACATTCGCCGCTCTCGCAACGTACGGATCGGCGCGACCGCGCAATATAATACGTTCGAATTCTCTCCTGCTCTTTGCCGGGCAAGATCCGTTTACAGTGTGGCTATCGGCATTACTAATATGTTACACGTTTTTGTGGGGTCGAACAACGGTTAGAAACATGCAAACAAAATTTTTATTCAAAAATAAGCCGCACCAGATGTACCTTTGTAGATCATTTTATTTATATTTCCGTTGCTCGTTTTCCTACAGTAACGTTTCAAACCCTGAACATCCCCCAACCCATATGCGATTGTGGTTACAGTAATATATTCATCAGCTTTCACTACTACCCTACCTATGTACAGTTTGTCACCGGGTTTAGTTTTCGAGACCGTGTCCTGTTAGCGACTGCCTGCCAGCCACCAGCACCAATAGAAGTGGCTAAAATGTATTTTCTACTAATTGCTCTGAATCGAAGATCGTATCCTCGAAAACGGTGGAACCGTATGCTACGGAGGTGCAGTCCTTCTACTGATTATTGGCTAGCTAACCATCGACACTAGTTCACTAGTAAATCACACCACCATTCTCCTCGCAATGATATTTTGTTTGCTGTTTCAAATGACCCCTTATTATATTCCCCCTGAACGTAATATTGCTATGATACAAAAGTTTGGTATTGTCGTCGTTGGTTTGAGGGGAGGGTGGGTGCGAGGGGCATTCGTATAAGAGGGCACAGCATCCCTCTCCCGAGTGGATGCACATTTCTATTGCCACCATCAATAGGCATCATTTTCAAATTCGACAGGATTTGTTGCTTAGCTTGAACGAGCGTGACTGAAGGGATGAGAATTAAACGAATCACTCCTTTTACAGGGTTCTTCCCTAATTCGCACAATGGGCAGTTAATGTGATGAAGGTTGACTTGATTCGCGTTAGAGGATCACCCTGAGAGAGAACGTTGACCTTGTTGAGGAGGTTCCGCGTGTCGATTTCTTTTGATGGATGTTGATCACAATGTAAACAATGTTGCAAACTAAAACTTTTAAATCGACAGCCAATTAAAACGCACTAATTGGGACTAAATTCCGTTTGCCATTGTTTGTTCTACGTTCGAAGGCTAAGCTTTCTCTCACCTACTCTAAATCACAGTTACGGATAAAACGGAAGAAAACGCCTAACAAAAGCCTAAACGGGACGCGTGCGTTTCGCCAGTGGATTGCTCACTGTTGCTTTCTTCCTATGTCCTGCAAAAATCCTCCCTACGAAGCTTTGGGAATTGAGGTGTGCAGCACTATATCGATACTGAAAACAAAAGTGAACTTCACAATAGCACAAAAGGGCCTTTTTGGGGAAGTCTACGATGAAGTCTACGTGTCTATAGCCGACCTGGTGTAAACTTTTAATTTGTGCAAAAAACAGGCTCCGAGGAGCGTGTCAAATGTTGCGCTACAATTCGATCTAATATCCACTGGCACCTAAACTGGAGCGGATTTGCTCGAACGATAGCCAAAACGTAAGCGACCATGGTGCCATACGAATCCATACGGGCAGGAAGCCCTTGTACATGGCGAAGAATCCTTCCTTGCCGATGGTTTGCTGGAGGCAATCGATTGAACCTTTGTACAGAAGTCCCCTGCAAAAGGAAAAATAGAATACGTTACAATCCATGTGTTCATTGGTCTTTGGGTCATATGTTTCCTACCTGCCATTTGCATCGGTCGGTTGGTTCATAATTCTCGTCTTCACCACGTCCGCCGGTGTGCCCATCGTAGCGGCCACCAACCCAGCACAGATCGACGACATGATGTGCACCAGATGGCAATCCGGCAGCCCGGTTTTGTGCATGATGAAGTGCTTCACCGAGTCGTACGTCGTCAGATCGCCCAGATTGACCAGGGCGGCACGCTGCACGTTCGGTACGCTACCCTTCCACAGTCCAAAGATTCCACCACGGCTCACGATCTCACGGAAGGCATGGGCCGCACTGTGAACACGTGGCTCGAGACCCAACATGCGACGTTTGCCCTCCATCTGCACGTGCACCTTCACCAGATCGGCGGGAGAGGCAAGCCACTGGGCGAGTGCACCGGCACCCACACCGGCCACTGCCGACTGCCAGAGGGAAAACGTTTCCTTTCCATTGCGCAGCTTCTTCCGCAGTCCGTCGTATGTTACGATCCGTACGCCGCTGGAAAGAGGCAAGAGGGGCCAAGTTTGAGTTTAAGCATTTTCGAAACCGTCCGTTACGCTAGGTTTCCATACCTGTACACCAGATGGCGGTAGAGGGCTGGCGTAATCCCGCGCCACAGTTGCAGGGCGCCTTCCTCACGGATAATGCCGTTTGCAGTAGCGAGCATTCCACGATATTTTACCTAAAATGAAAATAAAATAAACATGCATTAGAAGGGCAATTCTTAGGTAAATGGGAAAAATGGCAAAAAAAATTAGGTCATGCAATGTTATTGCTAAGCCAAGACTTTCCGCAGTTCAAATACGAACATAAGTTGGATACGGTCGATGTGTAAATTAATTGAATAAATAGATTTATTAACAACATCTCCCAAGTTGACCGTATAATTCTCGCGTTACATTGCACTTGCAGAGAATGTTCAAAAACAAGCTACCGTGATTTACGGATTAACCTTCTTACACTTTTTATTTGCAAAATAATCATTGGAATAGGATTATTTGTTTTTAAACTTAAAGGACACGGTTTGGAAGAACTGTGTGTAAATGCAACACATTTAGAAATTATTTTAGGTGCATTATTTGATTGAACAGTAGTTTTTTGTTCCTTTAAATTGTCTTTAAGTACACACAATATATACCGCGATCGTTTATCGAGGACACCTTTATCAAACGCTCTACAAGCCAATCGATTTCCCTGTCACAAGGCGCGTTTGGCAATCGCAAACAGGGTACTTCACAAATTCCGATTATCTTCGTCGGTTAGGTGGGGGTGGTGCGGGGTGGCGTTAGATAGCGCACGCGACCTACCTTTTTCACCGCAGCTCCTTCCGCGGCGACGGCGGCCGCTTCACCCTGTATCTGCAGGCGTGTTTTGGTGAGGTCCAACGGGTAGGTGACCGTCTCCGCGATGCTGGCCGCAAACACCGATATCAGGTAGGTGCACCAGAACGAGTCGGCATAGTGGTACTTGACCGGGCGCATCTCGGTCCGGCCGGTGGCCGCGGTTTGCTGCATGGTTGAAGCCGTGTCGGTTGTCGATCCGGGAGTGGCCGCTGCACTATTGCCAGTTCCGACAGCCGTAGGCTCTGGTGGGGAAAATGAGGAGGGAGATACATTGTACATTGATTGAATTATTGTTTCTTTGAGTAACGTACACAAATCGTGTTCTTCGGTGTGGCAGAAAGATGGCAATGAACAGGTTGGTTTTGGGAAGAACCTCAACCGTTTACCGGGCGACGTAATAGATCCTACTTTCTACAACCTTAACGCTGTGGGCACATTATCGCGACTGATCCGCTACTGGACCGTCACAGGAAAGGGCCACAAAATTGCCTCAGAATCAAACGGTGTGAGTGTAATATTTGCACCCCGCGGAAAGAGCGTCATTGTATGAGATCGCTTTGGCGCGATAGGACGAAACCGTCCGATGGGGACGTATGGGCGGGGGATGGTATTATGGTGGCGATAATAGGCCCGAGGGTATATTTTCGGACCGCGAATATGTACGCGTGTCACTTCCATCCCTGCACCTGTGGGGGGGATTCTACGATGATAAGACAAGATCAGTAGAAGGCACGTCGATCGGAAGCGCCGGGGAGTGTGTTGGAAGGTTTCCTTTTCAGTTGCGTTGCAAACCCGGTAGATGATAACACGTGTGATAATCATTCTGCTAATGGCGAGAGCGCGGAATTGACCGCGAAACTGAATAGTACCAGCCAGCCAATCATCTAACGCCATTGAAACTTGTTAATAGGGGTGAATGCATAAGAAGATTAATTTTTAGTTTTAGTTTAAGTTGCTTGTAAAAGGTGCCGGTTTTTACGTTAATTATTATTAAAAAAATGATGAACATCGTATCATTTTCAAGCCAACACGTGTACCGCGAGATTCCATAACAAAATATCGACCAAAAATCAATAACCGTCATAGTTGCCACCCATCAAACAATTATGATATGGATTGATCGTTGTATCGGTACACGATGGTTTATCCATTAATTTTCCCTTTTTTATTGCCTATCATCCGCGGAACATTTGACCTCCGCAAGGGTAACCCCCGGGACACAACACAAGACATCGTTCCTGACGGAATGACGCAAACATTAAAATCTATCTATCTATCCCCCACCTCCCAAACAAACGGCATGGAAAATAAAAACGAAAATTCTGCTAACGAACGTGGTGGCGTAAAAAATCGACCGAATAAAACGCACCGAAGCTTCGCGGCGGCATAAAGGGATTCCAATTTACACATTTGGTCATAATTTCAAAATATCGGCGCCTCCTTAAATTGTGTATACGTTGCTAGGGATGAGGAGCAAACGGTCTGATAAAGAAATGGGGGGCCCGACCAAAATTAACACACCCAAAAACAACGCCAAAAAGTCGTGCCTTCCTATCGCCCAAAATAAACAACTTCCTTTCCTGCCCTGGACGTGCCTCTCCCTAACTGTACAACAAGAAAATACGTTGATTGTGAGACAATCCTCCCGATTTCTTTGCTGATGGTTCGAATGACGGAGTAGGCTTGTGTTTAGTTTTTAACCTGTTTTTTTCAAACTTTTTCTTAAAAGGATGACAAGATTGTGAACTGTCGCGGCTGTGAACGGTGACTATAATGAAGCTCACAAAGTTCGCCCCTAGACGAACCGGGCGACAAAGAAGTGCGTTCTGTTGCAAATGTACCTTCAACCTTTGGCTTCATACAATGTTTTGTTTAAATGGTTGATGCGTTTCAACAAAGATCGGTGCGCCGTGCCGGAAGTATGAGATGTAAAAGGACACGAACTGTGTTGAAGCGACATCGCTCGCGATTGTGTTGCCGGAACCGTTGCACAAATGGCAGATGCTAACGACTATCGGCGCGAAACGTAAGCATAAGACGGATTAAACGGTTTGTTTGAGTTTGCTTTATAATTTTAGCCATCCGCTACACGCGAGCGCTAAAACTTAAGATCTGTTAGGTAAGAAAGAGGATGCAACGGCACGGGTGCACGTGCTCTCGAGTTCCGCCGTGCAGGTCCATGTATTTTCTATTCGTGCAAGCTTGGATCATTTTCGCCCACTGCAATGATCGCAACGAAGGTATTGTGAGCGTGTGCCAAAGGAAGAATTTTCCACTAATCGTTCAAAATTGGGAACATCGGAAAACGTTGTTCGAGGATTTATCGAGGAGGCAGTTGACCTACTGCGATCCGAGATGAAATATTCAACTGTAACAAATGGCATAAAGGCGCCTTCGCATAAAACTTGGCTCTGGGACAGAGCTTATCGATTTTGCCATACATATGTAAACCGCGGACAAGAGCCATCGTTGCATACACTTCTGGCAACTGCTAGGCACTGCCGATATCCATCCAGTAAGGAGCAAGGAAGTGGTTCAAGGATGAATCCACCCACCGGCCGTTGCACTGCGCGTCGTCAACTGATTATTTAAACTCTCTGTCGTGCAAACTTACTGCCATCGTCCGCCAAACTGGAACCCATTATGCGTTGATCGGTTTAGCAAACTACCGATCCCGGTAGGTCACACTTATGCTCGAATCTAATTAACTTAATCACTTTGCTTCCGTTTGCCTGTGCCAGCGCGTTCATGAGCGGTCCATTCCAATTCCCGGTGCCGACTACGATCACAGCTCTGCTTTGCGACTGCAGGCTGCCGTAACGAGCACCGCCTGCTTCGAACATGCATGCATTCTGGTTATTGGCAACTCTTGCGCTATAAAGTGCATCTTGCTCAGGCGTCAAGCATTTTGCATTTTTTTTCCTTCGGCAGGCGAGAGCCAGTGGAGCCACAAGATCCGACTCTGGGGAGGTTTCTTCTTTCGGTCGGTGAAATGACGATTTATAAATAGGATCTCTTTTTCTTACGAATCCTTTCAGACCAACACGAGAGACAACTAGAAGATACCCTCGCCTTAGCCACGTTTCGCGAGCACGGTTACACAGATGTTAGACGTTTTATTTTGATTTCCGATTTTGTTGTGGATGTTTGGTACCGGCGTCCTGCGGCCCTAAGACCGGCGTTTTGGATGGAGAACTACTGTGCATAGAATAACAACATGATAGTATGACTAATCAAGGGCCAAACCCGCCATGCATAAATATGCAACATCCTCTGGTTCATGACCATTTGAAATATATATGTTTTTAAATTAATAATTAATTACTTTCATACTTACGATTAACTGAAGCTGTTTACTGACGTCAAGCTGCTTCGTTAAAATGTATCCCAAAATTGAGGTCCACTTTGTGTACGAACTGGATAAATTTGCACGTTGCCCGTGAATCGCACCAAAAGGGGGGATGAGCTCAATATCTTCCGAGCGTTAACAAAAACCTTTGCTGGTTACTTGTGACCATCAACGAAGGGTGCATTTGCTTTCCATGTTTAAAATCCCTTGCGCCAGGACCTATCTTGGCTGCCGAGGCTGAGCGACTAGCAGTTAATGCGCCGTGCGTATTACATAATACGCTTGCGATGCTGTACGAGCCTTGCCTTGGATGTTTTAGGTCAGCACCCCGCACTGGTGCGTTAGTGAATCGATTTAATGGCTTTGAAAGTGCAGCAAACAACGGTAACCATTCGTGGGCGTTGCGGCCTACCGTTGATACGTTTAATACCCCTTGGCGACCCACAAACATAAACACATAGACAACAAATCAACCGAACGAATGAAGGAAGATTGCTGGAAAGAGGACCGGATTGAAAACACTGAACGAAAAAACAACACTTTTGCACAGCATTAAACAGTAAAATAAATTCTCTTGGAAACGTGGAAGGAACAAGTGCGTTCCTTCTAGAGGCGTTCTATCAGAAAGCTTTTTCTCAGGTTGATGATAAGTACGTACTGCCCGCTAGTGATCATTGTTCCGACTTGACCGATTTTCCACTTTCGACACAGCACCAAAACTACGCACCGGACTTTGCACTCCGTAATGTTGAGGACAGACCAAAACAACGGACAGTCTGTGGGCTCAATTTGGCTCGTAGTTGTACAACATGTTGTTCATCGCACGTTCAAAACACTAATGGATGGAGTCAAGACTGAGATAAACAGGTCATGTCAAGTTGAAGCAAATGACGGGGTTGTCAAGGCCAGGTGACTCAAAGGAAGGAGGTTAGGTCAAACATATATGTTGGGCTTGACCCTTTTGGTTGAATATTTATTTACATTGTGGTGTGTGTTTTTGCTCAACATTTTTCCATATTAATGGATGCTCCACATAAGCTACAACTACAACTTCTTACAATTGTTCCAAAGATGTAGCGGACGGAAAAAAGCCTTTGGCTTAACCTGAGGTCCTACATAAAACCCTTATTACACGATGGAATTTACTGTCATTTGATTTTTGGATTTTCTGTCAATTGTCCCTGTTTGACACAAAACTACCACCGGCTCGTGTAATAACGCAAGTTCGGCAGAACGGTTGTTTGCTCTCATTTGATCTATTCCATGTTTAAAAACATCTTCGAAATCCATACGGTCACTATATTTATAACACTCCCCGATGAAAACCAACCGAAAATTTAAAAAACCTCGCTTTGACATAAAAATGCCAGTCGAAATCAAATCGGAAACGGTCGTGTCCGATTCCGATTTTCTGCCCAGCATAGTTCTGTCAGATGAGATTTGACAGTAATCGGAAGGGCAATGATGACAGATAAATTCCTCGTGTAATAACCCTATAAATCGTGGTATCATGTCAACACAAATTTCGCTTAAGCTGAGTCTACACGAGTGCCCACCATCACTGTACTATCACCTTAGTATGGGCCTTTATGTCATCCAGTTTCGGTTGAAAGTTCTCCTGCAATTTAGGACTAAAATACTGAAAGAATATTAAATTAATTATTCCTGTAATTGTTTGCCAGTAAAAACAAAGAAACATGAATAATTTTCGATTCAATGATGCTGAAACTAAAGTTTTGGCGATAACTTTTATGCCAACGCGAAGGCATTAGTTGTTTCAATTTTCCACAAGTTCATTGGAGCTGTATCGTAAATCTAAGGCCGCAAATAGACGGGGCGCGTAGCAGACGCGTAGCACGCGGGCGCGTACCTAAAATCTGTCAGCATGACATCTTGTAGATCATTTTCGGTACGCGCTAGCGCGTGGTACGCAGAGTTGCATCGAGAAGGCAACTCTGCGTACCACCAGGCGCGTAGTCTAAAGCGTACCGAAAGTGATCTACAATATGTTACTTTGACAGATTTTAGTTCATATTCGGTACGCGCCCGTGTGCTACGCGCCTGCTACGCGCCCCGTCTATTTGCAGCCTAACTTGTTACTACCCCATTAATATGAACACTTCGATTACATGAAACAAGCTGTCTGCACTTTGCATCAAGCTAAACTACTGAATATCAAAACAATGAATATTAAATTAATTATTCCTGTAATTGTTTGCCAGTAAAAACAAAGAAACATGAATAATTTTCGATTCAATGATGCTGAAACTAAAGTTTTGGCGATAACTTTTATGCCAACGCGAAGGCATTAGTTGTTTCAATTTTCCACAAGTTCATTGGAGCTGTATCGTAAATCTAACTTGTTACTACCCCATTAATATGAACACTTCGATTACATGAAACAAGCTGTCTGCACTTTGCATCAAGCTAAACTACTGAATATCAAAACAATGCTGATTAGACTTTTTCATCAATTTTAATGAATTTTATTTAGTTTTATTGAAAAAGCCCTTCACTTACAATTCTCATCCAACCCACAGGCTGGTTACATGATAGTTTTGTTTAAAAACAGGAACCTTAAATGGCAGGGTTGCTTGTTTTATTTTTTGTTTTGTATTTTATTAAAACTAAGAACTCGACAAAATCTCTGAAAATTCTGAACAAAAGCTGCGACTCCTTCGTTCTGGTTCTATGTTCAGTAGTCTAATATAACATCGTTGCAATTGCGAGTACATTTGCAACTTCTGCCCGACGGGGCACGTGGATTGATCAAGCAAATTGTGTTCTCCGGGCACTCGCCATTGTTTATGACGCAAGGGCTGTGGAAGAGTGGACACTTGTCGGTTACGGCCGTCATTCCGTACATTTTATGGTTTCCAAACACAGGCGAGTTGATGGCCTTCTGTCGCACACCGTACTGGTCAATGCTTTCGATCTTCTTCCTGTGAAATGATAGAAAACAACATACGGGGTACAATAAGTTTGGTAAAAAGTCATTCAAGATCTGTTGCGTGCGTAACTCACGTGATCCAATCGGTCCAATAGAATAGATCATCAGTAACGGCCAATCCAAACGGATAGGTAAGATTACTAGCGATCGTTCGAAGCCGCTTGCTATAGGTATCAACACACTCGATCTTCTTCGTTCCGGCGTCCGCAAAACAGAGCTCTCCACTGGCCATGGAAACCTGGATGCTGTTCGGAAGCGCAACCTGTGGACTACCGACTAAGAGCTGACGCTCCGTTCCATCGAGGTTTGCCCACTCGATCTTGGGCGCCTCACGATTCCAGTCCGACCAGTACAGCTTGCTTTGATGCGGATCGATGGCGATTCCACGCGGATTAACGAGATATTTGTTGACCAGAACCGTACGAACTTCGGGGTTCTCCAGGCTGGCCACCTCGATGGTGTCCTTCTCCGAGTCGGCCCAGTACAGGCGGCGGGAAATCCAGTCAACTGCCACCCCTTCCGGCGAAATGATGTCCTTGGTAATGAAGGGCTTTTGGTCCGTGCCGTCGTACTTCGCGCTAAGAATTTGTTGTGCCGCGATATCGCTCCAGTAGATTCGTCCTTCAACGCAGTCCCGATCGAGACCGATTGACATGAACGCCATGGTAACCGGGAAACCAAACCCACCGTTCAACGGTACGCGAATGTTGGCCACACCCTGACTGATGAGCAGGAAGCCATCGTCGAGCCGATGGGCGGTATTGCACACGGTTCCGTTGCCAATGAAGCCATCCTTGCAGATGCACTGGTAGCCAGTGGTCGTCGAGTCACAACGTGCATTAGGATCGCACAGGCTCGGAATGTTGACGCAATTACGCTCTGGCGTGCAGACGAAGCCGTCACCAAAGAAACCGGAGTTGCAAACACATTGAAAAACGGACGAATCTCTGCAAAAATGGCACTTGAATTAATGTTTCACCCCTCGAGGAGGAATTCGATCCCGTACTTACCTGTAGCTTGGAGCGCACGTTGCGTGTAGACCACAGTTATTGCGCACGTTGCACGGTGGAGGGACGGATTTGCACTGCGACACGCCATCCCCGATGAATCCGTCCGGGCAGTGGCAGTAGGGAATCTTCTGTACACCGTCCAGCCGACAAACGGCATTTTCGGCGCAGTACGCTCCTCCGCACGATCCGGCGCGGACGCAAAAATCGGACAGATCGCGTTCGTAGCCCTCCTGGCACACGCAAAGTCCGTCCTGACACTCCGAGTTCATACCGCAGTCGTCGTGCACCGAACACTCCGGCGCCAAGTGACACGTCCGACCGTCCCCTTCGTAGCCCTTGTTGCAGACGCAGATGGACATCTTGAGGTTAAGGATATAATTACAGGACGCATGAATGTCGCAAATTTCTTCGTCGTCCAGGCAGGATACTTCCTTCTCCACGCACGTGTAGCCGTTGCCATCGAAGCCCGGATTGCAGATGCACTCGTAGGCGTACACGTTGTCACGCCACTCGCAGTTCGCGTTCGGGCTGCAGTTGTTCTCCACATCGCACGATGGCAGATCCGGATGGGGCGCTTCCTCGGGGTCAATCGCGACGCGACGACAAATTTGATTGAACGCGTACTCAATCAAGGTGTATCCGGTGGGACAGGTGCAGCCGAGGATGGTGCAGAATGGAGCAATTTCCTCTAGAATTCGTACAACGACTTCATTAATATTCAGTTCAGCGTAGTGGATCAAGTTTAGATTTAGGAGAAACCGTGGCAAAAAGTCTCCTTGGGGTAAAATGCATTGAATTTTTTAAAGCTGAATTAAGCCATTGAAAACAAATTGAATAATATGTCGGGGTCAGCTCAATCGACCACGAGCGTAGGGCTCACCACCTCGACGCCGTGGGTTCGAATCCCAACCGAGATAAAACCCCAAACATATTCAGCACGATCTCACAAATTATTAATTTTCGATACTTCATATTAAATTGGATGATGTATAATTCATTGGAACAAAACAAATTTTTATTTGGAATTGGAAGAAGATGTAACGATTTTTTTGGGAATAGTTTACCAGATGTTGAAATTGCAGATACTCAAAAATTATCAAGTCTCGATAAGAAGCCTTAATAAAATAATTATTCACTGAGTGAGTTCTGCTTCACTATCGGGGTCATTTTAACGCGAAAATGAGGCGGGGAAAAGAATGCTTTCAAAAATGATCATTTTAATTACAATCTGAGATTGTGAATTAATTTTTGATAGTAGAAGAGAGGATAGATAATCGATCTCTAAAAATTTGGAGCAAAAATTAAAGTTTTCCGCTTAAGGGATGCATCTTGCCTCACATTACCTTATTATGTGCTATGAGAACATTTCCAAATGATCGCCTTTTTACGGTTCAACCACTTACCTTCCTCAGCGTAGAGTTGCTTCACGCAGGATTCGCCATTCCAGACGCTTTCCGCATCGCACAGCGCTTGGCAGTATGTGGTGGGATCGCCGACGTATCCCGAACGACACTGACACTGGCCGTCGATGCAATCGGCAAACTCCGCACAACGCTATAAGAAGGGCATAAAGGTTCGCGATAAACATGTTGATTGGTTAAATAAATATACAAAATACAACAACAAAAAGGACTTACATCGCAATAGTAGCGTTCGCTATAACTCTCCACCTCGTTTTCGCGACTTGCCGGTGTGGAGACGGTATAGGAGGACGAGGTCGGTTCTCCGGCGTCGGTAGCACTAACTCGATCGCACTGGTAACCGTTCCCTTCGAATCCTGGATTGCAACGACAGCTATAGCCGCCGGGTTCGTTATAGCACTGGGCGTTCTCGTCGCAAATGTTGGTTCCGGAACATTCATCGATGTCCACGCAGTGCACACGCTCGGTCTTGCCGTAATGCACGTACATGAAGCCATTCTTGCAGTTGCACTGGAATTTGTCGTAATGTTATCATGTGATTTTTATATGAAATGGGGATCGAATAAATTGATTTAAAATTAATGAACGAAAAACGTACATCGTAGGTGTCATCAGGTTTCGGCACACAAACCGTATTATCGCCACAGTTTGCCTCATCGCATGGATTGAACTGATCGCCAACGACCGTCTTGCTCAGCATGCCCATACGGACGGCTTTTTCGCGCGGTTCGTAGCCTAAATTGACACGAGTGATCTTCAGCGTTCCCTGCTCCCGGCGTGCGTTGGCTTCCTCATTGCCGCGGCACACGTCGTACGTGATGTCCTGGTAAAGGATGCAGCTAATGTTCCGTCCCTCCGACGCCACACGGAAACTGTGCGTACTGGTAGCCTGCAGCCGTCCGTTACCCGCTGCGCGCAATCCAACGGTGTAGTCGTCCAGCTGGAGCTTCTCAAGCGCCGGCACCTTCGGCAGCGTGCCGGACATCTCCACATCGAGCGCCAGCTGATCCCAAACGTTGAGCCCGCTGTAGCGCTGCGTGATGTAGAACATTTCGCCGGTTTCGAACTGCAGTGTGCTGGTGTGGTTGAACTTGCCACCGGTTAGCTGGTATCCGTTGATCGTTTCACCGAGTGGTTTCGCGAATAGCCAAGCGATCGTCGCGCCAAGGGTTTGCACCAACTGTAGCTCCGTTCCCAACTGTTCCTCCAGGGGGCTGATGGCGGTGTACGTACGCCCATCCGCCATCACGATGTACGATTGCAGCTGTGTATCGACGGTTTCACCGTTCACGGTTCCACCCACCTTACCGGCGACTCTCAGAGGGATATCGTTCTTAACACAACTGCATTTCAAAGTAAGCGATATTCAATATCGATCATTTTCCTACCGATCCCGCGTACTATAACTCACCTGAATCCGTTTCCGTAGTATCCCGACTTGCACTGACAGCAAAATCCCCATTGACTGTTGACACACGTTGCCGCCGAATGGCACTTGTAGCGACCGCCATCCGCACAACTTCTCGGTTCACTGGACTGCTGATCCAGCTTGTGACGCGGTTGTTCCACATTTTCCTGTGGAGCTAGTGGTCCCACACGGTACAACCATAGCCCTGGTTGATTAATGTTGCTCGATATGCTCAAGTGACGCACCTGAGAAAAGTGTACGATCAAAAAATTTAACGTTCAACGTGCCTTTTTTCCTCCGATGAGCCAAAATACTACAAATGACGTACATTATCCGTTCCCGATCCTGGCAGCGAGAAGGTAACATCATCATCCCCGGTGAAGCCAGCCTGTGCACGCACATCCGGTAGTCCCGTCTCCCCGGTTTCGCCTTGAATCCAGTTGATGCCATTCTCCGGGTACAGGAACTGCACGAACGTCGCCTGCGCACCCTGAATGATCGCCACTTGGAAGGAGTTTTGCACATCGTTCTTCATGTTGAAGTGTCCCACGTGCTCCCAGGTGGCCACGAACACCTGCTGCGCCTGAAAGTCGTGCTGGTTGGCAAAGTTCTCCCGCACCAGGCGTGCCGTCTTCTCGAGCAGATTCGGATCGCGCGACGTAAAGTACACGATCGTGGCCGTATCGTTCGGGAGCGTTGTGTCGACGTTCGAGTAGAACGGGGCGATCGCCGGGTTACCCAGGGGGAAGGGTAAATTCAGGAAACCGACCATCTCCCCCCGAAGGACAGTATGCCGTTGGTGTTGATCTGTGAAAGTGAAACGGAAACGAAAGGCAACCATCCGTGAATGCGCATCAAACCATCCGTAGAGCCGTTGCGTTGGCTTTGGTTCTACAACGGGATCTATTCATCTGCTTGCCATATAGAATCGTGCCGTGCTTATCGCCAATACCCAAGTGGCCGGAGCGTACGCATCGGCAGCTCATCTTTCTGAGTGAGTATCAACATTCTTCACAAAGTACGATGGCAGCCGTGCTGGTCAGCGTTTATGTAACATAAGATCGCTATTTTTACCAACCAATTGCTAATGTTTTGTTTAACCTGCTTTCGCTGATAAGGGAAAGCAAATCTCTTGTAATTAGCGTTTAGCTGAGGACCTTGCCGGTACCGAGATGTTGGCAGACGATCGTAGCATTAAATGGCACTTTCCTCGTTCGCGGACAATTTCATCAACGCAGCGTTGAAATTGCCATCAAGGACAGCAATAACATGCTGTTATGCTAAGTATGTGTACAAGAATTGTTGGAGATGAATCCTGTGAATTATTTTCGATGCCATTTTTAAGATTACCAAAATTTTCAATATTTATATTCAAACTTGTTTAGCCGATTCGCAACAAAAATAAATAAAAAGTTTTCAATGGTACTATTTCGCTGATAGAGCCAACCAAACGTTCAACAGTTTACTGCCTAAGGCCGACTTCTGTTGATAACCCAGAGCAATCGGCAATCCTTGCACCATAAAATCGTTGAAACTATATATTCCTTTGCGGATGCGATGAGCGCCAGGGAACTTACGTAAACACGATCATATTTCTCGTTGTAGAAGAAGATTGGCATCCCCAAATCCATGTACCGGAACTCTTCGTCGCCACGCGGTAACACCTCGACCGCCTCGTTCATATAGCTGTACAGATCGCGGGAATCGACCGCCACCGCGTGGAGTGGCAGTAGAACACCGATCAGGAGAAATAGTCCACTTTTATAAGACACCATCTTGCTGTCTGTGAGGTAGTAAACTTATATCACTAAAATATGGCCTTTCCTGAAGGTCCTAGATCTTAGTAAACACACGAAACAAAATCTGTAGCAGAAATTTAAACATTAATTATTTCGCAACATTCTTCGCAAAACCTTGATGTAACACGTTCTTGAACAAACGGTTAGGAAGCAGAAAAAAAATTAGTAAAATCACTTTCGATCTTTTCGTCTTCACTGCCTTATCAACCAGCGCCTCACGGGAGGCTTCGGTTCAAAGGCGCACTGCAAACACGTCCCGAAGGTCCGACGTCCTATCGCAACTGGTTCGGGGCAACACTATCAGCAGCCACACAAGACTCACTGTTAGGTCTTAGACACGGATTCCATTCACCATAATCTCTTGCCAGAGACTCACTCACACTCTGTCCGCGAGACACAATCAATAGCTGCTCATCTTCGCGGTCACATAGATCAGCCAGAGCAGTGCCTCTGGGTGTTGCTGTTGCCCGATTAAAACCCGAAACCCACAACTGGGACGGTTTCACGTCCGTTCCTCGCAAGATCCCGATCTAGACTGAACGTTGGTTGGAAGGTTTGTGACGGTACGGATCAGCCGGCGCAGATGCGTATGGTAAATTGTTTCTCCCTTCATGATCGTACGGGATCGTGTCGAAATGGTTTAATTGGCCAGGGAGGAAGAGGGCATCAGAGGGGAAGGAGACGTTATTGTGCGTAAATTGGAAGAATATGTTCTTGAAATGTATCGTAAGATGTTCAAATAATTTTTTTAAATATTTTCCAGGACATAAAATAGAAACCGTTGTTACAAAATGAATTCTTACTACCAAGAACAACACTAGTCGAAATATCATAGTGTGATCACCAATAAAACCCCTAAATAGCGAACCGAATTTGTAACACATCATCCCAAAATTTTAATTAATACCAATTGTATCAATCTTTGCATCACTGGTTTTGGTGCACATAAATAAGAAATATGCTGATACGTTTGGGCAACACACGCCACAGAACAAGGATCAATTCCTATTGACACGCGACTTTCTGTACAGCCCTCATGAATGTTGGCCCAATCGCCCTGATAGGCCGTAACGGCCATAAAACCTCACGCACTTGAATTAGTTCTCAAGCGTGACACGCACCGTCTGTCGCCACCGCTGACAATTAAAACTAATAAATATAACTGCGTGTAAACTTCAATTAATACCGTCTTTATTAATGGCCTTTCCTCACTTGCTACCCAGAGGCGGATACTCTAACTCTAAGACCAACTCTCCTTGGCGGCATTCCGGGCACAGTGGATGTTGACGAAAAAGTTACGAATGGTTATGAAACTGGCAGAACGCACTTCAATTGGAATACGCAGCGATTAGGCGCACCAAGGGGGAAATGATGGATGTGGTCAGGAACCATCCAGCCAAAGTGTGATGTCGAGACATATGAATTCTAAATTACATTAAAAGCCACTGGATCGTTACACAGCGCGATGTGGTGCATATAGGACGGTCGGTCGACGTCCCATCTAGGCAACCGTACCGCAAGCATCAAAGAGCCGGTCTCAGGAACAGAAGGCGAACGCGAAATACGTACACCCGTGGTGTTTGGTTTTTCCATTCCCAAGCATCATGAAAATGACGGTGGCTATGAGATTAGGATCGGGAGCGAAAGATGAAAATGATCACCTCGCCGCGGTGAGGGGATGGCGCGCGTGCATGCTGACGTTACGCACCAGCTGATGGAGGATCGACGGTTCTAAATTTGTGAAGAAGCAATTTTCGTGAACATGAATAATTAAAAACATGTGTCTGGTTTCACATGGGACTCAATGTTTCACTCTCTATCCCTCGTTTCGCGCTCAACCATAAGTTTTCCTGCGCACCGATGAATTTTCACCAAGCACGTGTTTTACCGTGTACCGGCTTTATGCTGCAAAGAGCAACGGTTGATGCATTTGTGATAGTAAGTGGTTATTTATAATACTCGAGTCTGAATGCGGTGGATTTGATGCAGAAGAAGTGCACTGCATGGAATATGAGGTCAAATTTGTCCACATGTTTCACAGATCAATATTTTAAAGTCTCGTCATAGACCTGGTCTAAATAAAGTCTTTTTTCATGTTCCTCCATTATTTTTTTCCGGTTCCGGATTTGCTATTTGCGCTTTTTAAACCCAT
Source organism: Anopheles sinensis (assembly GCA_000441895.2). Classification (NCBI taxonomy): domain Eukaryota; kingdom Metazoa; phylum Arthropoda; class Insecta; order Diptera; family Culicidae; genus Anopheles; species Anopheles sinensis. The sequence goes on from KE524970.1 coordinate 556,937, forward strand.
TTTATTCTTCATTTTATTGTGATGATCGTTTTAGGTTATGCTTACTTAAGCTTTTTCTTCGCATACATGATAGTTCTCTTGAACAAGGGGCCTCGATCATGTTTGGAAAATGAAATCACGGCTTCAAAGATAACCTAATGAAACACTTGTAAATCGTGTACTCGTGTACTGTTTGTTCCTTATGGTCCATAAATGGAATGATCATTTGATCTACCAACTGAGATTCCAGATATTTTAAAATACATTTTTAAATCATAGTTCAATGCTACGCCAAAACTAAAAGCGACGTGGACTGGATTTAAAAATAAGTAATCAAGTTTGTGAATCTTTTGAATAATGGAAATTTTGATTATTTTATTTAGAATTTAAGAAGATCGGATGTGATCACATTGGTAAAAAAACTTTTAAATGAAAATCATACGACTACTGAAATGTTTTCGTGGAACGTTGGAACTTGATTTATTGAGCTCCCAGATGTGGACCGTTTCATTTGCAGTCTTTCAAATACACTAGTGGGTTAGTTCAAATTGAAAATAACTAATTCCAGTGTAGATGCTTCTTGAATTATATTTATTCAGCCACGTGTAGCAACACTCTGTTGGCTGCGTGCTGCATAAAGTATATCTTTGTTATTTTCACCAGGTTTCGTTGTCATTCCGAAAGGTCCTTTTCTTCATCTCGGCGCCAACTTCGTCTGTCCGCAAAAGATGTAAACAAAGTAGATCGTTTTCTTGTGGTAAATAATTTTCAAACATGCCCAAAATCCGATTAGTCCCCGTAATTGTTTTGTTAAAATAGTCCTAAATGTTCACACCGTGCCTGCGATACAGACGTCGTTAGAATGTCGAAACGAATGGGACACTTCCAACTGAAGCAACCGCTGGCTTCTAAGAAGCCGAAACTAGACATTGAAATCGTGCCAAGTCAACAATACAACCCGCAACCATCAACTTCGAATGGAAATTGGAAACCCAAAGGTATAATCTTTTTTACGTGAAAGGGTGGCAACGCTAAAGAGGTGTCTTTTATTCTCCAAACAGTTTCCAACAATGCCGCGAAAATGGACGCCCTATGGGGCGATGAGGATGACGAATTCATCGTCCTTGCCTCGCAGGCGGTGGAAGAGATGTCCCAGCAAAGCCAAGCGTTCAGCACCTCCGGTGTGGCCGATATGACCTTCGGAAAGTTCAGCCGGAACGTTCAAACAAGCACGCAGGCAATAGTTTGCTCCTCGTCCACCGTCTCTTCTAAACCACCGGCGCGGGCAACGGACAAACAGGTCGCCGAACTGTTTGCCGACGGTGAGGATGACATATTCACCGAAAAGTTTGACGACAACTATGAGAACATAGAAAACAAGCTCGATAACTACTTCGACAATGAGTTCGATGATGATTTCAACCTGGACGAATTCCGCCAGGAGGGACAAAAACCGCTGGTCAGTGGGCGTATCGAGCCACCGAAGCCGCCGGAACCGGAGCCAGTGTTTAAGGTTCCGGAGGTCCGGAGTACGAGCACCACAATCACTGCACAGTCTGTAAGCGTTGTGAAAACAACGAGCACGGTTGGTGCTTTCACACCTAAAACCCCATCGGTCAATACATCAATGAAGCTTCCAGCGACCGCAAGCGGCCTCGATACGAGCCGAGCCGACGAGCAGATGGCTAAAGAGAACGCTCTTAAAAAGCAGGAACACGCGAAGGACATTCAGGTGAAATTCCTTACCAAACGGTTGGAGGAATGCGACAAAAAGTTGGAAACGATGCAAAGGGAACACAATGAAGCCCTGGAAAGGGTAAAAATAAAAGACGGTGAAGTGTCGACGTTACGGTACAGGCTTAAAACGGTAAGCGAAACGATCGAGAATCAGCGCAAGGAGAAATTGCGCGAGACGGAAACGATCCAGAAGGAGTGGGTCGAGAAGCAAAAGGAACTGGAAAAGATTATCGCAGCACAAACGGCGGAGCTAAGCTTTAAAGAGATGGAACTGATGAACTTACGGATGAAACGTTTGAACAACTCGAAGCGTGCCGTCGAGGTGCGTGAAAATCAAACCGAAGGACCACGCGCCGAGTGTGTGACGGAGGACAGCTTCGTCCTGTGTAACGTTCTTTCGCAGCTTGCCGTTACGGAACCACTCCAGGAACCACTGACGCTGGATCCGGAAGTGTTTTCCATTTCCATCGAAAGTGTGGCGCAGCACGGTGTGGCAAATCGAAAGTTCTACCATTGTTCCCGCGGTGACGCCATCATTGCCCAACAGCTCGTCACCCTGCAGACCTGCCTGTCGCAGCTCGTTAGCCGGGTTGGCGAGGGGAAAGCTTCCGTCCAGCTCCCAATGACAATGCTGCCGGTGGTGGCCGAAGCGATCATGAAAGGGCTCGCTGAAATTTCCCACTACTGTCAGCGTTTGGTACCGGCGCAAGCGAAGGATAACCACGTGGGCCGTCCCGTGGATGCCGGACAGGGCCGGCTGCCAAAAGGCCGAATGGATCTGGTGCGATCGATGAGTGTTTTCCAGCGGGAAGAACTATATCCCGGCGAACAGGAGCGGATTGCTCGTCGCTTTCTGGCCGTGGTTGGGCTGTTTTGTAGGATATCAAGTGATTTGGTGGACGAGACGCTTCTGAAGGAGCGACAGATAGGCGCACTAGCGAGGGATATAAAACTTGTCAGCAACGTTGTAAGTATTTGAAACGGGTTATTAAAAAGAATTTATCACAACAATTGCCGTAGTTGTACTTAACGGTGTTTTTAAAGATTTGATTCAAACGTTATTGTTAACCTTTTTTCTAGAGTGCCCTTCATGCACACCACGGAATGGTTACCGGAGCGGCCGCCCTCCTGAAAGGCATCTCATTCCGTCTGCATCGAGTAACACCTGGGTTCACCGAAAACGGTTTGCAACTGATCGCCCTCTTCCGTTCCATCGTCCTGTGCCAAAACTCGGCCCCTTCATCGATGCTCGAACTGTCCGAGTTCCTACGCCGACTTTCCTACCGGCGGGCCGATGCGGTCGTGCTTGCGCTGCTCAATCAACTCTGCCGCAGCAGCCACCATCGAACGGACAATTCCGGACGACCGAAGGAAAAATATCGAATGAAAACGATCAGCTTTTCGGAGGAAACTTGTACCCTGCAAATGTACGCCACTTTGCTGCAGTCGTCCGTGCGGGAGGAGCTTCCGTGCGAGGCGTGGCAGTTCCGGCTGCTGCTGGCAAACCTAGAGAACACGATCTGCTTCCTCCGCAACGCGCTCGTTCCGACCCCGGTGGAGTGGGTGAAGAATTTCATCGTCGGTAAGAGTTCGCGGGAGTGTAACCTGTGCCACATCCGGATGGTTTCGGCATTTTTGGTGCTGCTGTACCGGGTGTTACAGTGTTGGCATCAACGTACGGTGGTGGAGGAGAAGGGTTCGTATTTTATCGCACACGGCGAATGCCAACGTTGTTCAATAATGATTTAATATTTACATATTTTCAAACAGACCCCGACAAGCTGTACAGCATTGCCCGGAAAGGGACACTTTTACTGTACGACCTCTTCGGGACGGCTTACTGTGGTAAATTGCTTCTATTAGGCGGGGATGCCGTTAAATATCGTCTCCGGATAATCTACGATTGGCTGCGGAAATATCAGAAAACGTTCCAGTTTCATGCTTCTCATGGTAAGCGAGAGAAGAGTTGGTTGGTTCGTTAAGCGACACTGAAATTTCCCCCTTTCTTTCCAGTGAAAGCTCTCGATAGGTTAGACTTGCGGCTCTTGATGAACGACCCACTGAAGTCAAGCCACGAGCCGGACGAGAACAAAGTTAAAACTGAATCAACAGCTACTGGCACGAGTACTGTCGATAACGGACGGAGTGAAATTGTTAAACAGCTGTTTACGGGTTTCTTTAAAAATAAACACTGCCTTCAGCGATAGGGATGGGTGTTATTCTACAAGCGAGTAAAGTTTATCCTTTAAACTAAAGATGACCAAAGGAGCGAGACAGGGTTCGTTTGTCCAGTGTGGAAATTTTGAATCAGTTTATTTCTGACAGACTGCCATCTGGGTTACCAATAATAAAATATATTTATATACACGAGAATTCAATATGACCGACCTTGCCGCAATCGAAAGCTGATATTCCATTCCAGGCAACCGACCGTTGCTCATACTCGCCGGCATGCCTGCCTTTTTATCCTGTACCTGCCTTTAACACATCGGCGTGACTCTCGATGTACATTCTTTATACGTGGTGTTTCAACAAACACGCTATCGCTACAAACTACGAAATATATAATTGATCAACAGTGAAGTTTTTTAGACGAAGGTGCAGAGTTGAACCAAGAGCACAGTATTGGTGTAAGCTTCCACTCCCATTCTTCCAAAACCACGAATCATAGGATCAAGTGCATTCTCGGGCGAGAATAGATAGTAGACAGTGGTAACGACGTACTCTCGAAACTAAATTGGGTGAGGTTAGTGGTACGTGGAAGAAAATGGAAATCTTTGCCTCATTACTTGGACCGTCGGTAGACCGAAAGAAACTTGTCGACGTTAGTTTTTGGTTATTTAGTCCCCTATCTAATATAAGACCATTGAAATCTTCCCTGCGCTGTTGTCCGCGGTTGGTTCGCCCCACCTCACCGCGCGCGAAGGATCATCGCTCTAGATGGGCTTGTAGAGCAGTGTGGTGACGTATTTTTTCCGGTAACGATGGGTCGCACTCAGCACCATCACGCCGTCCTTGATCGAAAGCGCGTACAGATGGTTCAACATGACGTGATTCGGTTCTGGAAGAAGCGTCGGTTCACACTAGGAACGATAGGGTACCGATAAAAAAGGGAACGATGAACGTTTGATCGGAGAAGGCCATGCAGGGAACGTCGTGATTTCTTACCGATAATGGAGTGTCTTTGTTGAGGATAACCTGCAACAGATGGGGAGGTAGAACGGGTGGGCCCGATTCTTTGCCCCATGGCCTTGCGGTCGGAATTTCTTGGCCCCACTCCTTCGATTCATCCTTGCCCGTATCTTCGCTGTCCTTGGCGAGCGCTTGGAATACTTCGAAATCGGATTGACGCACGGTAACTAAATTGTTCGTAATGCCCGTGTCATTTTCAACGTTTTTCTACAAATATAATTAAAAGTCATTACGTGAGTCATCGCATACCACGAGGCCACGCGTTGTTTGCAACGTACCAGCTTTGGATCATGCTTCCACTCGCCATCGACAAGAAACTTATACTGATGGTCTCCCTCCGGGATGTTCACGATGGTGACAAAATCGCCGTGCGACTTGACCATCGGCAGTGCCTTCCACTTGGAAAACGTTCCGCTGATGTAGACCTGCTTACCACCACCGTCCCACTTGAACACGGTCGGTACCGTTTCCGATTGTATACCGTCCTCTTGCTGGCCGGCGGTTGCGGATGGCACATCCGTTGGTGTCGTCCCCTCGGACATGGTGTTCGAACGTTGGCGCGGTTCGCGGGTGAACTCCGGTTCCGGGACCGACTTGGAGTACGCGTACGGGTCGCCTTCCTCCTCCGGTGCGAATGGGTAACCGTGCATCGGAAGTGGCTTCCTGTCGAACACAAATGCCTGGTCGTCCTTCATCGGTGATCCCGGGATGGGATCGTTCGATCCGGATTTATGGCGCTCCCTTGGAAGATTACTGCCTGCGTTTCCCATGCTGCTGTGAGATTAGACGCGAACTTTTAGGAAAAGCAACACTTGCGCTTCTGCGAGGGTTCACGAAAAGCTACAAAACGGACTGGATAAAGAACTTGGTGGCGATGGCTAGAAAATGGTCTGTTTTCAGCTATTCCGTCTTTTGCACTGTGTTGGATATGGTAGTCAATGTTTTTATGCGATGCGAAATGAAAAATATTCCCATGACGCACGCAGCCTACTGTGCAGTTTGACAACAACGTCATCTGCGTAATTTTTTTTTGGTCTGTAACAATTATGTATTCATATGATAAAATTAACATAATATAGCTCATTTCTAACCACTACAGACAATTAAAGTATCAAACATTTATGAAAATAACATTAGATCGCATAAATATTCCCAAACAGCTGCGTACTTTATTAATTTATTCTGACAGCTGATTCGAAACGAAAGTACGCAAGTGTGTGTGAGAGCGTGACACAACTGTCAGTTTTGTTGAAGAAAATTTATTCGATTGTGGATTAGAGATGGGAAAATCAAATCCCTGAAGGGATTCGAATCTTTCGATTCGAAGAAACTTAACCTATGTCCAATCAATTCTATCCGTTGGACATTCGATTCGACTCAACTGAAACCAATGACTAAGAACCGTTGTCTCTACTTCGACTCTCTACGTGACTAATGCGACTCACCACGTGTATGGATTGATTCACATCAAATTCAAATAGATTCAGATCAAGTTTGAATAAAATCAAAGCGAGTCCCTAACAAATCAAAACAGATTCGAATCCCAAACAGTTCAAAACAGATTCGAATCCCAAACAAATCAATCGAATCAAATCTCTAGAATCCGTCAAATGGGATTTGAATCTTTGCAATCCCTTTAGGGATCGAATCTTTGAGTCTTCCAAATCCCGATTCTGCCAACACTATTGTGGATCACAGGCGGCCAAAACACAACACAACTTTTAGTAAAAGAAAGATTCTTCATTCCCCGTGCGTGATTTCCTCGATATTTCAGTGTTGTCCGTTGCCGTTCGTTTTAGCGTACAGTTTTGCACTATAGTTGCATCATTTTCCAAGGGCACCGTTCGAATGCGGAAACAATTAGGATGAAAGTGACTGTGAAAAGTAAGTAAACAAACCGAGTACGCTGGCGGTAGCGTTCCCTGTCCCTTCGGAAAAACGTATCATTTTCACGGCGTGTATAGCCTTCTCTTCGCTAGCCGGCGCAAGCATGGAAAATTTACGGTTTTGCTGGTGTGCGCCACGGAAATGTCATGCGGAAAACTCAATTGTTTGAGTGTGTTGCTCCTAACACCGAGCTGAAGAGATTTTGTTCGGGGCTAATTTGAGAGTATAGTGGCCGCGCGTGGTTCCCGATCGATGCTCGAAGAGAGGCCGCGACGGAAAAAGGGGTCAGGTTTATGTTTATCGATTTTCTGTGGAAGGAAAATTCTATCGCATCGGTCCACACGTAGGTGCAAGTCGGTTGGCCGTTCTTGGCGTTCATAATTTGTTAAATGTGTAGAAATTGACTCTGCCTGTCTTGAAGATTACCCATTGTTTGTAGCTGATATTTAATACTTGTTTTCTTTTCCACCAGGCTGGATGGGAGTTTGTGTCTGGAAATGGCTCGCGAACGATGACAACTGCGGTATTTGTCGTATGGCTTTCGAGGGTTGCTGTCCGGATTGTGCCCTACCCGGCGACGACTGTCCACTCGTTTGGGGTGCCTGTTCCCACTGCTTCCACATGCACTGCATCGTAAAGTGGCTCAATTCGCAGGCCAACCAGCAGTGTCCAATGTGCCGACAGGCATGGAAATTCAACGACAAATAGGGTGGGATTGTGTGACAGACCGGGGCCGCCTAGCCGCATCGGCCAAAGCAGCCATCTAAACTACGAGCAGAATACCAGAATGTTGGAAAATCGTTTGCCGTACGATGGCCACGCGGACTAGTTAGTAAAGAAAAATGCAAACACAACAGCAAAAAATACTCTTTAGTGAAAAAAGGAAAAGAAGAAACGTATGGTTTTCATGTCCGGGACAGTGTTCGTACTAGATATTAGGCAGTTCTAGCCCTTAAGCGTAACACCACTCCCTGTCGTTGGCCATATATATATTATACATAATAATTAGTGTTCGCAAACGGGCAATTCGCTTGCTAGCCAGTGTACAACGGTGCCAATTTGCGCGAGTGTTTGTGCTAGGAAAAAGTGCTATTTTCTTCAATCGGGAGCTATACTTCACATGCAGGAACCACCTATCGGAGGGTTGTTAAGTTCCTAATACCTTCAACGTGACCTACATTTCAAAAGGTGAGTAAAATAAATATTTTCATTAAAACGTTTCTAACTCCAGCAGCATGTTATGGTTGCATTTTGCTACATCATAAAACACAAACTACTTCTTATACCAAGCCAACGATACCAACATTTTCATCCAGATACGCGTTCATATCATATCTAGGGTTCTATGCCAAGTGGCTGTTATCTAGGTTCTTTGTTTCAGTAGCACAAAGAATAGGCTGGCTCCCGAGGGTATCGGAGTATAGTCGGAGATGTATCAGTGTTGCAACTTTCTACTCCTTGGGGAAAAGTAATACCGGAAAGTACTGCAGTTGGGAATTTGAACTCGTTTTCTTATAACTGAAACCAAGAATAAAGGTGCAAACAAAGTAGACTGTTTCAAAGTAGGCGGTTAACTTGTCGATTACGTTGCTGTTTTACAACGAAATGAGAAAAGGCCTTCAAAGGGTAGGTGGTGTAATGCAGTGGAAGAAAATTACCCAATTACACCTCAAAATTGCATCGAGTGTGGCCAGTTACTTCCCACTTTTGTTCCGTACGCTGCTTTACATCGAATCATAAACATATTTTGTTTCACATGCTATCCGACGCATCGTGAAAACGTGAATGAAAAAGATTTAAAATATGAAGGCATGTTGGTAAAGGATGTATTAAAATCCATCAGTGAAATGGCGCTACTTCCTGTGTCAGAAACTAACAAAAATTTAATTTTCAAATCAACACTACTGTTGATGGTACCGGCGGGGGAACTAGTCAAGTTTGATGCCGTTTTTCTCTACTGATCTGACCAATGACGTCATGACAAGCGGTTCATCGTTGCGCTCCGTGCTCCCAACGAGCGTTTGAATTATTTGAAGTCGGTTTGATGAAAGTGAAAATCAAATAACAACATGAGGTGGACCCGTGTGGCCCGAAGTGCGAGAGGCGAAGGTGGTTTGTACGTTTGTTTTCGTTGTTGTTTCAACTGAGCTGTGTTTTGGTTCGGCATCTGGGGTGGTGTTTATAGCAACACCCCCGGTTCTACATCATCCTTTTAAATGCGAATGATGAACACACGATGGGCTAGGTCGACCAAAGCGCGGACCTTCTCGCCCCCTTTCCTTTACTTTTAGATCCTTGGAGTAAAACCACACCAATGAACAGATGGTGGACACCGTGTTAAATGGTGTGAGAAAACACATTTCAGATCAGACTTCTTTGAAGAAGATCTCCCTCTTGGGATGTAATCGTAGGATTTGAAGAATAGCAATGGGCCATTTTTATGGTCAAAAAATTGGGATTTGTTCCATTTCATATTCCAATAGAACCATACTAACTGTTCAAATATTATCAAAATAAGTAATCTTTTTGTCACGATCCATAAAAGCCGGCGTCAATGTGTTTTCCTGCTTTTACAACTTGCGTCCCGTTCGGAAGCGATTCGGTGGATTGTTTTTTGTCCGCTTCACGCCTTTTTCCGGCTTTCCTTTATGGAACCGGCACTTGCCTGTCGCGTGCCCACGATGCATGCCATTTGTTGCTGCATTGTGGTTTGTTATTTTATTGCTATTGTTTTTCGAGGCCAGCAGGAATCGGTGTCGCGCATTTGAATAATTTCTCCCAGTGGCTTTGGCGTAAGGCGGAAAGCAAATAAAAAAAAAAAAACTATGGCGGCACCAAATGCTTTCTCGAAATGTCTATCTTCATTCACTAATTTTGTGCTGCGTGTGTTCTACTAGCAGCATTATGTTGCCGAATGTAATGGCGAAAGGAATGGACACACGAAACCATCGTACCGGCGTTATTTCGGTTCGGTTTGCATTTCTACTTCAGGTACAGTGGCGATACCGAATAGCAAACAATGTATTTATGGCCTAGATATTGCTTTCCGGCGAGCCATTTAAGGGCCGTGGGGTTGTACTAATTTTTCTTCGCAAAGCGCAGTACTCATTATTTAACGCAAAGACGCAAACAAAAAAGTAGGAAAGCATGACGCCGGCAGACGTTAAGATTTATAACCGCTATGAATGAGGGACATTAAACCAACGTTTTACAAACGGGTGGGCGTACGATTTCTGTAGCTTTCATTCCGTAAAACGTTCATCAATAAAGTTTGAGGATTAATGGCGCAAGGCTCAGCTATCGAAGTTGTACACTTTTTAAATGCAAATCGCAGTGGAAAGAGCAAGTAAATCGTTTTTCATAGACACACAATTCTGGTTCCGCCGTGATTAAGTTTTGTCTCGTTCGGAATCTTCCTCTGTGTGCGGCAAGGGCGTAAAGCATCTCGACGCCCAGACCGAAGAACCAACCAGTATTATCGTAATAGAATTATGAGTATCATATTTTTAGACCATTAACCGTCGTTCTTTGGTTTTCCCTCTCGCGACCACCGGCTTCGGCGTTGTGGGGTACCTGGGTGTGTCTTGTGATTGCAAAAAGATTACAAAAAGGAAAATAGCACACCATTGCGTGGGTGTGTGTGTTAGTGGTAATGAGATTTGCCGCTGCGTTTCCCCGATGAAATGGAAGGCCCTTTCCATGAGTTCAGTTGTCCATACTAGTTTGCTGGGCGGCACCATGACAGGTAGGTGTAGCAAAGGGAGTTCCGTGCCATTTCTTGCGTACCTTTTCTGTTCCCTTTTCCCTCGCCCTTTCATTTCCTTTTCTACCCCCCCTCCTTGTGGTATGACAAATTATCCGCCCGCAGGGACGATTTATCGACAAGTAATTCAATTACGCGTCTAACAACTCCTCACCTTCCCTTCCTACAACCGGGTCGGGCATAGGCCGTTGTAACCTAAGCTGGGTTTTCCTTTCGGTTTCGAACGCACGGAACTTTCCGGCGAAAGGGAACGGATTCTAAGGAGGAGAGACCGCAATGGGCGCCACCGTCTGTCGTGAGACAATGCATTAATCAACCGCAAACGCCGTGCGCCCGATCGGCGACTAAATGATGCGAGCTGGAGTGGCCGGAACGACTGACCAGGGGCGAAAAAGTAGTTCCCTGTCGGTGACGGCTAAAACTATAAGTGTATATTCCTCGCTTCTTTTCATAATAATATTCATGCTATGAGTTTGTATGAAGTTATTTAAAAAAAAATTTGTATAAATTTGTTACTCAACCAAATCAACTTTTGTTTTGATTTCAAACTTCTGAAATTATTCTTATTCAAACAAACAAACAAAACAAACTGAATTATATTTTGCTTCTAGTTGACCAATGATTGATTCGCATGTTTTACAAATCCAAATGCATGTTTGTATGCTTGATATCAAAATAGGTTAGTTTTACCATATTTTAATTTTTTTGAATACTGCACTTTGTTTAAAAAATTTAAACATGATAAAATTAAAAAATGAAATGAGTATGAAATAAAGTACAGTATTGTTTTGCTTAGTTTAAATATGGAATGTTTTCGAAAATTCTTGAAACTAAGGGTAATTTTTACCTTATCCTTATTTATTTTCTTCTTTTTGGGTTTTTTTCTGCATTCAGATTTTCTGTAAAATTGTTTGATGCTCTAAAAGAAAGTATTTTACAGCATTTTCTGTTTCATTATTTCATAGTTGGTATATGTTATAATATGCGAATTGATTGTCATGTTGATTTAATACAATTTTCTTTAACAAACTTGCCTTCACTTATGGTCTCTGAATTTCCTGGAAAAACCACTATATCCAGATTTTGGTAACGTTGAGGTGTTTCTAGTAATATTCCCTTACCTGTGGCAATACTCGCTTGCAAAGTTGACGTAGGTCCATTTCAAGCTAAGATCAAGAACGAGAGTCTACTACCGCCCCTAGGAGTAAATTGCGTTTTGGAGTCGCTTGACCGTTTGACGCACAGCACCACCAGGAGGGAAAACTGCCACCCTATCGTACGCGCACCGATGGGATCGATTTCGATTTGCCCATTTCCGTTCCGACCGAGGCACGGCTGGCCAGTGGCCAAGGGTGGTGGTTGAGATCAGTTTGCAAGGAGCTACGCACCGCGAGCAATATCTTTTCATTCTTTTCCTTCCCTTTAACTAGACACAGCTACGACCAAGAGGGGTTGTAATTTCACGCAGGTCACCCCCATCCCAATCCTGTCGCTGTCTTCACCCGTTAATGGGAGGACGTTTGTGCGTTGTTGTGTCTTTTTGTTTCCTTCCCCGGGCCGGTTTTACTCTAAAACCATTGCTCAAACTGGCGCTGACAGTCGATTTATTATCGATCTCCCGCGATCCGGATATGATCTGCATGCGAACTCCCGGCACGAACGGCCGCCATGGAATGGGAAAAACGCTGGGAAACCATGGCGCGTCTCGTTGTGGTGCTTCGATTTTCTCTCGTCGGTGGTTTTTGACCGGACGGCGCATTACTTGGCCCAGCACAAGACAGTTCAGCGTGGCCCCGCTGGGGACGGTTTTGCGCTAGAAAGTGTCTCGGTTCGGTATCGGTTTCGGATGCAGCTTGGGGGGGCAATCCCTTCCCCTTTGTGCCGTTCGTGTGGGACGGAAAAGTGCGTCAGGGTGTTGCTTCATTTTTCTCCCTTTTTTGCGTATGATGAAAGAGAAAACGTTGGGAAATGTGGTATGGTCGTGGTTTTGTACGTAAAAAGAATTAGAAAAGAAGAAATTCGTGAAACATGATCAGTCGCAATAAATAAACGGTTGAGCTAATGGCAGCATTACGCTGCGTGAGTGCATGTAAACTCGAAAGTACATTTGTCCGATTACCTATCATCCCCGCAGGGAGCCGTCCACTTTCCTCCTGCGATACGATACGATTTCCTCGGATTGCGTTCAACCTTCGATCGTACGACCTAGCACAACTAATCAAAACGAAGGATAATCCCATTCGAGAACTGTTTAATCGTTCATTGTCGGTGGTTGGTCGGTTTATTTGTTGTGCGGCACGACAGTGGCCACTTTAGGCGACATCCGACACCGAGTGCAATTTGCAACGTCCGCATTTCTATTTCGCATTATAGCGGCACACGCGTGTCTATGGCACTGGTCGGAAGGATCAATCGCAGGAAGGAGCTTCGAACAAGTAAGCTCAAATCGATGCAGCTACAATAGGCAAGAATTACGAATTGCCAGCGTGCGTGGGTGATTGGTGGGACAGATGGCGCCCGTTCTGGGAAGTATCCAGTTGCATCTAATCTTTATCTTCCGGTTGTGCGTGACCGAAAGATTACATGACTAGAGAGGGGAAGGCGCGTGAAATCGGTTGTTGCTGCAAATAAAATATATTTGGTTTGTTGAAAAGCAGCAAATTGGATTATGTCTAATTTGTAATGATTTATGGCATCAAAGCAAATATAAACCTTTGGCCACACGAAATAGTACAAATACGGCCAGTTTTCAAATATTTAGAGATACAAAAGCTACTAAGAAATTTTATGCGTCACGCTTGATAGCAAGATTTATGAAAATAAACATAATACACGAAAAAATATGAAAAAAAAACTTGTTATACAAACAAGAAACGATGGAAATGATCTTTCAGTAAATTCCTAGTACATGTATTTAAATAAGTATATTTAAATAGCCTATTAAGACAAAACGTTTGTTCCAAAATAAATTGTACACATAAAACCTCTTTAGGATACACATATTTTATAAATTTAAACTATAATGGTTTGTATCAGAGTTTTGGGACAATAAATATGACATTTGGTATACATAATTCCGCACGGTCTGTCATACAAAAATAACTAAATAAATAGTATTCATAATTTAAAACTCAATAACAAATGTTGAAAGAAATATTCTATCTTACATCGCTTTAGAATATTTTTAACATTTTCAAGAAATGTTTGGAGGAACTTTAGCTCATTCAAATCATACCGAAAAAACAACTATATTACATTATTGGTTTTCTACTATGTTTAAAAAAACATCAGGAGGAGATTACCCCAGAAACACCAACCGTTTCACCACGCGAACCGGTCTCGCCTCTCCCGTGGATCGGACAGAGATGCAGCACATCTCACACACCTCACACATTTGCTGTCTCACTCGCACCACAGGCGTTCCAAAAAAACCGGATGGGAAACGATGTTACCGATTCGATTCAGTACCAGGCACGCGTAAAAATTGCATACTAGCAGGGACTCTGCATGGAAATCATATGGGAAGCGGTATCACCGATTCAAATTTTATACGAAAGCGAAGAATGTAGAACACCCAATGTATGCGTGTCTGTTGTGTGCGCGCGTCGGCCGCACAACTTTTCATACGTTTGTTTTGTTTTGTACCGTTCTTCCATTCTATGCAGCGAACAATCGGAAAGAAAACAACAAGAAAATGTTGACTTTAAGTTGCGAAGTCTAATAAATGCATCTAATGATTACCAAAATATCTCTGAAATGGGTAGTATTAGCTAGACGCAACTTTCAGGCAAAATATAGTACAGCTAAAGGTCATTAAAACACAGTTCATATGATTCAATCGTCTTAAAACTGACGGACTTATGAAGCATCAAAGATCCATGTTTTTGCACGGTTTCGCAACTTTGTAGGAAAATTTCTCTATAACTACAAGCGATAGAAAGATGTTTTCTTCCACATAGTTGCTGTCTTAAAGAAACCTTTCGTTTAAAATGCCGTTTGTTAAAATCGGTTAGAAAATAAAACAGTTGGTATTTAACTGCTTCGACAGTTTGTTATCATTCATGTTTGTGGTTACGCAAACGTTTCAGAACACTCAAACTAACAAGAGTCTACTGTGTATAACACTGCGCGTTGTTAAAAGCAAGTAAATATTTCATTTAAAATGTTGTTTGTTAAAATCGACCACCGCGCAACATCAATGCAAACAACAAGCCACATGCGGACGTTTGTAATGTAACCTATTTCGAACTATACCAATGCACGACAATAATACAATCGAGCGATTGTTGTAATAGTAAGCATACATTTACGGGAAATGAAGTTATCCGACTGCGTTCAATTTTTAATCCATGCACGCAGTTTCCCGTTTTCAATCAGTGATTGCAAAAAAACCACAAGTTTGCCCTAGGTCAGGTCAAGACACCTTCGGAGAAAGGCGGAAGCAATGCGAGATTAAACTTTGTTCATTTCCTGCGTTTATAGGAAACATTCAAAATAACGGTAATCTTTGTCCGGACGTGATCGCTACTTTCGTGCAGTTGATACATTCGATACTGCTGTATGTATTACAACATTGGTACCAAGACGGTACTGAAAAAAAGGATCCATATAAAACAAACACCGATACAGTCAATGACCTTGAAACAATAACCACCGATTAAGTATTTAGAGTGTCGAACGGTTAACCTTGACGTTTGCGATTCGATATTTTACGTATCAAAATTCTAATTCGAGATCTTTTAACGTAATAATTGTCTCGAATCGATAGTCCTAATATTGATCAATTCGCTCGACTCGAGACGAGCGTACGCATTCTAGTCGAACTCAAATAAAATATTATAATAAGACCATGTAAGATCAATCCACAACAATCAACGGTTTTTTAACACGCATAGTAACAACATACAAAGTAACGGGAATATGCCCGGCAGCGATCAATTTTCAATCCACCGTACAATGCGTACGCTCGCCACGAATCGAGAACTCGAATCAAATATTACAACAAGCTTGCATGTTTTAAACATACAAAGTAACGGTATCATGTCAGCAATAATCAAATTTCAATCTACCGGTGCTACATCGATTCGAGAGTATGTTTTGCTTCAGTAAAAATTTCAGAAT
>KE524972.1:8535-33140 GCA_000441895.2 Anopheles sinensis
TACAAAAATTGGTTAAAACGTGTTTTGTCTAGGTTTTAATTAAAATGTCAACCTCATATTCAAATTAAAAAGTGGTGCTATGTCTCATTGTAGAAAAATGTTTTTAACACTCTTGTTTATCAGGAAAATAATTGTCCGGTGGGAAAACCACATCAGTAAACATATGCAGACCCAGGGCAGCTGGCTTTCAAAATCAATATATCGAAAGCGGGGGTGTTACCAACTCCTTCCGATATGGTCCGGAAGTGATAAGCGAGGAGGATCATGGTGGAACTGATTGATAAACGAGTGCGGTAATAAAGCGGAAATTAATTTACCGGTATCGGCAAAACGTGCCTCACTGAAAGCTACTGATAATGAACTGTTGCTGGGAAGGGTACCTTCGCTGAAGATGGACTGCGGACCAAAATAAAGCCCGACATAGATTAACAGCTTGATTGGATGTTTTTTCCGCCGTATCGTTCGACGACGTGGTACTCTCGAGGACGCTAAAGAACCCACGGCGTTGCTAATTGAATTCATGGCGTCAATTCGATTTGGTTCGGTTTCGGATGAGGTTTTGGTAAATTCTTTCACAACTTCGCAGCCACGTGCAACACACGGTACATTTATAGCGGGCAATTTATTTTACGAGTACATCGACAAACTCCAAAGCACACCGTACAAACGACCTGACCGGTGCTACCGTGGAAATCGGTAGTAACTGGAAGGATAAACTGATTTTGGAACAACAAACCACCATCCATGGCGAGTGTGTTTGTTTTTATTTCAATCGGTTTAACGGTCGAAACGATGGTCGTGTGGAAAAATTTTCATTTACCGAGAGCACTTTATGCTTCAACCGGAATGGCGGTTTGTTGTTGTGCAACCTCCTCTTGTTCGGAGCAAACCATCCTTTCTTACTGTTGTCCTGTGCTAAACGCGAATGGTTTGCTTTTAAAAAAACCGAAAGGAATTTGTGAAAAGGGTTTGACAGCTTGGACAATTGTTCGTAAAATTGGTTCAATGTTTTCAAATGCAATGGAGTTCAGGGAGGAACCCATTTTAGCACGATGTCGTAAAACGCTAGAAGTACGAATACAAATCGCTGGCAATGGGTTAGAATCCCTTGAAGGATGCAAATTGAAGTAGAGCGTTGACATTTGGAAACATTCAGCAGGACGGTTTTGTGGAAAAAGAATTACAAGGAGTTGAACGGACCAATCAACATCGGAAATTGGTTCAAATATTGTACGGTAGAATTGATCCATTTCACTCTTGGTACCGTAAATGAAAGAAGAAACTTTTCCCCGATGGTTCAAATTTACAAAGTTTCAGTCGTGTTTCCTGAATCGATCGATTTTCCGCAAAACGGGTTAAATACTTCGATTGAACTGAATTTTCCAAATCGACCATTCTCCAGATTTCAAATTCGTTATGGATCATCGGGCAAATTTAATTCCTTCGACTCGATCCGATTACTCGCCAGCGCAAACGGTGAACGTGAAAGGTGATAAAGTGTCAAATTTAATTACTTCGCTTGGCCGCCACGTTTGTGTGCCGAGCAAACAAAGCGGGCCGAAATGAGCTGCGGCCCGCAGATGTTCCCGATACGCACCCACCAAGTTCCATTAGCGATAGCAGGCGTAGGTACTAGCGCCAAAGCCGACAAAGCGGGCGGCAGAATCGAAATCACTCATTTGTCGCCATTAGCAAGCGACACCTCGCACCAAACGTCGCAATTCAGCATAGTGCTTCGGTGTTCTCGTGCGCCCGCTCGATAGGACGCTTCCCCCGGTACCTCGCCTGGCTTCGAGAGTGAACGTTAATTAGTGTGAAAGTAAGTAAACACCGCCGAAAAAAGCACCCCATCGTACGGATCAATTTGGTGACCCACAAAAACGGAAGCTGGTGGGGAAGCTTCGAACGGGTGCGGAGGTGCCGGCTTTCTGGCCGGGTTTCTCTCCGCCGTTACGGTTCCATTTAACCGCAATGGACCACGATGTACGCGTACGCCAGGGCATGATGTTGTGTAGAATCCTCCGGAGACTAATTCGGTGGGCCAAACCGCGGTCGAAAAATCAATGCTTTCTCCGACAAAAAGCCCTCACCGACCAACGAATCTGCCAGTGAACGCCAAACGGCGGACAATTGAAGCAATCACAATCGGGCGCTCGCACTTGCACTTGGGATTCGCGTTTCGGGTGACTCCAGTCGAAGGGAAACCCCATGGCATGGAGGATCTAGAAACCGCGGCCTTACCGTAGCCATGAATGTGCGCGAATGTGTGAATTACAATTTCGCTTTCGTGCGGTGAGCGAGAGAAATGTCAGATCGCACCACGATGGAAACGCCACGGGAGTAGACAAACGGAGGCGAATTTGGTGGATCCCGAAGCAGGAGGCCGCTAAATGCCAATACCAACAAGAAAGGCAAACAAAACGATAGGGAAGGAGCGGCCATTTCCCGCGCCGAGTTGTTGGTCAGCTGAGAGCAATTGAGTTTCCAATTGTGGTTGTGTTTTTTACTTTTTTGCCGGGACGGTTTCGTTCCCTTTCCTTTTCACCGAGTCAAAGACACGACGTCCCTGTTGGGTGCTACAGTTGAAAGTAATCTTCAAAAGAAACTAAATTACAATTGAAAGTAATGGCCAATGGCACCGCCGCCATCAGTCGGTCGCCACTGATGCTGATGATGCTGATGATTATGACGGGTGACGACTTATAGGCTTGGGGAGGCTTGTAGGCAAATGTCTGGAAGGCAGTAGGAATGCTGGAACCACCGACGACAGAGCCGAGCGCTTGGTAATGGCACTCGGAAGAAAGTTTGATCTTGAAGGCTGATTCCAAGGCTGAAGGGGTCTTTGATCGACGACAGCGATAGTGAGCTTGATGGCGGGCACGCACTCTTGTGCGAGCGTGGCCTCATGGAGTGCGACTACAATGGAACCCCCGAAATTTCCTGATGTACTTAGCTGCGCAATGAGAAAGCAACCCGCAGAGCATAAAAGGCTCCTCTGCCGCATGAGGCACGTTCCAAAGACCTTTTCCCTGTTCCAAACAAACCGGCTCGTACATCTCCATCTTTGTAGCTAAACGAAACACCTGCCATTAGGGGCTTTCAATCGCATCAAGAGCATCGAAGGCTTCAATATTCCAATTTTCACCGAGCAATAAAAATCTTCAATTCTTCGCCGCTCGCTTTCGGGGTACCATTTATCAAAACTCATTTATTTATAACGCCACTCATTCCTACCGTTCGCTTAGACAGCCGATGAAAACGACACAGTGGAGTAATGGCAGCATGAATTGATTAATGATCGACTGGATCATGGCCTGAGGTCGACAGGTTCATGGCCCTTTAGATGATAGAAATATCGCTAAATGCTACCGATGCTTTGATGCTTTGGATATATCAACCATCCCGAGCCGAAAATTCCAGCCCAGCTTTCCACCCTTTCTTATGGAAAAAAAGAAACTTGTATCAGATCGATCGCCAGTGATGTCAAACATCGGTTGCTAGGAGAGTGAAAATTATATTGGACTTGTTCATTTATTAAAGTACAAAACAAACCCTATTTAAGGTTAGTTTAAATAAGTTGGATAATTAGCATAACGGTTTGATTTAATTATGTACGTTCGCCACCTCCGATTTATTTTCCGTTTGATGTTTCTTTTCCAGAAAAACTGGATCTAAAATTCCAGTTTGATAACTCTTTTGTCTTTCACTTGACGTAACTACAGGTTTTCCGGGATTTTAACTTTACTGCCGAAATTCCGTTACATCATCGCCGGTGGAATTTTTAACCGGTTGAAACCCAAATTCGAGCAGTAAAAGCATCTTCCAGCAACGAGTTGTTGGTATTTTAAGGGTCGCATTCCAGGCCCGAACCGATCCGTCGGTTCTGATACAACAATCTGAGACTGTAATATTTATCCAAAAATAACTTTTACCTACTATTAATCACATTGTGAAAGGGAACTTTGTATAAAGAATGGGTCAATCTCGGCTCTCGGGGTTCCTTCAATTAGGCGGTGTAATTTTTATACCCCTTGTCAGCTGGCTCGGTCGCGACCTAATTGACACTCACTTTCTTGCTGGTATTATCCCTTGTGGTTTCCAATTAACTTCCACAACTTTATGTCGCTGACCTCTCAATGAAAAAAAAGAAGTGTACAAACTACCGGACATTAGTGAAAGCCGTCGTGGACGATCAAGTTCATAAACGGGCGCGCGGTTAAATATGACCAACTTCGCGTCTAATGTTTTAATGAACAACAAACACACCCTCGAAAACAAATATATGCATGAGATGAGGTTCCTTTCCCATCGTGGTTTGTCCCACCCTGTACAAGAAGGCCATTAGCATCCGGTGCTTTTTGTGTTGCCTGGGAAATATTGCACTCTCTTTGCTCTTTGGATGCGGCTTTACTTATTGTGAAGTCCATTCCATTTAGTCGTGTAGACGGTTCCCAAATTGGAGGTGTTACATGCAACGAAACGGCAGACTGGTGGGAAGCATGGCTCGCGCACAGAGATTGCAGTGTCATCTTCGTTGTTGGTGACGGTCTCGTGCACCGGTGACACTTCCTTCTTGGTCTGTCTCTCTTTCGTCTACAGTTCAATCTCCTCTCTTTCACGACCTTAACTCCCTTTAAAGCGACCCTTTACTTAGCTCTTCGCTTGAAGGAAAGTTCCCGTCCCGGTTATTGTGGGCTTCTCGGGTTGTCTCGGGCCTGCGGCGCTCGAGGGTGACATGGAACCGTTTTACCATCACACGGAAAGCACACCAGTGTGTAATAAAAACAAAAAAAATAAAACTAAACCTACGATCGCGACCCGCCGTTCCGTAACAGTAGCCAGATTACCGCTGCTCCCGAGCTTCCGTTGATGACGCCACAACGCCGAGATTCACGACGTTGACGCTGACGATGACGCTGACGGCTGCTTTTCAGTTGCACAGCTATCAAGATGGCTGACAGTGATTTTCGTAGAACATTGAAACCCTAAGAAAAACTATTGTTTACTGAAACTTTAAGTCTTGTGGCAGTACTGAAATGCATTTTATTTCCATCATTTTTGCAACCCATAACAAATAGAGCAATTTAGCAATTTCCTACGGTGTTTCCTACGAATGTGTTTTGACAAATACTTTAAATATTCTTAATATTGGATCAGATTTTAGAAGCCAAACATGTATATTAAAATAAATGCTTAAGTTGTTGTGCCACTGATAAAAAACGATTCTTTGAAACATAATTATAATTATTTCGCTATATTTATTACCACCAGGAGTTTGGAGGATGTCAAATCTAGAGTCACCTTTCCATCCCAAATTTTATTTTATTTTTAAGAATGGTTTAATTTTTTAATGATTGCTTTTGTAAATGATTGTATGTTTGAAAGTATGTTTTTCTGCTTAAGAAATTAATGTTGATAAATTGACACACGCATAATTCATGGTCAAAAATTCCATCTTCACTTGATGCTGGAAAACACTGTTTTGTACGATCGCGTCATACGCACGATCCCCGTCTACTTTCTCTCTTTCTTTCGCTCGCATACTTTCCTACTGCCCTACACACACACACAGCCCAGCATAAACTGGGTGGAGTGGCGGTGCAACGATCCGATCGAGTCTCGTCCCGCGCGGTTCGCGATCGCTTAGCGTAGCGACCGGATTTATTTGGCTGGAGAAATCGGTCGAGTCAAGACGTCGGCGTAAGCGAAAAGGTGCGTGTGCTCGGAGGTGTTGCGCGTTCGAAGATCGAAGATCGAAAAAGGGCGAAGAAAGGAAAACAAGGGGGAGCGCGTTCATCCGTTTCCGTGACCCACACCGGCTACCGAAATCCTACCAAACGGTGGTTGATTTTCCGACATCGGTCGATGTGCTGGTGTGCGATGTGTGATTATATTTATTCGCTACAATTCGGAACCCTAATTCATAAGGTGAAGTGAAAGGTACCGGAAGGGCGAGCGTGCGATTCCGCCAAACAAAAGTCCCAGTTTTCCAGTGCAGTGTCCTGTGTGTTTATCTTTCTCTCAGTGTGAGATTTCACTGCAGATTGGTTGTGGTTCCGGGGTGGTGTTGTTTTCTTTTTCGGTTGGAGAAGAGTGTCGAGAGAAAGTGCATCGGTCGGTGTGAACACAAGATTCTGTTCCCGTGAAAGTGCAATTTGCCCCGGAGAAAGGATAACGAAACAAGAAGTTCACAGGAATAGCGTTTCTGGTCGTGAGAAGAGTCGTCCATTGTCGTGGTGTTGGTCGCTGTGCGCTCGAGCGTTGTTCCGGGAAAATTGAATCCGGGACATCTTCCCACCATCTTCAAGCGAGAAACGGACCACACGCTGCTGGATCAAAGAAGGTGCGACGCTAGTCATCGAAGTAAATCCTTCGCCTTGCAACGACCCGGATGTTGTGTTGTCCTGGAGGAGGAGTTGGCAGGACCAATCTCTCAGCAGCCAGCGGCGACAAACACCGGGTATTTTATTTACAATCTAATCTGCCCACCCATAGTCATCTCCATTTCAATTTCCGCGTCCAGGAAGCCCTCCCGGGCAAATGGTGGTGCGAAGCGCTTGACAAGAAGGACACAACTGTAACTGTAGCGAAGAGCGTTTTCTCCAGCGGGGAAAACTCGGTCAAAGGCGAACGGAAACTGATGGGATGGAGCGGGGTTTGGCGTTCGGCGAGGGAGGGGAAAATGAACGTCATTGAATGCATATGCATTGCATTTGCTTACCCGCTTTTCTTCTGGGATGAAAAATCATCGAACAGCGAGCACTAACACATACTCGACATACTCGTTGATATGGATCGCTGGTTTTCCCGTCAGCGTGCACGAGATTTTCCCGTTGCAACGTGACTGTTTTTCCGCTCGATCGTTCACCATCAAGGCAGCCATCGATCCGACGCTTTTGAAATTCTTGACGTATCACGTTCCAATATGATATTTGCCATACGAGCCTCCCTTCTCAGGTGTTCGAATGACGGATGTCTCGCAATAGCATATTAATAATGTTAGCAAATCAGTTCAACTTGAAAGGATGTCCTTGAAAGGAGCTCTCTGGGCCGTGTTCATCGTAAGCCGTAGAAACTCGTTCGCAGCACAAAAGCGCAACATGAACGGCAACGGCAATATGCATTTTGATGTTCCTTGTTTGTTTGATTTTCCTTGCAAACCCTGCATATGGCTGTAATTTATGCGAGACAAACATAGGCCAAACGGAAAAACGGACTGCATCGATTTTCCTCGTGATGAAGAGATTCCCCGGCGCAGCGAGAGCTCGTTTCTGCTCCCACTTCCCGATCGGATTGGAAGCTGTCGTCGCTCTCGGCTCGAACGTTGGTTCGAAAACCAGTTACGGAAGAAAGTTAGTTGGCAGGCGGGACACGAGTGTGGCCTTCGAAGAAGATGCGCGGTTATCATCTTCGAAATACCTTACGGGGACTTTCCCACTACCGGTTTTTGTCGTCTTGATGGCAAGAATTCGAATCCGGTTGAAATGCTTGTAGCGGTCATCGACCGTCGCCATCTGAACCGTGGCTTTCTCGAGAAAATCGTTGCCCAAAATGTCTGGTGATCAATAAAAATTGATCAACAGTTGCAAATTCATTTCATTAATCATAAAATTAGAACACCACATAAACTGATTTTTTTAAACAGATTTAATTCTACAAAAAAACACAAAATGATATTCAAGATAATTATTTTGTCCAAAGGTATCATTTAATTTCAACAATTTTATCGTTTATTTATAACTACGTCAGAAGAGATTTTATTTAACCTTGTTCGCCAAACCGTGAAGGTCATCGGCATCGTTTGATGGAAAAAGCTCTCTGTCGATGCAGAAGATTTTGAATTATTTCATCATTGAACTGCAATCGGATTCCCCGAAACATATTTCATCAATTAAGGCAAGAATGTTAACAGCAGCTGCAAGCAGCAACGAAGTGAAAATCACTTTCTACACCGTTAATGACTCGCTTTCACCCCAGCGGTGCTTGGCGGGTCGGAATATAATTCGATTCAGTTTAAAGAACCCCAGAACCGAGAACATTCCATCAAACGTCTGCCGGCACGGATCATTTTCCAATCAGAGAGAATTTTCCATTCGTTCCGCAGATGCGGTATGCTTCTGCTCGCTTTTCCAAATCACCACCAGACATCGATTCTCGAACGCTGTAGAAAACCGCATCCGTCCGTCCGGGTTTGAAACCGGCGTGTTTTATCTTGAGTTGCGTTCGCTTTCCACCGATTCATGCAGGTTGGAAAATTGTTGGTAGATTTTGCTAGCATCATGTTCTTTGATGTATCGATGCTGTTCACCTTCTGTGGCGGGTGGAGAAAGACATTCTTTCCAAGAAATGGTACACACTCTCTTGCGACCGAGCATGTGCGTTAGTCGGATTTTTCACCATCGCACGACCCACGTCCACGTTCAGAATGTGGCCCCAAATCGATCGATAACTAGCCGCGGTTCACTCACGAAATAGGGGAGTTCCTTAAAATCCACCGAAATAGCGCACACCACAAACAGTGGCCGCTCCGGTTCCCGAAAGGTGTCAGTCGAATATTACCGGTTTCGTGAAATCAGGTGAAAGAAATCGGCCAAACGATCCGGCGCGGTAAGGGGTAAGGCGTGGAGGCAGGAACATAAGAAGTCTCTGCCGGCAGCAAATAAAAAAGGCCACCAAAAATGGCGGAGCAAAACACAAAACTGCGCCACGGAATGATAAGTAAATTATGAACCGATTTCGGTCCCGGTCCATGTTCGAGTGGCCATCTTGTTTGCTTCTTTTCTGTTCGCTTGTAACCGTCCCGTGAATCACCCTGCCCCCCCTTCTCCCCCCATTGGAGTGTGGGGCTTCTGTGTGAACGCAGCCCATTAGGAAAACAACCATCTGACGAACGGGGAAGGGGCGAAAGAATGGACCTTGCGGAAAGGAGCATAAAGGAATGAAGAAATGGGTGAACGGGACACGGAAGGTTGATCTCCCGAAGGGGAGGAGAAAACTAATTTACGATATCTCGACGGTCGGCCAACACCTGACCAAGCGAATAATAATTCGCACTTGCTCGGGATGGCCCCCGGAAGTACCGTTCCGTGTTTGGCTCCCGGGGAGTTCCGGAACGGCGGAGTCTGTGCGTGTTAAAGTGCGCCCACGGCCTACGCAAAGATGAAGTGTGCCGGTTCAACACCACACCGCACCCTTGCCACCCCGGTGGATGTTTGCACCGCAACACAACACAGCGACGACCCTCGAGGCTCCAGCTGATGGTGTTCCGATAATCGTAATTTTCCAATGGGGAAATTTAACGGTTCCCGTTAAGCCACTGCAAGACACATTTACTTCGGGGCCCTTTTGCCACCGTTCCGGGTGGAATTGGGGTTCGGTTTGAGGAAAGGTCTTTGTAACGATGTTCCGATGGTACAAATAATGAGCGTCATTTTTCGCATTACATTAAATGCCGTCCAGCTCGCCAGGGTCGGGTTTATCGCTGTCAATATGTATACGTTACATATGTCCTCTAACGGACCAATCGATACTTGGGTCAATATGCTGACGACTTTTGCTTCTACATGCGCTTTTGCACAATCCAACCCCGGAAGGGTCAGATACTGCTCCACGAAGCCCCCTTTTAATGCGTCTCCCATCCCAAAACCGTTTGCCCTTCGATGGGGATCAGTTCACGTAAACAGTTGTCAATAAAATTAATGTTACCTCTGCAAGGCTGAGAGATCCCAGAACGGTTCTAGCCTGGACGTACGAAAGTAATTAACTTTTGCTGTCTCTCTGTTCGGTCCCGTAATGGTAGGTCATTAAGAATAGGGTTAAAACCATATTCTAGATTGTCGTGTAAACAATTGTATGTGACTGCACGATGGTTGAACAACATGTAGTAAGTAACGAGCAGCCTTATCGGAAAAGTCATTCAATGTTGAGGGCTCCAAATAACCCCAAATTACTTTGACTGATTGGAGTTTGACAATGCACTATAGTTACAAACAATGTTTGGAAAAGTTGCAAATGAAGTTTACTTATCTGTGGTTTCCTTTGTCACAGAAAAGAATCTGAAGGATCCTACGATATATTTGCATGCTATCATGGACATCTAATGCAGATGAAATAAAGTAATTGATTTCTCTCAACAATAATTCCGCTTCATGATTCAGGCATTTATCAAATGAGAACTAAATTCAAACTTCTGCATGATTCAACTGATAAGAATCTTTTTTGAAATATCACAAAACAAATAAACCACAAAATAGCACCCAAATATGTTATTTCAAATAAAACACATTTTATGCTATACCATTATGATGTATGCTAAAACAAGCTTTAAGTGGTAGTTCTCCGCGGCTTTAAAATACCGAAACGCCCTGCGCTTTTCTGCGTGCCGTTTTTCGGCGTTTTCCTTCTGGTAATAGCCTAGTAAACCCTACCCAAAACCGTTTTGGTAATCATCGCTGTCTGCGGCCCGCATCCGGACAGGCCGAAACGTGGACGAAAACAAGCGTTAAGTTTTCCAGTCACGTAATCCAACCTGTCTTCAGCCGAAAGCCCTCGGCAACTGCAGTCTCGGGCGGGGAAAGGGAAGAGAAAATATAAATGATTCGTTCCATTGGGTATCGAATGTGGCAGCATGACCAAACCAGTTGAACAAAAAAGAAACGACCGTCAAAACTGTCTATTTCCATACGACGGTGATCCTGGAGAGCGCGCCGGTGCGTCGGCGTTGGTGGGTGGCGAGAGGCGAGGGTACTTTCCATCCGGCGAGCGGGGGAAGCAAAAAAGACGAAAAGCGCCAGGGCTACCTTCGCATTCGAAAGCGGATAGCATTTCGTGCAAGTTCGCGCCGGCTTCGTTCGTCTGTTGTGGACAAACAAATTTCTCCCATTTTCCCATTGTGGCACGGAAACAAGATTACGTCCCGAAAACTGAACCCCTCCTACCCCCCGTTCCGATGGCTCCTTGGTTGTGACCCTTTCCAAACATCCTCCTCTCCTCCTCCCCCGGCACCCGGCGACATTCGTTTCGTTTCGTCCGCCGTCGCAGGTAATCCACGAACCGGAAAACCGGTTCCTGAATGTCACACACACCCGGCTTCAGGTGACGTCCCGGACGGTTCCACAGCTTCCCGCGTGGTGGCGTGTACAGATCGGCTTTCACTTTTCGAATTTTTTTGTTTTGCTCTTACCCGTGCCACCTCCACTCCACGTCCCGTTTCGGTCGTGCAAGCCCTCCCTCGGTCACGGGAAGATGCTCAGCGTTTCGAGATATCGCGTTGGTTGGTTGGCTTTTTTGCCGGTTTGGCTTCGTGTCCTCTGTCCCGTCAGGGATGCAGTCATGCTAATTGAATTTCCGATTCCACTGGGTTGGGTGAGAATTTCTCCTCCAACCGCGAGTGACCCAGTTCCCTTGAACGCCACGCGTGACGCCAACGCAACGCGTGGTAACAAATTTAGCAAAATAAAAAAATTCCCACTACGAATCATCGCGAATTCATTGGAAAAGAAAGGGAAACCATCCGGCACAACCGGAAGCAGCGTGCATCGTGTGCATTAATGCTGGGGCAGTGGAAGGGGAAATGCACATGGAAAAACCACCGAGAGCGCAGGATGTAAAGTCAAATAAATTTATCATACGTCTGCAGTCGTGGTCGAGCAGGATCGTGTCCCATTCCTAGTTTTGCAATGCAAAGTGATAAAAGTTGGAATTCATTCGACCCATTCCGCACCGGTACCGGGATATGGAAACTAAGTAAGGCGTTATTCTGTGACATTCGAGGGAAAAAAATTCCCAGGCATCCTGAACACGGAACTACGTGATCCCGCACGCTTGGTCGCATTTTTCTCGCTCGCCCATAACGATTGCATTAATATTGCAAATTGGAATGATGGCTGAGATAAGCAAAAAGAACCATCTGGTTTGCTGATTCAAAGCGAAAGTTCAAATGCTAGTTTTTTGAAAAGTTTGCTTGAATTCATTTTAAAATCACCGATCAGTTTTCAACCGAGTGGTTTGATGCACTTTTGATTGAAAACTCTGCTCTTTTATGGGTTTCACCAGAGTTTTGAAACTTCTCTTTAATGGTACAAAGAGGGAATTTCCACTTGATTTCCACTTTTTAAACATGATTACCAGGGAAAACCCAAATGAAGAACATGTCGGAAAGCGGACCATTTCGAGCATAATTTATGGGAGCATTATTAACCCACGAGGAACTTGTAGAGTTTTTGGAAACTCTGTTCAGTAACGAGTCCAAGTTGGAAAAGTTCCACCACCATTCCGTTGTATATTCAATTACTGGGTAATTATAGTTTGCAAACTATTGAAACAAATTGTAACAATTTTCCTTGAAAGTCTTGGTAGTAACTCAAAAACCTCGTTGACCCTTAGTAGATTTCTCAGTGCAAGACTAAAAATTAAACAGACCGTATGAACGCTGATTTTCCAATGGTTCAGCCCAAGTTGGCACAAAATACTAGAGAAGTTAATTTGCATTCCAGGTCTCTGCAAATTCAAACAAACCGAGCCCAACTTTGTATCGGTCGCTTGCTTTACGTCAACAGCGCGCATAGCATCCAAGGTCCTCCCCGGTCGTGTTTTACTTTCTATTGCTTCAATTAACCTAAAGTGCGCGCTTCATTCAATTGTGGCCACCTTTCGATTTCTATTCCCCTCTCAGATCTCCCAGTCGGCATTTAGGAACCATTAGCACCGGTTGTCTAAGCGGCAAGCGGGGTGTTTTTTACTCTCTTTGCTTTTTGCCGCCATTTCTCTTGCGTCCAGAACTACGTCGAATAGAAGAGGTTGAAACCGGCTCGGCCACAAATGGACACACCGAATGAATAAGTCATAGAAAATCACCACAACGCCCCGGACACCTGACAGGGTCCACTAACACCCCGTGACGGAAATCATCTGTCAAACCCATGTCAAACTCGATGCGCCCAATTTGCGTGCACGCTCGGTACGAAAATCGACGAAATTCTCACCTTGACGTCTTCATGGGGGAAGCCATTTTTCCATACCAGAAAACGGGTGGAAAACCTTGACGGTTTGTCTACAATTTCACCGGCTTTTTTCACCCACTTTTGTTGACCAACTTCGTCTTACCACTCTTCGCGTTCGAGAGCGAAAAGAAGCCCTTTTCTCGGATGGCTGCGCCGATGTTGATTCATCGTTAGTACACAACAACCACCGAAAACTCTCACAGGCTCCGCTTGCAATCAAACTGGCGTCTGTCGAAAACATGGGTAATTACCGGATTCGACACGAGGATGTAGACAATTACAAATTACCATTAGAAGAAGGGGGCCGGGGAGGAAAAACAACCCTCCAGTAATCACCGTATGTACTTAGAAACGAAACTTCGCGCGTCATGTTGTAGTGAAACACGGGAGAAACGCAATGTAAACTTTTGGAAGCCCTCGTTTGGAAGCGGACAACTTTCGATCCGATTCGACACATTTCGTGGGGCACGTGCGTCCCGGGGGGATGGTTGGCTCTGTTGGTGGCCTACGATGACTGCGAGTGAATCCGTGACAACCGGAATCGATTAACGCTAATCACCGTGTTTGCTGGGTGTTTGTGGTCTTCGCGCTGTCAATTGCAAATCACAACCCCAGTGAGAGCGGCTGTTGGTGACATAGCATGGTGGGAAAAGTTTCCTCCCATTTCGAGTACACGAGTGTTTGGCAGCGATCATTAGTTACTTTCATCGGCAATCGAACGCTGCTGTTAGGAATAAAAAATTGGCTAAATAAATCCTCCCAAACAACGGTGCGTCATCGACAAGTTTCTGCAAATAAACTCATTTGCCCGCCACAGCCGGTGGAACCTGCCCCACTGTGCACCGGTTTCGATCAGCTGGTGCATTTAGAAAGTAGACACATTCACATCGGCGCCTCAAGATGCGGAGGAGAAAATGAGAAAAAATAAACCCAACGCGACACCCGGCGAAGCCGTCGAGGCGTGACCGTGATGCAAAAATGCTCCTCAACCATCGGGAAAAGCTCACCCGGGCCGCGTGGCGTCCGTCGAGGGAAAAACTGCAACCAACCAACAAGCAACTCGGGAGACAGATTACTTCCGGTACACCCTGGAGAGCTTACCTTGGGACCGAGGCGCCCAACAAATTCGCCATTAACATTGACACGATTTTCTTATGGTGCAAAAATAAACCTGGCTCTATTTTTCCAGCTTCGTTTTTCGCCCTTCGTTCTGAGAGCCTGGGAGAGAAAGTGATGCAAATCGGGCGCTTGGAGTAAGTGCCGGATCAAGAAGTAATGGCGGCCAACTGGTCCAAGTGGTGGAACTGTTTTTAAACGTCAGCATCAATGTTTTCGTTTTTTGAGGCGATCTCATTCTCTTGTGATTGCACGAATAAGCTCGGGAGAACAATTACGCCGGTTGCGTTCGGTTGTAATACTGCCCGAATTTTCCTGGCCGAATTTTTCCTTATCGAGCGGGATCAGAAAGCGAAAAAATAAAACCTGTGCGCGGTTCAGTGTGAGGTTCAGTCAGCGTTGCGTAAACGAGTCGGTGGCTTGGTCGGTGAAACGTTTATCAAACTGGGCCAATTGGGTCGGTGGGCCGCGATTGGGGTGATTAAACCCCAACCTACCCCCAAATCCCATTTGGCCACCATCACCTGGTTGGTTTGTGCCGCCGAACCGCTCGTTACCCGGGTGAATCAGTTGGTCAAATTTCCCAACACGAAGACGGACTTCCGCCGGTCGAACTGTGCCATCGAAGCCATACACACGCAATCCATCGTTTTTTTGCGGTTCGTTTCCATATCGACGATTCTTTTTTCCTTTTCTTTAATTCGATCTCAAACCACCGGGTGTACGTTTCCGCTCTGATAATCACACACCACTCTACACACACGCACGGACGCGGAAATAACACATCTTTCGCGGCGGTCAACGGCAACGGGTCGGCAAATTGGAGCCGATTGTAAGAGAGTGCCTCGAAAGATTTTGGGGTCTTGGAAAAGAACCGTTTTTCTCGCTTTCTTGACAACCAATGCACCGGTTCGACCGGTTTGAACAGTTTCACCCAGCGTTGGTCACCTCACACCATGCGTGTGTGATGTCACTGACCGTAAAATGGAGAAGGAATCCCAAACCGGATCTGACCCCGAGCCGGCGTTCGAGGGGAAGGATTTACAATCAGAAATCGAAAGACATTTAGCGATAGCAAACGCTTTAACATGCCTGAACTCTACACAACACCGTTCGATGGAACGAAATTTTAAGTGCCAGACATTGGGGCTGTCTCTCTCCGCCCGCCCACACCAACGTCCCACCAGAAGAGAAACGGGAGTGCCCCTGCATGCCATGCATGGCGTGTATGCAGCCTCAGCCCGGGGGGTAGATTTCCATATTTTCCATTTCGATGCAACGCGCTCGAACGCGGGTGGAAATGCTCGGCATTGTTTCGGAATGGAGGGGGTGGTGTTATTTATTTTTCTCTTTTTTTCACTAAGTGTTGATGCACTCTTCAGGCATGTACCTGGCCGAGCGCAACACTATGGTAGGAATTTTATCTATATGAGTTATGAGCCCGCTTACCGACATGGTACACAATGGAAAAATAAAATTCATCTCGAAAGCGTACGCCTTTCCTCCTCGGAAAGCAATGCGTCGATTCGGGCGGGATGGATGTTACTTGCAACCGACGATAGCAATGGATGAAATGTGGCATGTTTTAGATGTTGGATCGGAGCATTTTATAGCAACGCAATGTTGATCTCGGAGGAAAACATTTCTTGGTGAAACAAAAACCTTGATGCAAATTTCTTGATGCTCGATAAAGCAGGCAACATCGTTAAATCCAAATTTAACTTACTTGTGTCATCTTTATGTTCGTTATGACATGTAGATGAAACTTCACAACAACCAAAACCCACAATAAAATATTTATTAATTTCTTTCTAACGTAAGTTTTTACTTTTGGAGGTAATTTCGTTCTTCTCTTATATTTGCATATTTTATCCATGTGAAATTGAGTTTAAATTAACTTGTATTATTGGAAATTCCTAAAATTTCCCAGTTTGTCTAAGTTACTTAAACATATTATTTTCAAATCTTAACGTAACTAACCTGCTCTCTTAACAACAAGAAATAAAAATGTGTTTGTCGCGATTGGTGTTTTTCAAACTATACTTTATTTTAGTTACAACACGGATCCTAAATGCTTTAATTCAGCGATAATTCGTTTTGATGCAGCACTCAGCAACCATAAAAGAAAGGATAAAACTAGGGATGTAACGGATACCAAAGGGGATGAATTTTTGCAGAAAATAATTGAAATGTATGATTGCTCTACAGGGTTTGTTTGATTGGTTAGCTTTGAAATGGAGCGGATTGACATAAAAGCAAATCATTTTAACAATAGGCGCATTTAAAATTTAAATTCAACATGTTTCACCAATGGAAACCAATTAGAAAAACCATCAATCGTGAACTAACTATTTCGATTTCAAAGGATTATGGAAGTGCATTGTTTTTGCCATAGCAATTTATTTAAAAAATAAAATTTCCTTTATCCGTTAGAAGAATACCCATTTTATGTTCCGAATGTTTCACAATAATGCAAAATTGCGGCCAGCGGGCGGAAAGGTAAATAGGAAAGCGAATTTAATTCCGCACGATTTCGAAACCTCAGCGGAAAAGTCGGCGCAGTACGGCGAGATCAATGCCATACTTTTGGCAAACCGCTAAAACACCGCTTCCCACGCTTGCGGCATTTGCCGTTTTGATGCCGGATTGTTTGCGAATTAATAATTAGACTTTTACCGTTGCTGGCGTACTGTGGTTGTTTTTATCATATTTGTGGAGATATTTGAAACATCATTTGAAATATGCTTTTTAAAGTTTTTATAAAATAGGGGAAAAATGCTTTGTAGTATTTTTTATTTAGCGAAAATTTATTCGTCCCATCGAGTGAACCTTTATTCCTCTATATTTTCAACAAATTAAAAGAAATCAACAATCGTGCCCTTTTTTTGTCCATTTGCAGAATATTTCATTTTTATCGATCAGTTTAATTATCGGAAACCTTTCAGGCCCACGCTTATTACGGAGTGACAAACCATTCATCAAGTTTCTTGCCAAGTGGGCACCCTGAAAAGGGAGCACAATCAAGGAAAACAAAACATGCAGGCCCTTTTATCAATATCTACGGCAAAGTTATGAAAATTGGAAAAATTTCAATCAACGCCCGTTCTGCCCAAATTCCATTACCGTCGGTCAACAACGACCGTCTTTTAAACAGCCCACCTCCACCCCGACAACGAAGGAAGAGGAAAATTGGCATTGGTTCCCAAAAAAAAAAAATACACGAAAGTATAAGACGTATCGAAATATTCAACGAAAATGGAAACCTTTGGAAACGGTTGATTTTTCTAATGGTGGAAAATTTTTGGGTATTGCTTCCTTTGCAGCTATCCGTCGTCTTTTGAATTCACTGACCACAAGTTGTGTTGACTTTTACACGGGCCTTTTCGCCGGGCGGAATTGTTTGATTTCCACCGCTTCGGCGGGTTTCAATCTAACCGCAGAATTAATCAACCATCCACCGGGCCGAAATCTGCGAGGGTGGAATATTTTCTGGGCTCAAATTAATGACGGTACTTTTTGCCTTTTTCCCTGTCGTTCTAGGTATCGGGACCTCAACCTTCACGATTGAACGGATGCTGATTGCCTATGTCTGGCTGAACCTCCTGCTGCGGAGCACGGATAATAGTGGAATTTAATTCCGATGCTTCATCGACCGGAACGTACGATACCAGAACGACGGATATCTTTATTACCGGAAGCACACTTTAGTGGCATTTACCTCGGTCCTTAGTTCGGAGTGAAACAAGCCTGAAAAAGCACTGTTGAGTTGTGCCTTAATCTCGTCACTAGTGTTCAATATGTTCAATATTCGAGGCCTCTCTCGGCCCATAGCATTAGGAGTCATCCTGATACTGACGACAGGAGTCCTTACTGGTACGACGGGTGAGAAGCGGATAGGCGATGTTAGCAACCACACCGAGTCCCGGTCACGGAACGACCTCGATGAGTTCGAAGATGCCCTTACCGACTACGTCAGCGATTGGTTCAGCCGGAATTCGGAGGACCTTATCGGGGAAGCACTAATCAGGCGTCGCGGGCGTCAGGAAGGTGCCGGACCGAACGGTACGACTCTCAGTGAGTTCGACCGGTTCGTCGTCAAAGGAGTAGCCCGGTTACTGGGGACGGCCGCCGACGCCGTTAGCAGCCGGTCGCTAAAAGCTTCCGAGTCGGGACGACTGTTTTTCTTCAAAGGTAAATACTACTCGTATGCTCGTATGGCAAAGGAAAAATTACGCCTGACTAACGATTGGAACATTTTTCCAGGAATGAAGAAGCTACTCTGGCCGGTGATGATCGGACTACAGATCGTAAAAACCGTTCTCATCATGATGTTCCTACCGAGCATCATCGGTTCGTTCGGTAAAATACTCGGCAAAGGTAATTCTCGGAAAATGGGGTGCAATTAGAGCCTCGATTCATTTACGATCTACGACGGATTTGTCTATCAATTACTGTTCATTAAATGCTTTCTTTCATTGGCTTCATTCGTGCAGGACTCTCGTCGGTTTCCGGTCTGTCGCATCCAGTGCAGACGGTCGACGATTTGGACTTCAAGGATACCACGTCGTACAACGCGGATCACGATTTCGGTATGAACGATGGCCACGGGTATTTGCCTCCGGACGGTGAGTGTGGCCTGAGGGACGGTTTAAACTCGATTGGTATTTGTGGCAGACAAGGCTTACTTGTTATTTCTGTTTAAAAGTTTCATAACAGCATAGTAAAGATTTGCAATTAAAATTCCTTTGGAATGAGCTATTTGGTAAGGCCGTTTCTGTGTGAGTTTGGATGGAAAAGAATTAATAAATTCCGTCTCATGACAGCGACGCTGTCCAAAGTAATACAATGTATTCTCCAACAAAAAAACTTCCTCTACGCAACAAATAATGAGACATTCTTTTACTAACGTCAACCTCGTTTGGACAGACAACCACGCTTCGGGCACGAGCTACAACGGCATTCTGTACGACCCGCCGGTGATGGGCGGCCATAACGCCAACGCTGGCAACGCACTGTCCCGGCTTGGCTACGGCGGTGGCCGCGTGACGTACGTCGGGCCGGGCATGGAGGCGGCCAAGAGGAAGCAGCAATCGGCGAAGAACGATTTCAAGATCTTCCACGACATCCCGAGCAGCAGCCTGCTGCTGACCAACTACGATCCCTTCTACAGCCCGCTGCTGTCGCGGCTGGACGCCATCTTCGCGCAAATGGGAGTGTCCAACCGGGAGGAGCAGTGCCGGCAGCGGCTGGTCTGCCTGATGTACGCCAACCCGGCTAAGTACGCCCCGTACAGCAACCTCATCTCGGCGCAGCTCAGCAGGTGAGTCTCGAGCCCAAATCGTCCACGTCGTTGTCCCGCTGGGTCCTTTTAACTGAGGCCAATAAATCCTTACCTTTCTTTCTTTTCCCAACAGGGAACTGGATGAGCTTCGTAAACCGACCAACGACAATCCGGACATTCTGCGGTTCTTCAAGTACATGCGAGCGGCCAAGGACGGCCAGGACGGGGTGGACTGCGACGCGCACTACAAGGACTGCACCGGCTACAAGGACCTCTCCAATCCGGCCATGGTGACCACGTTCAACGACATCAACAAGCTGGTGCACGCCAGAAAGCTGTAGTTTGGGCCAACTTTAGTTGGGCCCGTGGGTTGGACAAGACGGAGATAAAGGAGCCTCCGAAAGATTTCAGCACGAGTTGCGCCTCTTTCTCTCGGGATGCGCTATGGGGAAGGTCGTGCTTCTGGTTTTGTTTGTAACAGCTATTCATGAAAATAACCATCCACTCGGCATGGTGCTGGAGGTCACCCACGGACCGATGCATTCGTTGCTGATGATGTTTTTCTTATGAATACTTTCCCCGCACATTGCTCGTGCCTGTTTCCTCGTCCTTTGCTTCGAAAACACAACTGCACCATTCCGTGCTGAATCGCTCTGATGGAACAGAATGCTGCAGCTCTTTGCCTAAACTATTATTTATTTATTTATTTATTTATTTATTTATCTGTGTAGTAGTTTAGTAATTTATTTATTCAGCCAGTGCTTTTAGCGAAACACCCTTTTCGCTAGGTAAACTTCCCGGTATCCTTCCTACACTCTACAACTTCGCGCGTTGTACAGATTGTCATAAGTAAACACAGGGCGGACGTTTTTCCACCGATGGAAATGCGTGTCGCAATATGATTAATAGAGAGAAAAAAAAGCAGTGAACGAAGGCCTGAATAACTAAAACAAACAATAGAAAGAGAAGAACAAAGTAAAGAGCAAAACGATGCATATTGCAATTAATGTTGCAAAGGAACGGAATAGCTACGAAGTGTTAGTAGAACGTCGGGGGTGTTGATGGGAATGCAATCAGCTCCAGCAGCTTCGTGCTAGACGTTGATGTAATATAGTAGTTCTTGGAAAGGCATCATTGCTGGGAGGAACAATCAGTAGCTCTAGGGAAATAACAGAGAGTGATGCAATAATGCATTCCTGGTGGCAGTGAAAACGTAGATTGATAGAGAGCTTAATGCAGTTAAGTGGTAGAGAAGGTGAAATAAAGAGAAAATTGAAACAGGAAAAAAACGCTGTTATTAACATTACATTTGAATAATGAGGACTACAAATCTAAATAACTTTGGTATGATACTACTGGCTCGTTGAAAAAGTCTCAAGTTGCAGAAGAAGGAGTCCCATATTTCAAAGGAACATCGTTGAAAATGTTTTTCATTTTACAATTCAGATCATATTTATTGTGAAACAATGATCGTAAAACAGGACACTCAAATTATGA
Source organism: Anopheles sinensis (assembly GCA_000441895.2). NCBI lineage: Eukaryota > Metazoa > Arthropoda > Insecta > Diptera > Culicidae > Anopheles > Anopheles sinensis. Next base: position 29,431 of record KE524972.1, read on the forward strand.
AGCGGTGAGTAACGCAGCAATAACATTGAAATCATGATAAAAACCATAGCGAAAGACAAATTCCGCAGACGGTCAGGTCGAAGCCCACACTAACATTATTTACCTTTGCTATGGCACGCAATATTTCACGAGTTGCTCCTGCAATCCTCCACCTCCTGCTCGGCCACAAGATAAAGTGGATGAACAAATTTGACGAATGTCTGGAATTTGAATTTTATTTTATGCCTCAATTACCGCCACCGTTCGTCAGTTTGATAGGCCACATCTGCGGCAGACCGCTCCGTATCCTTCCGGATCCTGTCGAAGACGTCGCACGCAGCCCGAGACCGAACGAGCCAAACATAATCATCCCATAAAAACGGTGCCAAATTAAACGGTATCCATTTTCATGGTGAGAAAAATAAAAAGCTCACTTTCCGCATTCACCTCCGGCAGGGGTTGGGGTTTGAGTTGGTTTTCTTCTCCTGCTCCGAATGCCATCTGTCGAATGGAAGGCCGGTGTCAGGAAAGTTCATCACCGACGTCGAGGTTGGTCGCAAGAATGGGGGATTTGCTGAATCCCTGCTTTTCCCGCTCGATAGTTTCATCCGACACAAACCCGATCCAACGATTCCGTTTCGGTTAACACAATCTTCGAACGACCGCAGTGTCCCTTCTCCGACACCCTCCTTATCCTTCATCTTGGTTTTGTATTTTTATCTTCATCGGATGGAACCTTCCTCCGGGTATCTATTTCCAGCATCCCGAAGCTACGGGACAACGGGTGATTCCGGTCCAATCGGTCACCGGGACGCCATTCGATGCGAACGGTGTCGATAACGCTGGCAATCCCTTTTCCATCGATACATTGGAATTCGTAGTGGATTTGCTACGGTCGGTGATTTTCAATTTAGACATTCGAATGTCCAGCGCTTGGTTCTGTGAATTATGCTTTTGTTTTCTTTGTGATATTTGACTACCCCAAAAGTGGTTGAAATTTTTCTAAATATTTGATCAAGTTTTCCCCAGCGTGTGTTAGGCTGTCCGAAGGGATGTATAAAATTTCTTGGACGAACGCATAACAATGTTGCCATTTGAATAACACCTTGGTGGGCGGAGGTTCCGATTTCCTCGATAGTCCAAACACGGCCTAGTTTTATTCTTTTGTGCTACTTTCATCTCCTGTGTGCGTTTCCGCTTTGGGAAAAACTTCACATTTCACCATAAACCAACTCAACGGGTTCTTGTTTCAATCATGGAAATTTTGTTTTTCGGTTCCTCATTTCAAAGGAAATATGGATTCAGCATTCGGTCGTACAAAAAATATGAAGCAAAAGAAAGCTCACTGTTTTCTGGCCGACCGGAAAATTCAACAAAAAGATCGGAAAACAAACAACAACCGTTTGAACGTAAAATCGTGCTCACATTGATCGTTATGTAGCAACAATAGCCTACCTTTAGGGGCTTTCATCTTCATTCGGTTTGAAAATCTCATTGGACAGCTTCGATAAAACGGCGTGCAACGATGAACGTTGTAAGATTTAGCAAACAACAACCCGAGTAAACGGTACTCTCAAGGCACAAACACACACCCACTCGGTTATGTAATCAACAACAGCGCTCTGTTCGCTTGAGCCGCTTGTTGGGCTTTACCCACCTTTTTCGCAAGACCAAAAAATTACGCTCGCCACGTTCGGAGCCGGATCTGATCATCCATCAGAAGGTTACCGTTTGCGCAGTGACGGGTTCTTGCCGGGCACGGATTCGCTTCGCTGGAAAAACCCGGACACGGCGGGTCCATTCACCCACTGACCCAGTGCACCCCACCCCGGGAAGGCTTGTGCGTGTTAGGTCTGCCCCTCTTTTGAAGTACGCGGATGATTCACACGTTCGGCATCGGCCTAACCGGACTCGGACCCTCCGGACCTGAGGCTCGAATCCCCGAGGTGAGCGTGTTTTGTTTGCTGGCGTTTTGCCGGGCGTTGCATAATCCGGACCGGAGCGTCGAACGACGCCGCGTAAAAACAGAATCAAAAGAGAGAGAAGAAAGCAAAGCAGATCTCCGAACGACTCCAGTGCAGATTGTTTCCGTCGAGCGATGGGATTGCCGTGGGTGGGGAGTTGGGAGGAAAAATCACACTTATGCTCATGCAATGACATTGGAACCGATGAACGCCACCGTTGACGGACCCGGAAGGCTCGGAAGGGGGAACGCTGGGACGGAGCAGGAGAGAAATTATGCAATCGAAACAAAACGGGATTTGACGCAGGTAAAACGGCGTAAGACTCGTCCCGTGTGCTTCCATATGGTGAGCTTTTCGCAGACGGAAGAAATGAAAATTCTTCGCAACCTCTTGTGAATCTGCGCCCAACAGTGACACAAGCAAACAGTAATCGCATATAAAAAATTCTCGAAATCACAGAAAAAGTTAGTCCCAGCTTTCCCAACGGCAGGGCACGACATTTCCCATCAAATTTATTATTCATGAACCAACCCGAATGACGGGAAAGAATTCATTCCCAACTTGACGAATGCGATTCGAGACACACGAAATTGATTCCGGCACATGTTGATTTGGCCGTTGATTGCGAAGCGAAAAAACCCGTTGAACTCGTTGGGGAACTGTTGACAGTTTGCGTGAATTTTTAAATTCTTCCTCGGTATGTAAATGTTTCCCAGTAGCGCGCGAAATTAAAAATGAGTCGTTTGCATTTTTTAAAACCGTCGTAATGAGCTTTTCCTGTCACGTTGGTAAATGTTTAATACAGATTTAAGAGAGAAAAAATAATTGGATGTTAAAAATTCGCTATAAGCCGAAGCCAACTGCAAAGCCGCCTAAAGGATTTAAACTTATCAATTGGTTATAATCGAAGCTCACACCGATAAAGAAAGGATGATTCATTGTAGCGGCTCGTAGACACATGATGCGATCATCCTCCAACATGCAAACACTGCAACGCAATGCGACTGACCCACATTCCCTCCCTCTAGGATCCCGACGGAAAGCGAAAGAACCTTGGCCCTCCCACCCTCCACGGGCGTAACGTTGGTGAGCCTCCCCGGACAAACTCGAAAACTCCGGGGCGTAGTGTGTACGTCAGTCGTATATAACCGAATGGGGTGAACTTTCGATGGCTCAGTACCACTTTCGCTCTCGTTCGCGACGTCAACCGTCCACCACGTCCAAGGCACGAGGGATAATTGAAGGTAAGAAAGCAGTTCTACGCGGTATAGGAAATGTGGAAGTGGCATTACATAAACAAGTAAACTGGTGCAAAGATCAAGAAAGTGTGCTTCTCTGTTGGGTGAAATCAACAAGGATCAAACGAAGAAACGTTGTGAATCCTTTGAGTTCGAGCTGAATCTGTGTCGTCCGCGTCGTCCGTATTTGTATCGGAAGCTCATAATGAAATTCCTGTGCGATGGAAAACCTCGCAGATAGATCGTGGGTGGGAGGAAAAAAGGAAGCGCCAAACCGTCAACAACTACCATTGGAAGTCGTGCGTTTCAGGATATTGAAAAGAAAATAATGAAACCGTGAACGAGAAAAGACACTCGAGCATCCAAGCGGCAGCCAAAAAGGATAAACGCAACGCAAAACAATAACGGACATGTTTGGTGAAATGAAAAGCACGAAAATTAAGGAGCACAAAAGGTAGCACAACGCAAAACAAAACAATAAACAAAAACACCGAACAAAAGTAGAACAAGTGCGGGTGGGCCAAAAAAA
>KE524972.1:33368-51696 GCA_000441895.2 Anopheles sinensis
ACCTTTCACCGTAGAAGTGCCATCGGAAAGCCCCGGATGAGAGATTACGCGTCATTTCGTGCGCCATTTGTGAGGGCAGGTAAAGTTTGGGGGCATCATTATGGTGCTCGTTCGGTTTCCTTGTGCTCGACTATACTCGAGGGCGCTTTTGTCAATTTTCCACACAAGGGTGGCGTTCTTTTTCGAATTTTAGGCACGGTTTTCGAACTAATTATTTTTTTCTACAACTAAATTTTTGGTGGCGATATCTCTAGACGCTTTTAATTACAGTTACATTCTTATCGGATCGTTTAGGTTTATTTTCCGACATGTGGCATCCAAAATTGAGAAGATAAAAATTGACATCCGATAATCGATTGTCTGATACTGCCAAAATCCTCCAGACAAGCTCCTTTTTCTGAACACGTTTTTCACCATTTGTTCACCAGCTGGAAAACTAAATCACGTTCACGAGCGGTTTTTCCATTCGATGCTCCTGAAACCGTCGTCCATTATGGATCGACCAGCCAGGTCGACCTTTCTCATAGGATAATTAATTTTCTCTCCCTTGGTACCGTCTGAAAGGAAAGCCGTAGTCGTTTATCCACTTTTTCGAACGACCAAACGATGTCCGATAGCGGTAGCAAAGGAACGCGGGAAATTGGAATTTTCGCGGATTTAAAATTTATTGCCCAATGTCTGGTGCGCCGGATTGGCGGATGTTAACTCTCGCCGGTTGCCTTAAAGTGACATCCACGGTTTTATTTACATTAGACTTTTATCGACGATGCAAGAAGGAGGCACTCGACAGCCACGGGATCCCGCACTTCTGTTTGCTCTTTTGGTGAAGTGAAAAGGCAAAAAAACATCCTGCAAACTGTTGCTGGGCCACAAATTGGTTTAAATTGGCTTCCGAGAAGTTTTCCGGCGCGATCTTCAAGCATCGTCTGCAAACAAGAAGGTACGGAAAGGGATGGTGACGGGGGTTGGGGAGGGGAAAAAAACAAAAACAAACTCGAGAGAGGCACCCGAAAAAGGGATCGGCCAAAGCAAATGATAGATTACACTTTGTTGATCAAAAATTCCGTTCAGGTTTCGAGCATGACCGACAAAACGGGCGGCTCCCAATCAGTGGCCGAAGAGCGCCGCTGGGACTGGAGTGGAGCGAAAACAATAAATAGGACACGAAACCCTCCTCGACCACTTCACAACGAACAGGGAAACGGGCAGAGGGAAGGGCATTGGTACTGTCCGGCCGACGCTGGTGCCGTTAGGTTTCCTTCACTTGGCCGGCGATTCACGTAATCCGGTCGGAATATGGATTCACATTACAAACTGCTGAGTTTGGCAAGGTCCAGGGTCAACCTTCGCCGGTGAAACTTTCCTCCCCTCGGTCACGCGATTTTGGGGGGCGACAGATTTCCCAACACGATGCCGCTGCTCTTTGTGCTGCAGCGAGTTTTCATGGTGAAAATTGCGACGGTTCTTGGAAGCACCTGTCGGAGTCGGTTCGAGGAATATTTGTCCTGGAAAACATTTTGGAGATCAACCTAAAACTTTTCCTGTACATTAGCAGAAAGCAAACATCAACCCACAGTATTTTTTTAGGAATCGAGGGTTTCATGTAAAATATTTATTCTCATTCCAGCGTAACCTGCAATGTATATCATTTAAAATAGGATCGTTATTTTTTATGGGTTTTATTTCCTCAAAAATATTGATTTATCTGCACTATTTAGGAATATTCGTGTTGTGATTAAACTTTATAATCGGATTACAAGTCTTTTATAACTTCTTCCATAAATTTATGAGATTTAAACTTTATCAAATTCTATATTATGTATTATTGAATTGCACCAGATGCGACGATTTGTTCAATTCGATATGGAATTGATTGGCTACATTTAAATTCTACTTTACCATATTACTTCCTTCAGTGTTGCTTATCTGTACTTCCCTCAACTGAAGGTTTCGGCTGATTTTCTCATGATTACTTGATGAGAAAAGCCACCTCTTCCGCACGTTGATCGGCGCGTTTCCATCATCGACCAGATGCGCCAGTTACGGAATCAGATTGGAACCGGTTTCGTGCGATGGCCAAACCGATTCCTCGGTGCAGCGAACCGGTAAAACAGACTCATGCAGTCGCCAGCAAGCCCCGATGCGCTACGCCCGTTCGCTAATCGAGGTGTGCGCGTAGATGGAACCCAATTGAAACAATGAAGCCTAATGAAATTAACCACTTGGAAGTGGCTAGCTCTTTTCCCGGCTAGCTCTTGCCATCTCGGTCATGCCTTCATAGGCCCCCGAGCCATGAGGAGTTTGTGTCGAGCCTTTCTCCTTGAGAGGCGCAAACAGGCATCCTACTCTTTCATCCTCTTTCGCTTCGGACGCATACACTAATACACCTTCGAGCCCGTTTACTCCACCAAGGGGGAGAAAAAAGCCACCCCAAATAGCCGGTGAATGTTGTGGTTCCGTATCGCGCGACTGATCCCCCACACACGCTCGTCGGGGGGTCTTAGTGCGGCGGTTCAGACATCGGCACACGCCGGAGGTCGCAGCATTTCGTCGCTCGGGTTCAACCGTTCAAGTGGCCACGCGAGCGTTTCGCCACGTTCTGCCGTTTTTCCGCTTCCACTACGGCAATATGTCCCTCGCGGGGACCGACACCGGGTGAGGACAACTGACGTCGACCAGAACGGTCAGGAAGTGAACTGCAGCCCGTGTACGTGCCTGGAGTCCGCCGACGAAGCCCCAGACGTCGATGACAATTCGAAAGTGAGTAAGTGAAAGTGAGGCACCCACTTCGGTGGGGGCCGTACGTGAGTCAGACGTGCCTGACATTCGGTGCCTCTGCTCCGGATGACAGTCTGGCATCGATGCGCCGCGGCAGCGACCATTTTGTGCCATTGTGGGGCAACGCAGTTTCGGGGACTGTGTTGGACTTTGTGCGCGGATCCTGCCAGAAAGTTTACAGTGAAAGTGAAATTGTGCTCAATTGGATCGATAAGAGTGTCTGCCCGCCGGTACGGTTAATCCAAGCGTTACTTCATCGGATATGGTGATAACATTCGTGGATGAAAGGAGTTTAGTTCAGGATTAGGTGGGACATGTGAACGTGAGATCATAGTTGTATTAAAAGAGTCCAAATCCCTTTCGTAGCAGGTTGTCCAAAGTGAAGAGTTACCAAACCATCGAGTGGACGTTTGAAATATAAGTTACCCAGTTTGTAAGGCAACCGTTCGAAATTTTCACGAGAGAAGCACTCCAAAACTCGTTACGTCTAGAAAACTCAATTTATTGATTCTACTTCGCTTGCCGGAGTTTGGAAAACTCCACAACCGAACCGGCGTCTGCCACCGTTCAGAATTGATGCCGAATACGGCAAAAGACGACCCATTTCGACCTCAACCCGTCGTTGTCGGTGCCTGCGAGCTGTGTTTTTCCTCATAAACTTTGCTCTCTCAGTTTGCAGTCTGTATTTATGTTTCATTTCTCGCCAAAAGCCCCGAACAACCACCGAGTTCGAGGTGGTTTATTTACACGCTTACGCAAAAGAAAGAAACACCGATCCGTACGCCGGGTTCAGCTGCTTTCTTCCAGCGTAAGGAACGGTTCGGAATGGACTGGTGGATGGAAGCCACGTGCAAACGCACACCACCGTCTTCAAGTTACCGGTTTTGGCGGAAGAAAGGGTTCCTGAAATTGAAAACGGGTTCCTACAAGTGAGGATTTATAGGTTATGTCACACGTGACGGCGTTTAAGTGCCAGAAGACTTGGGACCTTTTTCGCAGAAAGCGGTTTGTTTAAAGAGGTTGCCTCACATAAGGACTTGGTAAATAAACAACTGCCTGGCACCGGGTTTTCTCTAATGGCTGAAGTCGGATCTTTGTTGTTGATACCGCCCTCACACACTCCGAGAGCTTACACAACCAAGGAGCAAGACATCTTAATCCGATTATAGGAGAATAATCGATTCAATGTATGGTTCATTTTAACATGCACCCTTTGCAACACTCCAGCGTGACTTATGTCTCCGTTGCATGCCATAAAGTTACACGGTTGAATAGGCAGCTTGGTAGTTGCCACGCAACAGACTTCATCACCCTGCCCGAGCCATTTCCCATCTCCATTTTCCACCCATCGCTTTGGTCGGGTAACATTTTCATTTCCCCCGGCACAGTGCCATTCCTTCCGAAACCAATTATGTTTTCCACGTTGCACAATGGAACATGCTATGACGAGATGTGGATGAAAACGCCTTCCTTTCCACTCAGGCCCTCCGTCGAGCTCCGAAACCTATCGCTGATGCCAAATGGAATGGAGAAAAATCATACATGTCCACCGGCTAATTGATGTTCCGTGCATGCGCGCGCGCGCGCACGAGCCGCAATTAAGTGAAATCCAAATTCCAACCCGTACTTTCTCGCGAACGTCTTACGGAGCACCGCAAGGTAACGAAGAAAACATCCCGAACTACCACGGACTGGGGCGTTGATTACTGAGATTTTGTTGGGTTTGGAGGGTACTTTTTTTATCTTAAACTCCCAGCGGAGAGGATCGCATGTACGCGTTGTTGGATCTGGGTTGTGGAGCTGAGCGTGCAGGTTTTTGGCATACCACTAGACCATTGACTCCTCCCCAGGAAGGTTCCGAAGGGTTGATGCAACTAGCTACTATTTCTTTTTCTGGCTGCCTTGGGTATGGTTTTTCTTAATGATATCCGACTCGTTAGGAGTGACCACTCGCAAGATACGATACGAGACCATGAGAGGCTGGGGAGAGGAGTGCAGCGTCATGCTTGATGACGTCTTCAGTGTGTATTGAGGCGTCCGGTGCAGCCACGCTTGCACGTGATATGTTTTATCGGAGCACATCGCGAGCAGTGCGAGATCTCAATCCGACCGATCACTGATCGCGTCCAACACACGTGAGAGTGATGTAGTACATTGTTGTGCAAAAACAACCCTCTTCGTGGGAGTGTGGGGAAAGGGGTATACGATCGGAGAGAAAGTAAAAGAGATGGTGCACGGGATCGCGACGAGAGTGAGCGAGCAGGCCAGCAGTGACAAGCTGACGGGCAGGCTTAGAGCTATGAGCTACATCTGGTCCACCGTCGGCTGGGCTGACCAGTTTCGGCCAGATGTCGGCCGCCGGTTGCTGCGGAACACGCGGAGCAAGAGAGAGAGTTGATCCATTTTAGTCCGGCTCGATCAAAGCTTGAGCTGCTGGAGGGCCCCTTTTTCGGGAAAATTGGTTCACTCATAGCCCGTGACGAGCTACGGACGGTCACCGCCATACGACCTCGAGCCCTGTGTGACCTCTAGCGCGACCCCAGTGACCTACAAACACAACCCCCCTGATGTGCTTACCGGTGCGATCTGTTTATGTCACTTCCAGAGATGGGAATCATCGTAGATCGACGAGTGGAGCTTCACGAGACCTGCTTGAGGTATGTCATCGTGCTGGCTGTGGTGATTCTGGCCTGCTGCGTCAATCCTGGACAGCTGGAGGGTATCAAACTACCGGATCAGACTTCAGTCGGTGAACAGGGCAACGTGCCACAGGCCCCCGCAGTCGGAGAGGAACGTCGCCAGGGAAAGCATTTGCTGGACTTCATCGGACTCGGAACGGGTGGGAATGTTGATCCCTACCTTGCCAGGACCAACGCGCAGTGCTTGAATGGTGAGCTGGCCGAATGTTTCAAGTCGCAGGCTCTCAACACGTTCGGGGAATTCTTCGAGAAGGACGAGTACCAGTAAGTTGACATGAACACGTCGTTGAGGATCTCTCTATATTCCAGAAGTAACTTTTTCTATTTCTCTAACAACTTGTAGGCTCACTGGAGATGCCCGAATCGTGCGACTGCCTGAAACGCAACTTCGCTCGCTTCAACAGGAAGGGTTTGAGTATGTTGGAGAATCGCGTCACAGTGACTCCGAGTGGGAGCTGATGTACAAGTACGCCCTACGTCGCCTGGAGCGGTTCGTCAAGTCGACGGCGCTCGAGTTCCAGATTCCAGAAGAGGCAACCGAACAGGGCCGCTACTCGGCTCGCTTTATCGACGAAATCTCCGACGAGATCGACGTGATCGAGGACAAGAAGGCACCACTGTTCACGCGTCATCGGCTGAAGAAAATCTTCATCCCACTGCTCCTGATACTGAAGGTGTTCAAGCTGAAGCTGCTCCTCTTCCTGCCACTCATCCTCGGTCTGGCCAGCTTCAAGAAGCTGCTCGGGTTCGCTGCCATCATCATCCCGGGCGTGATCGGCTACCTGAAGCTGTTCAAGCCTCACCAGAGCTGCTGCACAAATGACATCTTCTCCGGCGGTTACCAGCCACAGTACTCACCCCAAGGTCTCGGCTCGATCGGCTACAGTCCGTACAAGGAGTTTCCCGCTGGTGGTCCTCCCGGTGGTCACTACTCACGACCGGAGGCGAGCTACGCTTCACCATACGGCAACTACTACCGAGACTCGGGAAGGGCGGATCTCAGCGGTGGCAACGTAAAGTTTGGAGATGATCTCGCCTACCAGGGCTACTCGGAGTACCGCAGCGCCAACAAGGACGTGAAGGCAGAGAACTAACATCGACTGTGACGTGTCATTTCGATTCGATAGGCCACTTTTTAAAATTGTGTGTATGTTTGACGAAGCGTGTTTTGTTTTCCTTCGGAGTGAATGAGTGAATGTGTAATGAGAGTGAAAATGGTTTTCGTGTGCGATAGCATGTTTATGCGTAAGCTGATGGCGCGTTAATGTAAATATTTATTATGTGTAAAATAAACTGCTACATTTTTTGAGAGAATTAAATATCCATATCTTCGCTTTCATAAGATGGACTTTACTTTGGTCAATTATGAAATGAATGTATCAATCCATAAAAATACGTATGCATGATGGTATAAAATGCGTAAGGTAAAGAATGTAACAATTCAAAAGCTTAAAAGAGTACAGTATGTTTGAAAAAGTTTAAAATACATACTAGGTTCTATTTAAAACATACCTTATCATTTTCATGTTTTCAGCAGATACAAACAAACAGCCTAGGCTAAACCATCTAAATAATACTTAGTATATTCGTACAATGTTTGTAAAGGAGATAAAATAAACATAGAAAGGAAAGAAATATCGCATGAAATCTTATTCCAATTTATGGAAAACAAACCGACACGTCTTGTAGATAAAAATTATCCGAGGGTAAATTACTGCAGCGACGCCCAGGAAGCAACCCTTAATCCCATTTCGGCAAGATTTATTTCTCCTGACGATTCTCTCCCACACCTCAGGTCAAATAACCTCGGATAACGATGGAACTCGTCGTGTACGGTATCGACCCGTCTTCGATTTACAACACGAGACCAAAATCCACGTTCACGTTCTTTTATCATATTTCTGGATCCTTTCTTCGCCGACGGCGATCCAGTTCGTTATCAGAGCAAGGCAATAATCGGAAAACAAACGGATGTTTCCACGACCCCTTTCGGAGATGCCATGCAGGATTCGTTTCCTTTCGGTTTGGCTTTTGATCGACTATCGGTCATTATTTTGGGACGCAATCACTTCAATCTAGTTCGGTCGGTGAATTCCGTACGATAAATCAATCAGTCGCCGCAATCAATTCATTCAAATTTATCAAATCTTCAGCTCCTGATTAGGCGGTTCGTCTTTCCTTTCACGTCCTTCTTCGACTTTGGTCTGAAAAAGGGCATAATGATGGAAACTCGTCCAGAGCTGTTCACTCTCACGCCCCTCGACGACTGAAGAGGGAAAACTGCCATCGAAAGTGTCCCCTCCTCACAGTCGGTTGTAGCAGGTCGTTGGCGCACAAAATGGCACAGCTTGGAAGCGGTCAGGCACCTACTCGAAGGGCAGTTCGAGCACGCACTCGATGGCATCTCAAGATCCCCGTCGCCCTCCAAGAATGGCCACTAAAACGCATAAAAATCGTGATTTATCAATGGAAGCTCCGGCTTTATCGTGGGACCATGTAGGCGACATCGCCGAAGAAAGGGACAGGGCTTTTCGGGGTGGATCGGAGGGAAAAGCGAAAAACCGATCCGTTAGCCGTGATGGACAGACCTGAACGCGATTCAGAAAAATGAACGACCAGGAATGTGTTCGCCAGCCCCGGGAAGGAAACTACCGTTCCAGTGCCGAAGATGATGGTGATGATGACGATCATGGTGATAACAAAAAAATAGTGCAGAGTCGTTAAACGAAGTCGTTTTATCCCCGTCCTTGCAAGAAACGAGAAGCGAAAAGACGCTCCACTGCTGCAGGCGACGGTTCTTCGGGATATTGGAACCACGGCATGCCAGAAAACCGAAGAAAGAAGCTTCTTTCCACTCCTGAAACCTTTTTCCTCGATCTCGACAGTGCTTTGGCAAATATTTTCACTAGGGTTTGAGCTAAAAAGGGGAAGAAAGAACGCAAACCGGAACACATAAGTGATTACTGTTGTGCAGCGGTTGATGGAATGATGTTTTACAATAAACCAGCCATCCTTGCGATGCATCGCTGTCGAGTTTTCGTCCACAAGCAAACAACTGGTACTTGAAAAGGCATATCGTTATATCCTCGGGCAGTTTGCGAACGTTTTTGTAACTTAAAGTTGAGCTGTGATAGGCGTAGGTAAAGGTAAAGTAGCACGTTTTAAATATAGGCCGTGGAAGTGATTTGTAGATTTCTAATTGTTCATACTTTTTGTCAATACTGGTCATTTTACGTTTTTTATTTAGTTTATATTCAGATCAACGAAAGTTTTTCTTCGCGATGGGAAAGTTTAAAGAGTAATCATAAACGAAACTAATTAACTCAGCTATGGTGGTTGGCTACATTTGTTTTGGTTGCCTGTTAGTTTTGAAACTTCTTTGACTTTAAAAACGTGAATACTTGATTACTTACGTTAATTTCTATCGTCATTTCGATTATAGTTTAAAAAGGCTATTTAAAACGAGTATAGTTATAGAATACTGTGAAAGATCAATTGAAAAGTTAAATGAAATGAAATATCAGGTGCATATCACACTAAAAAATTCAATTCTCACCTATGAAACGGAGCAATTTCGAGCGGAAACTACGCACGCCGAGTAAAATCACTTTCCCGCCCAACCCGGCCTTAATCGTCATTTTCCTGCGCTGCTACCAGGCGACAGGATGTAGAGGAAAGTGGTTCTGGTGAATTTCGTTTTTCCTTTTCAACTCCCAGCTGCACCACGCGTCCTCGATCCGGTTGGAACCAAACGATTTTCCAAGAAAGGAAAACAGAAATTTCTAAACCAGTCTGCCAGGTGCCTCCACTTTGCTTCAGGGTTTCGGACTTGGATCTTTTCTTAGCCCGGCAAAAGGTCCAGTCTACTGAACCACACCTCCGGATGGGAATGCTTGTTGGGCGGATGTTCCAGCCGGTCCTCAACCGAGGCTAACATTAATGGGAAAACTAATTTTTCTCCAACTAATCGGTCGCGTATGTTCGCGTACGCCGTTGCCTTTTTCGGAACGGAAGGCATCATTACATACACACACACACACAAACTTTTTCCCATCCCGTACGCTTTTCCTTTTCAGCGAGCTCCCCTCGTTTAACCTACTTCTTAGGGAGGGTGTAAGGGAGCGAAGTGCATTAATGCCGGGAAGGACAGAAACGGCGAAGCAGGAATGCCAATGTCGCTGGACACGCAACGGAACCGGTATCGGATGTGCTACAAGTTCTTTTCCTCACAAGTCAGCACCGAGGGACGGATGTCTCTTGATAGAGGGATGAAGAGGAAAACGAACCTCCGCAGGGAACAAGCATCCCGGGAACGGCTTATAAATAAGAGGCTCCAATGTCGGGGCGCAGTTTTGCTTCGTCGACGCCAAGTTCAAGATGTGCAGTGGTCGTCCGAGGTCGTGCTATAGCGAGTGTCCCCGTTCGTGAGTGAAGATTATTCGAGGAATCGTATCTAAGCCGTAAACAATTCACGTGGAATATCGTTCGAGGTCATAACATTTCGTTTCGTGGGAAAAGTACCGCCGGATTTGACAAACCTTCTCGAACATGGCGTTCGCTCGTGTGATGCTGGTGGTGTGTGCGCTGGTCGCACTGATCGAATCCAACCCCACCGTGGACAGTGGAAGTGCCGTGAATCACCTGGTGAGGGTTTCCCAAAACTCCATCGCTACTGATAGTTGCTAATCTGGGTCTGGGTTTTTTGCTTTGTTCTGCTCATCCCGGGAACACCGAACAGGAAGCGGACGCGGCCGGTAAGCTCAGCAAAACAACGCTCGAGGACAGCTTTATCCGCCGGCTAGGGGGCAAGTGCACGCAGAAGGACAACAGCTCGTGCGTGATGCTGAAGCTGGTCACCTACATGAACCGGATGCTGAAAAAATCGTCCATCAGCCTCGGGGACAGCCTGGAGCTGATGAAAACCCGGTAGGCAACATTGTACGGGGGCTCATAAAGGAGGTTATCTCGATTTATAGCGCATGATTGAACGGATCAGAAATACAAACTCTCGACGGAGGTACCAACCGAGCCGAAGCTCCCGAATATTTGTTTTTAAGCACCGTATTTGAGGCTTTTCTGGATGGACGTCTAGTGTTCAGAAATGCTTCCAGATTATCAGAAATCGAATCGAGTAGTGTACATGAAGCATATGCGATAGGCTCGTTTGAAAGAGGGATTTTACTAGGAATCTGAACAGGATTTGGTTCCAAAATAGGGGTTTATACTTGGAAACCTATGGAACATTCAATGACCTATACAAACCTACGGACCTAAGCTGATATTATTGAAATCATTTTAGTTACGTGAGCATATCCAAAACATATTGATTGCATCTCGAAACGTCGTGATAACCTAAATCAAATAGTTTCCAACGATTCTGATCTCGAAATTTCAATTAAACAGGTTTCCAACGAATCTAACCTCGGAACGTAACGATAACTAAAATGAAATGGTTTTTCATCGAATACCTGCAGTTATTGCATTCGAACTACCGCTATTGACCTAATCAATGAGATGCCTACATTTGAATGAATTTCCTCGTACACTTCTGGTGAACTTAATCAAACCTAAAACCCTCCCGCTCCTAAATTCCAAATGATGGTAGAGAAATATGATTTATTAACTTCCGTCGATCTCCATATGTAGGTTTTCCACCATTTGCGTCCTGTCCATGGCCTGACCGCAGGCAAATTGATCGAAACCAATCGGAAAATCATCATACTTTCCACAATCAGATTCCATAGTCCGGGTGGTGTGTAACATAATACCGCTTCGAAGGATACAGATTTCAGGGAAAATCTCAATCATGAACTCTAAAGGAGGATTCGTGTATGAGTTCTCCTCCCTATTCAGAGTCGGATTGTGGGTTATAAAATAATCTCGTTCGAACCATCAGCCAATCTGCTCGGCATACGATGTCGGAAAACTCGATTCCATCCCAAGTGGGGCAGTATGCTAAAGATTCAATAGATCGATTCAACAACCAGAAGAACACGGTCGCTCGGATGTCGGGCTATTAGTGAAAAGTTAACCCAAAACCCCAAATGGGATGTAGTTTACCAAAGAGGGGTTTTCCTGAGAAAATTGCGATCACAGACTCATTCTCCGTTTTCCCCCGTTGGCAGGAGCGACGAGCAGCTGGCGGACCCGGACTCGGAGGAGCTGGCGGTGCTGGCACGCTCAACAACGTCCGACGACCACAAGCTGAGCGTGATGGTGGCGGACAAGATCTGGCGCTTCATCCACAGCCGCAGCATCCGGTGGAAGGCGACGCGGGCGACCGACGTGGTGGTGGCGTCCGGTGAAAACGGTAAGCTAAACTTTGGCGTTTCCCTCGACACCCGGCGACTGTTCGAGGAAGGGCGCGGTCGGTTGAAGCAGTACGCACCGATTCTGGCGGCCGTCATCATGAAAGCGGTCCTGCTCGGGGCGCTCGTACTGAAGGGAATCGCGCTCCTGGTCGGTAAAGCGCTGCTCGTCTCCAAGCTGGCCCTGGTGCTGGCCAGCGTGCTCGGTATCAAGAAGCTGCTGCACAAGAAGTACGTCACCTACGAGGTGGTGGCCCACGCGCCCGAACCGCATCACCATGTCGACACGTACAGCTCGGGCTGGGCCCGCGCCCTCGATGGATTCGTCGAATCGTTCTCCAACGAGCTCAATCGACGCCTGCTGGCCGACCCGCACGAGATGGCCTACCAGCAGCACCAACCCCAACATCCTACGCACTGACTCCTGAACTCCCGAGCCTTGGGCGAACGTCTCCGAAAGTCCCCAGTACCTGCCGGAAGGGTCCGGTTCGGTTCAAAGGCCGCACCGTAACCTTTCGCTTCGAACTTCTTGAATAAATTATTTATTTTATTTTATCAACAACCATCCACTTAATAGCTTCCATCCGGTGGTTTAATCTTAATGTCAACAGCTCCCAAACATCCTGTTCGCTGTCGAGTAATCGGTTTTATTAATCGCCTGAGGAGTGTCTTGGGAAGCCAACCCTTTTCCTTGATTTTCTTAGAATAACATCAATGAAATCAAAGCACTCACTTTGGTCGGGAAAATGTTGCCACATAACCATTTTAACCATACATCGATATAATGTGAGGAACAATATTGAACGAATCCAGAAATAGTATCAAGACGTGGCCTTCAACGTGCTTCAAAGGAATTAATTCAACGAGGATTCATCTGAAATTTGAGGAAACAGAAATGCTTCTTGATTATGCGCGAATGTGATTCATTCTCAGAAATCTGCTTAAGCATTTCCCTAGTTCGCATGAATCTGCTAAGGACTATCATCGAATACCGAACCAAAATTTGAGAGCAAATCATTCTTTTTAGCTATTTTCCATTCCATCAGCAAGTGCTTTCAAGAAGCGAATGCATCAGACACCGCTACTAATGAGCATACAACTCCAACGAGTGCACCCTTATCGCTGCTTCACCACGCAAACACTCCTTTCCATCACTGAATCGGTGCAATTTTACGATTCGTTAACGCCGTAAGTCGAGAGCGTAAGGCGGTTCCGGAATGATTGGCCTCAACTCGTGCACTTCGTGTGAGACTGGTGAGGCTAATTGAGATCCACAGGTGCATCTTCCTACTTCTCCCGGGGCGGCCGGTTTTCGCTTTCCTGCCACACACCAATGAGCATCACCACCACCCAATCAACACGCAAACCGGAGAGGTCCGCTTGCACCAGGATAGTCGGACGATGTCCGGAAGCCGGTCAGACGATTGTCCTAAATAACTTTCGCACGATTGAACACGACCATAAGTGGG
Source organism: Anopheles sinensis (assembly GCA_000441895.2). Lineage (NCBI taxonomy): Eukaryota > Metazoa > Arthropoda > Insecta > Diptera > Culicidae > Anopheles > Anopheles sinensis. The sequence goes on from KE524972.1 coordinate 46,623, forward strand.
TTAGTGGGGGAAGAAATAAGTACCAGTTGGCTCCAACTACCGATACCACACGTGGAGAGAAAAGATTTTCTTTCGAGTTCAAGCAAAAACAAATCACTAGGAGTTTCTACACTTTTCCGTCAACAGATAATAAATAAATAAATAAATATTTTATTGCGCACAATTGTTCGCACAAAAAACATCGGAGGGACACTGAGGTTTTGGGTAAGGTTTCCTTTAGCACTGTCTACAGCCGGATCGTCGCCTGGGCGCGATCGGGAGACAAAGCAGAAACAAATAATACAACAGACTCTCTGGCGGGACGTTCGGGATTTTGTCGGTGTTTTTTCCCCCAAAACTGGGGGGCTTTGGTTCTTTGGAGACTTCCAGGCTTAAAGCGTTTAAATGTGAGTGAAGGCGTTGAAGGCCCCCTCCCTTATGGTCCTGGGGAGCCCTTTAGTCGTCAGTCGATCAGTCGGGAGATCCTGGATCCGGCCCACTTGTTGCAGGCACGGCAGGATGGAGGTTAGCGGCTTACCTCCTCACAGGTACTTGGCCGACTGCGCCTGCGGGTAGAAGTCCTGTCGCTTGATTTTGCTGCTGGCACCGAAGTGATGGCGCTCGTTGCCGCTGGCGACTACCGACGCTGGCTGGGCCGGCGAGCTGGCCGATTTGTCCGAGGCGGCCGACGCGGCGTCCACCACCGACGGGTTGACGTTGCTGGCGGCACCGAGCCCTCCCTCGGAGGCGTGCAGGGCCGACGGGCCATCGTGGTGTCCGAGGTGGCCTCCCAGTCCCATCGAGTACATGTCGTTGGCGGCGCCCGGGAATCCATGGTGGAAGTCCATACCGTACGGCATCATGAACGGCTCCGGGTGGTCAAAGTACGGTGCTGGCATGACACTGTGAGGCATTGGGGAAGACGATTATAGCAAAGGATCATCCAAGGGGTGATCTTGGTGCAAACTTACGCGACTGGTTCCATGAGTTTCTTGAACGTCATCATCGCAACGACAATTAGGGCAATTTTAGCGACCAAAAAGGCCTTAATCGCCAGCAGCTTCACACCGGCGATGGCCAGCGCGTACCAACCGATCTGGCTGAAGACCAGGAAGGCGGGCACGAAGAAGCGCATGTGCTTGCGGGTCCTTCCGCGGGCTCCTGGAGAGGAAGGAACAGAAGGTTAAATGCTGGCGTCTTGCGAAGGATCTCCCCGAGTCGTACCATCGTCCTTCTTGAGCAGCGACACCTCGACAAAGTTCGGATAGTCAGCCGATCGCTCGACGTTGACCACCATCGGGCCGAGCGGGACCTTGAGGGCGTGCGAGCTGAGGAAGTCCAGTGCTCCCGAGGAGCGACCGTCAACGCTCAGCGGAAGGCGCTCCAGAGGCTGCACGCTGAACACGCCAAAGTCGACCGAGCGGCGCGACTGCAGCTTCTGGATGACGTCCTTCGCCAACCCGGCGACGCAGGTCACGTTGTTCACGCAGGACCAGCTCAGCTCGTCCGCCACCGAGGCCGCTGCTTCGGCCTTTCGCGCCACGCTAGCGCCCTGCACGGCGACCACGCAGATCACCAGGATCGAGACCACTTTCTTGAAGGACATGATTGCTGCCACGCCGCTCGAGCTGCTAAAGTTGATCCTTTGCCGAAGGACTAGACTCTGAGGCACACTGCAACACTTCACGTCTTCACCACAAGGCCACCGGGAGTTCAGATCGTTCACACCACACTTCTGCTTCTGCTGCTGCTTTAACACTCACTATCGTCGACTAGCGCTCATTTGGGACGGTGCCTTATCCGATGTTATCACTAAACACTAAGAAGCCATAAAATGATAGATTTTGCGAGAATACAACGAGTTTTATTCACTTCACAGTTGGTGAGCAGCTGGTTCGGGGCCCGGGTCCATCCCCACCATGCGAGAAAAACCCATCCCACCCCGACTTGGCCGAACGCCAAGGAAGCGCGAGCGAGCGAAAAGGAACATTCCTCGCTTCGCGCGCGCCGTTTGGGAGAGAAAAGCGCCTGGCGCACATTTTCCAATTGGATTAATTAACAAGCGAACGGACACGCGAACATCGGCGCGCGCGCGCTCGAACGCCAGCACCCGGACCGCACTTTTCATCCTGCCGGGACCTTCCCCCCACGTGTTGGGTGATCGCGCCACGCATCGATCCACCCACGAGATGCATCCCTGGCGCGCTGCAGTTTTTCCACCCGCCCAAACGTGGTGTGGAAAAGTGTGCCAAACTCGAACGTTTGACTGGTTTCTTTCCGACTCAGGACACCCCCTTCGCCCCGGGGGAGGGCGGGGGGTGGTTTGCATTTTTCACTTTTCATTCGAAACAACAAACTGTAACTGTGTTTGCCCAGGGTGGGGCGTCATGTTTGGCATCCTCCCGGCGCCTTGCGAGACGTCGACGAGCAACTGCACCTGCAACGGACCCTACGGGCTGCGTGGTCGCGCCGCATGACTGGAGGGAAAAGTTTTCCACACCCGCCCTTCAATCGGAGAGGAGATGTGGGTTTAGCTTGTACCAAGAATTCCACCCACCTCACAATTTCGAACGACGGGTGGAGTGAAAGAGAAGGACGCTCAACATGAATCTCGAACAGATCCTTTCGGCGAGACGCACCGGAGATCCGTTTTCACTGAAAGTTAACAAGCGCAGACACACGGCGCTATCATTAATCAGATGCGTATCACATTAGATCGCGGCGATGATTTTTCACTTTCCATCAAAGCGACTTCTTTTTTGCAACAACAACTGGCATTAATGTGTTTACATAAGTCACCGCCGCCAACAACTGGAAAGGCGCCCGTTGAAAGATGCATGATGACATCCAATTACCGCGTGCACACCTGCTTCTGTGACACATTGTCGCAAATAAAATGTGGATGGGAAAATAGATGGCTCGTTTTTGCCACAATATTTAGAGGAAGATGAAAAATGAACCAGGTTTCGTTTCAGGCAAAACGTTTTAATCATTTTCATGCTTTTACTTTTTGGATTGTAAATCAAAATGAACAGTCTTGTTTAACCTATCATATTTAATCAAACAGTTAAATCCAGACATGCTGTTTCCTTCATCAGAAACTAAATTGGAATAATTAAAACATTGTAAAATCCTGTGGGATCAATTAGCAGCAATAAATTTTCGCCAAACAGTGGAATGTGTAAAAACATGGAACTCATGAGTTTACAATGTGCCCTTTTTCGAGATCGGCTGGAAATTTAAAATAAAAAATTGTCAGGTTCAAAAATAAATATTTAATGAAAATGTGATTGGAAATTCATTCAGAACAAACCATTCGAGCGAATTTACACAGGAAAAATAGTGTACCTAGGTGTAAAACATTCCTCTCTCGGTAATTTAAACACAGTTTAAATTTTTATTTGAAAAAAAATACCTCAATCGACCCCTCGGTTCGGCATGCGATGGAGATCATTAAACCGCGGACGCATTTCCCGCTAACGCGCTTCCAGCGCATTTCCCCACGGTCACTGGCCATTCGGTTCAGGTGTATCGCGGGGGCCTACATTTTCCACCTGGTCATCCGACGAGCAACGAGCAATAGAAAAACACCACATGCACACAAAACAAAGCACAGCGGGCTTAAAAAACCATTCCACACACGCAAACGCCTGCGGATGGTGAAGATAGGATGTACGAAGCGAGTCAATATGATCTGTCGGTGGGTGCATCGGTGGACCAAAGGAAAACAAAAGTAAACGAAACATTCCTGGGCGAAAAGCACGAAACATGTGAAAATCGACCGCTGTTTGCACCTGAAGCTGATCCCGTTACTAGCTCGCGTGTTTTTGTGGGCTATATGAGAACAAACACCCCGGATTTGGTTGCAGCATGCATTTACAGATTTTTTTCCATATTTATGGACTCTCAGCTGCAGTATATTGTTTTATGATTTTGGTTCTCAGCATGATAACAACGAGATTTGGTGTTTCAAAAATATGATTAAACTCTTCAGTATTTACCAGGAACATGCGATAACCATTTATGTTTTTTGTCAAATGTAATATTTTCCCGTTTAATGTTACCCGAGAACGACGCAAAAATACTTTTTATTCTCAATTTCACTTCTTTTGAAGCAATTATTTTCACATCTGTCAACGACAATTTCAATCGGCATAGATCGGAAAACGAATTATCAAATCACGTTTCGCAAATAATTAGATAATTCTAGACAACATCGAAACACATCATGTAGATAAATCAATTTTTCCTCCATTTTGTAAACGTATACACAAATTTATGGAAATACTCAAGGCAATTTAGAAACACTGATATTTCACAAGCTCCGATTGAAGCTTTCTGCTTTGCAGTCGTGCGCCTGCCAATATGCAATTTACCAAACACAGACAGCCTATAAGAGTTTATTTTCAAATCGGATCGTTTTCGAAGCGCGTCAACTGCTGTTTTAATTTTAATGAACTGTTACCTTTCGCTTCCTTCTTTTTTTGAACTCTTTTCAAAATATGCAAACGTTCTTTCTTCTGTTTTTAAAATAAAATTGTCCAATTAAGTCTATTTATTGGTCTGATTTATTCGGCACAGTCAACTTTGCGGATGGACTTGCTGGTACGTTTATTGCTGCTTTGGATTGTCTAATAAATAATGTGGCATGTCTTTACACATGTAGTAATAAGTTAAATTGGTTATGATTGTTTTGTTCTCCAACAACACTCTCGTCCTTCCTGTCAATCTCAGTTGATAAGTTGTGCCCAACCGTTGTAGGCCAACTGGTTAGCTGCCTGTTCATCCTCAACCGAGCGACGCTTCCGGGACGCTCCATGCTCGTGGTGACCATCGTCCGAGTGCACCTCAAAGTGCTCGTCATTGTGGCGTCCCTTGTGATCACCGTGTTCGGTGAGCTTCTTCAGTCCCAGGATGGCGGACAGGAGCAGCGCAACCATCGACACGCCAAGCGCCTTCAGAGCCAGCAGTCCGACGCCACCGAAGCCGAGAGCCGCCAGCAGCTTTCCCATCATGAGGCCCATCATCATGATCGCTCCAAGTCCTCCCTTGTCCTTCTTGCGGGCCTCTGTGAAATGTGAAAACGGTTTCCCGA
>KE524972.1:51716-91493 GCA_000441895.2 Anopheles sinensis
CATCCTGGATGTCGGACCGCTTCAGCAACTGCCCGAAGTTGATCTTGATCTCGTGACTCTGCAGGTATTTTCCGACGCGCCCGAACACGGTCCGACCCTCGTCCGGCACTTCGTTGAACGATCGCTCGCGGTCCTCGCTGCTACTTGCGTCGACAATTTCCACGCCCGGGAAAAGCTTCACCACGCCAACCTCTTCCGACTTGCCCGACCGAGCGAGCCGCTTCACGAGATTCCGCACTATCTTAGCTCCGTGGCAGGACAACGCACCCTCGCTCGTGCCGCAGTCCTTCTGGGCCGAACCGACGGCCAACATGCACCCGACCAGCACAACCACACACAGGAACACTTTCATTTTGCAATGGATCCTTTTTTCTCTCACAAACGCACACAAACGACAAGCAGCACAACACCGGCGGCTTTCAAATGGCAATAAATCACACCTAAATCCTAGCGATTCGCGGATCAAACGGGGAAATTTATGTGGCACCGAACGAGTACGGAAACTCCGGGAACGAGAAGATCTTCTACCGGGAACGGCTAAGCGGTAACTGATGGCTGGAGGCAATTGCGCAAGTCGCTTTTATACAACCACCAGCTACCAGCGTTCGCCAGAACGGCCATGACCATGATCGAATCTGTTTCCTCTCCGGGCGCTCGCTTTCCCCGGAGGTCCCCCCAATTCCCAATTTCGGGCCCGGGCTGGAGTGCCAGACTCCGGTGTATTGCCACAACCAGTTGCGATCAGTCATACGATCAACCGCAGAAATTGATTACTTACAGTTTCTAATGCCAGCGACGCTTTCCAGGGCTTTGTTTTCTTCGCGAGCTTTTTCGGTTCCGGAGTGCGTTTAGTCGCTCGGCCCCGGGAAGGGCAGGAGGGATGGAGAAAAGTCGCCCGGGGTAAGTACGGTAGGGCGAAGAACGGTACTCAATGACAAGTCATTTGGAATGATTTTGTTGAACCAGTTCGTCTGTCATCGAATTACTTTTCTCAACTTCGAATGTTGTTTATATTCTTCCTAGTCGAAACATTTAGAAATCTGAAATGTGATTGCCGATATTTTAAATACTTGTCATACTAAATTCCTTAGATTTATATGATAAAAGAAATAATAAATGTGAATGATGGAAGAATGATAAAACCTTGGATTAAATCATCTTCAGTTGATTCAGTTGAAACTACGATTTTATTTAAAGAATTATTAATGGTACAGTAGAAAAGTAAAATAAAACAAATCTATTGAAAACAGAATCCGTTCTCATATTTTATTTAAAGCTGTCAACTCAGTTGGGTGGTTTTCCCGGTGCCATCTTAAACCTTTCATTCGTTTCACATCCACTGATTGTGGTTACAACTAAACGCACCATCGATCGCAAAAAGAATCATCTCCGAGCTCTCAGTTGATTTAGTCGCCCATTTTCCCTCACCGGGCCCATCCTTTGTGGCGTCGGATAGCGGGTTCCATCGGTCGGAAAAAGTTCGGAAAATTGCCACAAAACATCCCCCGGCTGCCAGCTGCTCGACGGCGACATTGCGCCGTAGCCGGTGACAAGTGAAAATCCGGCCAATAAATTAATGCTTCACTGGTTCGAACTGGGAGACTGGGCGAGCCGGAGATTTGGCTTGAGACCACGTCACCCACCCGAGTTTGCCGCACCGTTTAGTAGTGCGTGAAAAAGCACTTAATGCGGACCTAAATCCGATAGAGGTCTCGAACCCTGGAGCGAAGGCGTCATCAGTGAAAGCTCCAGGACTGGTTCACTGCTACTAATGTGCAGAATAAAGCTGCACATAATCCACGGTAAATAACAACGTCGGTCGATAAGCTAGGAATCGACTGTTTGCAGGACATAATGACACTTTTCCTACCTTCCCGGTCCTACCTCATAAAGCGTCATTTATCAGATAGGACACTAATTGAGCTGTCAAGCGGTTCTATTCGGAAGGCAATTTTTGGGAATTTACTCGATTGCGCGGACCGTTACTGTCTTTGTGGCCGGTGCGACGATTAACCCAGTTGCTAGCAGGGGAAAGAAATAATTTCCCGGTGCTTTCGGGATCGGGATCGGGCGGAAAATCCGGCCAGCGGGCAAATAAGATAAATTCGTCGCTTATTACGTTACGCCGGCAGGGCCAGGAAACGGTCGGTATGATTCGCTCCGACACCTGCTCCAATGAAGCAGGTCGTAATTCATTCGCCGTACTTTAGACGCCGCGTTTCGTCTAGCGGATCGCTCGGATTTCGGTTTCACTTTCACTGGCCCTCGCGAGGTGGAAGGCACCGTCTCGATTCTTGGGCGAAGGAAGTTGGGGAAAATCGTTCACGCGTGAAACGTATTTGCCGGGAATGACAGTCGCACTTGACCGTCCCTACAAATGGGTCAATTTTACGCCTCACCTCGAAAGTGTCATGACGTCTTTTTGGGTCCCGCAGCGCAGAACAGGATGCCTAATGAGTGCGATAAACCAAGTGAAGCTTGAAATTTAGGGTTTTTGACTGCGAAGCAGCAATTTCAACCAGCTTTAAGGTTGTTTTCGGGGAAAGGAAAAGTTGTGAATTTATTTTATGGATCCTTTAATTTTGTCTTGAAAACGTATGACAAAAAAGTTGTGAATATTCATTAAGGCTTGAAATGGTATTAATTTATTTAGATCGTAATTACAAAACATCAAATCTTTGGTTTAAGATGAAAAACCACTATTTTTATTAGAAAACAAGTAGTATAAACTATAAAAATAACCAATAAACTTCAATTTTACTTCCCAAACGTAAGCTCCTAAAACATCAAGCTCTGAGATTATTTCGGTAGTCAGATCAGATGCATTACCAGAAACGCACACAAAGAGCGATCGAACAAATGGGTACGATCTTATCGTGCCATCTGACCCATAATGCTGCTCCATCGTGAGCCAAATTGCAACCAACATGTGGTCCGTAATAGCATCTCTAATTTTGCACTGCCCCGGAAGCTGCCGGTGGAAAGTTGCGCTTTTAATGCGGAGCGCCGCTTAAGAATAAACTGCGCGTGCTGCGGTGAGCATATCCTAAGAAATAAAACCCAAACTAACCAGTCCAGCGGTGGACTTGGAAAGAGAGGTGCAGAAAAGTGAAACGTGGTCAGCAACGGCACCAAGGGTGAAGCCTACATCTTCAGCTCCAGCAGCGATCTGCGCTCGATTATCTAATTTACTCTAATCGGGCTAACCATATCAGCGTGAGCCGTCCGGTCTGGCGTGCGTGATCCCGCGTGGCTTACGGTTCACAACACAATGGCTTCAATGTTTACATCTTCATCGAAAAGTGGAAGACCACAATATGAGAATCGGCAGTCAGAACGGAGGACCACAACCGATGATGGATGGATGGTGGAAAAGTGGGCACAAAAAGACTCAAGCAAGTAGCGGAAAACCTACCGGGAATGGAGGTAAGTAGGTCCCTTCAGTCGAAGACTCTGTGGATTTAGACGACGATGAAAGTTTTATTTTTTTAAACGGGATTTGCAAGAAAAACTGTTTCTATGGTGCTTCTGCCTTCACCTCTGTGTCACAGTAAAAGGATTATTTTTTCTGCTCACATATTTCCTCGTTTCGTTATGCAGAAAAACCTCTTGCTTCCGTAAGTTCTCTAAGTTTTTCGACATCCTCAAATATCTTCAAATTTTGAAAACCGTTTATCTTCTTTTATTCAAAAGCCTTTAGTTATGATTATACAATTACTCATTGTGTTTAAATGAGAACACGTAATATAATCAATGCTCCTCCAAAATTTACCAAAATATATCATAGACTTAACAACTATCGCCTTCAACAAAACCGAACGAAAGCCTTCTACGTATAACGTCTGAAGTTGAAGTTTCATATTTTCAAACTACTCCCAACACTATGCAGTATTTGTTGCCTACCTTACGGCGCAACCACTAGATCGTTTTAAGACGAATGAAATTCGATCGTACTCGACTTTTGCTTGCTTTGCTCATTTCACATCGCTAACTTGAACAAGAAACCCTTCAATGCCTAACATCATGTTACAGCATGAATTTGAAATCAAATTTTTGAATTTAAATCTACCTAACGATACAAATTCATTATCGTTCCCCAAGCAAAATAAATTTACACGCTCTGAGTGCTTTAGACCAGTAACCAAAGAGGAAATATTCTGGTTTGATGAATAATGCCTTGAACCACGGATCGACTATCATCATGCCGATATCTTCATTTTGGGTACGCCTTGTAGAATGTTCTCCATTTTCATGCCCCATTACTTGATTTGCGTCTTCTACGCTTACACTTTCATTGATTGTTGTTGGTAAATTTAATTAAAACTTTACTAATTCCTCACTTCCGGTCTAAGCATCGTCGGAGAAAAGCGAAGGTGCTGATCGGTGTTAGATTTCCACGAACGTCATGCGCCGGTAGAGTGGGCTTTAGAAGAACTTTTATCACGTACCGGAAAAACGAGGAACTTGAGCCTACCACTCAAGCACAAAAGATGCTGCCGTCAGCATCTTTTACTGCCCTCCCGGGAAGGCATTGTTTGTTAAAACAATTGATAGAAAAATCATCCCCTGCCGAGATTAGAAGTATATCCCGCTTCCCTGTCACAAATTCTTTAGAAAGGCTCACCGTGGGCTCGTTTTCCTTTCAAACCACCCGAGACTGCCTTCCACCGGAACGACGTTGACGACTTCCGCCAGCGGAACCGCGACCTCATCATCAATCATCATCATCGAGGTGGCTAGAGCGTTTTGTCGAGTGCCGATGGATGGATCCGTTTTCTTGCTCCTTATCAATATTCCATCAAGGATCGGCGCCTTCCTCCCCGCGGTAGGATCGATAAACCTTACCCAACCCCTCGTGTATCGTCGGAGACCACCCCCGGAGCGGTTGGTTGCGAACACCACCCACCTCCCAGCCGAAGGTGGGAAGGTGAAAATCGAGCTCGACCCGGCGCAATGGCGCTCCATCGCATCTAAATGTGGGGCGCTTATGAAAAACAAAACAGCTAAAATAAAACCCAACATGAAGTAACTTTCCCTTCTATGCTGCACCTTATGCAGCGCGACTCGCAATGTCTCGAAGACAACAGTCCGTGCCTTCCCGCGACGAAACGGTGCGCTAGGTTTTGTCATTAATCCAATGGCGAATCGTAAGAGGAATACTTTATGGCCTCTTTAGTGCCTGCACTTGTTCGCTCTGTGTGTGTCCAGCTGACGAAAAGAAAAAAAAAACAAATGTATGTGTACGTGTGTGTGTGTGCTAGGTGAGCATGGAACCCCAACATGGGGCATGCAGCATGGCGCACGTAGCGCGTAGTGTTAATGTTCGTGCGCCCAGAGTGATAAATGTCCGTGTCACGTGCTTGCGATGAGCGTCGCCGGAACACATTTTATTAGCGATATCCTACACGGTTGGACGGGTTTCTTTCGGCGGGCCCACCTTCTTCGGGCTCGGGAAACGTGGATCCGATGAAAAATTACCATCGTTACGCGTAATGGTAATTAGATGCCCGTGGTGTTTTCCCGCAGGTTGAGTCGATCGGGCTTAGTTCCGGTAGTTGACGGAACGGGCCAAAAACACGGGCCACCTAATGGTTATTAGCTTTTGACGTCGATCCGTTCGGAGGAGCGGTGGACAGCTCGAAAGGGTGAGTTCATGATCGTCAAAGTGAATGCGAAGCAATATATTTCCCAAACCCTGGGCGGTGAAAATGGGTTTATCATTACAGCTGGTTGCATATGCGGCTCGATTCGATAACTGATTGAAGCAGAGCGGACTGATTTGAGCCCTGAATAATTCAATTATTCAACCCAAAAAGGGTTTCAATAGCATAACAACAGCATATCATCAAACTTCAATCGATGTTTCTGTCAATAGCAATTCTATAATAGTTCTTTGTTTGAGAGAGTTTTTTGAATACAGTTTTAAAATTAAAAAGTAATCAATTCATTTTTTTATCAATTTGAAACATGAGTCATGAAAACAATATCAATTGAATTGTGTCAATTTGAATAAATTCGGACAATCTTTATTATCAGATGATGGTAAACGATACACGCAGTTGTCGAATGGATGTTAATTTTAAAATTAATGTACGGTAAAAATCAGCTTGTAAAAGGTGTTTGCTTTAATCTTTCCCTTTTCGCTGTTTTTTAAATGCCTTGAGAAGAGTCCAGTTTTAAAAAATCGTATAAAATGATTTTGCCAAAGGGCAATGGCTCATCAAATAAAACAGACATCCTGATACACGGCAAACAAAGAACTGAACTGTACAATACGACCAAGCATCCGAAAATCATTTCATTGACTGAGAAGCAGCACATGTTACGTTATTAACATCAATTCGTGAAATGCGATTGGATATTTATCGACGGTTAATTAAACACCGTTCGAGTGAATACAATGCTAAATGCTTTTTTAAATGCGAAGCAAGTTAACTTGGAAAATGTTCAACCATTAGTACCCTATGAATGTTCCTACCATATTTTCTGTTCTCCAAAAGTGCTCCAACCAGGTACCAGCCTTTTCCCGTGAGCTATGTGGAGCAACGATGCGTCAAAAAAAGTCACCGCACCAGCTCATTCCCAAAAACTCAAACAAACGATTATAAATGACCCGTAACAAATTACCAACGCCACCCTCCCGGTCCGGGTTGAGAAGGAAAGTTTAGAGCCTGCGACTCCGGAACCGTGGGCAGACTCCCGGGTTTCGGTCCAGGGCCGAGAAAACAGATCGCTCCAGGAAAGGTCGTGCAATTGGGTATGCAAATGAGAGCCCGTTCTGGATAGACAATAAACACGTTTCCACCGGTGCGGCGCGGGTGGGGTGGGGGAGGGAAGGGACGACCGGTGTGCCGAGATCGCCGGACCCACATCGCGCCGGATGACGCGAAGGCACGATAAATATTTATTGAAATGACGAAATTACAAATTTCTCCTCCCGAAAAAACTAAAAGGCGAAGACGGGACCCCGGGCCACGCCCGCCGATCCGCCTTCCCGCGGGCCTAATGGGGCCCCAAAGTGGAATGGCAGCCGGTCGGAGTAAAAGTTTCCCCGGGTTTTACTTTTTTTGTAGGTCACTGTGGCGCGTCGCACACATCAGAATGGAACGGCACCTTTGTGTCATCCACATTCCAGGCGCAGCAAGAAAAAGGGAGAGGGTGAGAGAGTGATAGCGGGATCGAGTCATCGAAATCTTCGGGGCCACATGTGAAAGTGTTGGGACCCGCGCCAGACGCCGTGAGTCAACAAACACCCACCCCTAAACCGACACGCTCGAACGAATCGTTCCGGTAGGAAATGTCTTTAGGAAAGCAAACGGAAAACATGACCCGTGCTACGACTAAGGCCAAGGTCACAGGAGCCGAAACGGATGCTGCGGCAGGAGCAGAGGTTTCCGCTCAGGAAGTCCGGGCTAATGGACACTCCAGTATCACACAACCACCGACGAGGGATCCTTGCACGAAGAGGACTTTTCTCGATGCGATTCGCGTGTTCAGGAATGGAAAACGGCGACCTTAAAAGTGGTTCCTTTCAACAAGTGTTTGTTCGCTTCGAGCGACATGACGCAAAAGCAGTGGTGGCAAACTTCATACAACTCTTAAAAGAGAACAACCTGTTAACAATCTCTAAGCAGCCTGTCCTATGTCTTTCAAATACTGTTAGGAATTTAATTCTATGAGATTAGATATTTTTAATGAGAAAAAATTTAAATATCAATCAAGTTTGCCACCCCTGAGTTCCATTCCGCCGACCTTCTGGTGGCAAGTGATTGATAATTGATAGTGCAGCGCCGGGGAGAGATTTGAGCACGCCCGGCAAAAGCTTTTTATGCTCAAAGGAACTCCCCCACCAACCCCACCTTCTGATGGGCGAACCCTTCGGCCAAGGGGGAAGTAGGTTAATTAAAAGGTACCGCTCGGGCGGTAGAAGTGTAAAACATGCTTCCTCCACGGTATCATTAATCATCGGGAGAAAAACATCGTACCGGGCGGTAGAATGGGTGTAAAAAGCGAAGAAATGGCCCCACGTGGAAAGCGTTTTGTTGACCACGATGGAAGGAATCTTTTCAACCCACGAGTCGGGGCAGTTGGAATGCCATCGCTCTACACTCTGACCAAACGTCAGATGGAAATCGAAAAGGGAATTCAAATGAGCCCGGCCTGCTCGTGGTGGTTTGTGGTTTTTCTTCCAACAAAAAGGCGCAATGTAAGCGACCAAGACATCACTTTAAAGCAAGCATGATTAATTGAATGACACACCGTTATGGTGCGTAATTACGCGGCCATTACCACAGTTACTACCGAATTGTCAACCCCCGGCGCCACCAACTCCACTTCAAGGCCACAGTCAAGGTTAATTAAACCGTGACGCCAGCCGAATGAGTCCCATTCGGTACAAATTTGTTCCAGTTTTACGCCTTTTCGGAGCGGTACTTTGTCTAACCGTGCCTCTTTAAGTACACCATTTGGGAACTTGTTGGTAAATTCTCGTTCACGCGTTATTTTTTGTGTGCCCCCCATTTGAACGCCTCCCGCCGAAATGGTATTTACTTTTGCTGGCTAACCAAGCGTAAAGTGGGATGCGAAGCTGCCAACGTGGTGTATCAAATGTTTGTTCAAAATTCAAAAAACGAATGAAAGTGAGATCGATGGTACAAGAGAGGGAGCAAAAATTCCATGAAACGTTGCGTGGGTAAACGTTTGTTGGTAAAATATAAACGGAAAAACGTTCTTTACCATCTTTTTTCGATTGCTTTTGAAATTTAAACTCGTATGGGTGTGTTATGTTTTCATTCCTACGATCAAAGTTTGAGCTTGTCCCGTAGGAATTTGCAATAATCTGTTCGTGCGCCCATCGACACGATATTTTCCATAGCTAAAAATAGCTGTATTGATGCAAAAAACAGCTGTTTACAAACGAAATCAAACATATATGTTGCTACCGTATCACAATTTCTCTTAAAATTGCTAAAATATCATCCATAGCACATGCATCCGAAAGAATTTATAGCACACTGAATGCTCAATCTATCATGGAAATACTCTTCGTCGTCATAAGATGCCGTCTACGGGGAAGGTGTTCTGATGTAAACTGGTGGTTTCTTTTTCCTTAGTTAAGTAAATAATTTAGATATTTGAATTTCTTTGGGTAGTTTTCTTACTTTGCAATATTTGTGTTAATGTAAACGATTTTAACCTACTTCATTTAAAAGGTTCAGAGAAAAATGAAATGAAAAAATAAAAACGCCAAGTGCAGAATATTTCAATTGCGTTGCTTTATTGAATGAACAATCAACTAAACTAATCATCATAATCAATTAGCTTTTTCATAACTTATCAAGTAATGAATGTATTACTTACGACCAATTGTGTCAGGAGTTCACTTCCAACCCCATAAGTCATTCTTTCGAGCTTTAGAAAAAACTTTTAATTAACATTTTTCAGGAAGCAACCCTTTTGGAACACCAATTAACAGGTTAACTATTGTTTTAAGCTTCTAACTTTAATATAAACGTCAAAAACAGAAGAAGTTGGTTGGAAAACTAAAAAAATATTTTTACTGAAGATGCATATTGGAACATACTCCCCTACACATGGTATATATAAACGAATGCCGTCCCCAATGAGCATCGGAGCGCACTGCCAGGAAGTTTAATGGGATGCGATTAATTTCCCGCGATGCCGGTCGCCACCTTTTCGTCTCGAGCTGGCGCTAAGAAAAAAAGGATGAAAGAAAAGCGTGGGGAAATTTGGTGAAAAAAAAAAACAAACACACAAGAGCCAATGACCAACCCCCGGCAGCACATCCTTTTCCGACCGTCAACAGGTCATCGTGAACGGTTTCCATTGTTCAGTCGGCGCGATCGGCGTCATTAGAAGAATTTTATCGTCCTCCACCGTGATAACATAATCAACACCTCACCGACCGGTGGCACGAGGAAAGCGGGGAGGGAAAGAGAAAGGGGTTCGGGGGAGACGGAAGGAAGGAGACACTCATTTGCCTTTTCCTCATCTACTCCGCGCTCATAATGGCAGTTAATTAGCGGCGCCATCGCCAGCCATCCCGAAGATGGTCCCCTAAGATTGCGAGTGTTCAAGTGCCGCTTAAGTACCATCTGAAGCTGAAGATTAGTGACACGCGCCATCTTTTCCCCCTCACTTTCTCTCTCCCTTTTCTTCTCGCTCGTTTTGTCACTCCACATCAGGTGGAGCGCCTTTGTCAATTGAATAATCACACGGCAGTTAATGAGCGGTAGGAAAATAGTCATTTACATTGCCAAGCCCTCGCAACCCCCAAGTGTTAGGTGAATGTGTGCTATGTGTGTATTTGTGTGCGTTACACGTTTCCATGGCGCGCACATCCTTTGCCCTTATCGGGCCAGTCATCCCGATTTTATGAAGCAAGCAAAGTCGTATCCTTCTTAATGCCCTCCGTAATCTCAAGTACTTCCCGAATTTTGGCGCCCAATAATCGTCCGTAATTCCGTCACCATAAAGAGCCCAACCCCAAAAGGTCATGCCTATATAGAATAGCAAAACCTCCCCCACCCAAAACCAACAACGCAACATAAATGGAACATAATCAATTAGTTTGCCGTTTTACGACCCGGTCACGAACAGACGATTGGAGTCGTGTTTAATGTATTTTCCCCGGATATTCCTTGCGCCGGCCGGAAAACTATCATTCCTCGTTCGGTACGCCGTTATCCTTTTGATAGTTTATTTCTTCCTGCCCGTTCGAATTGGTTGATAGAAAACAAATAAATCGAATGTTGGTTTTATTGACAGCACGCTTCGCGTGCTTTTGTTTGTTTCCGTTGACTCGACCATTTTTTCGGAAAATAATAAAATCCATCCAATAATGGGATGCCTCTGGCCGAAGCCTACAATGTGTGGGAGAGCGCTAAAAATAGGGACGTGATTTACGCATGAAAATCAATTAATTCTGTACCCGACTGCCAAGCAACGTGCGATCGCGATGGGATATGTTTTTCGAAAATAGTGGAATAAGACGAAAAACCTTTACGAGATGCCTTTTTTGTACACGCACTATTCAGTGGAAAACAAAAACAAAAAAGAAATGTACCACACAAACATCCCGTACGAAAACATGGCATTGCTACGGAAGCGCGTTGAAGCGATTTCTCTTTCGCTACAAAATTGCACTTATTAAATCGATTTCAAACGGCTCATCACGTCTCCCAACGAGTTGTATTTCTGTTTTCTTTCCCTCATAAAAGTAGCAGTAGTTTTCCGCCCGTTTCTTCAGCGAGATGGGGTTGGGCTTTGCTGTTCGACAAAATTTCACAACCAACTGGAAGATGCACACAAAAAAAAACCCATAATCCAAATGCTAACGGAAATTGCCTTCGTTGCGAGCAAAAAAAAGCTCACTTCCAGTTCTTTCAACCGCCCTTTGCTCCTGCCGAGGTGATGGAAGGGAGGAAAAAAGAAAAACAAAACATCAACCGCCACAATAATCTCGCCAATCATGCTTACCTTTGGAAGTTGCCGCCCCCCAGCGGCCAGCGAAGACAATCCGCAAACCTTCCATCCGGTTGGTGATTAACATCTTCATTTAAACGAACGGATGATTAATTTCTATTGTTGCAGAGTATTTCTTCCTCCCGGGACCGTTTCCGATCCGATCCCGGTGCCATCGGCCCCGGGGTTTTTAGTTTTTCTCACCCAGCGCACACTCCTCGTCGGGACGCAACCATATTGCCGTGGCACGAGCGGCCAACTGTGCGGTGTGCGGAAAATTTCACTTTCATTTTCAATGCCAACGTGGATGTGAAATGGTGATGGTGAAGGTTGTGAAATTTTCCTTTATTTCTTTCCGCGCTTCCCCCTCACCGCCGGCAAACGCAACCGAGCTGGTTCATCCGGTTTGAAGACGCCCTCGAGGCGACCCAGCATCCCCCTTTTCCATCCCCACCCCCCCCAACCTAAACCTCAGCGAAGGGTTGAATGTGTTTCTAATTATTCCGCCAGCAGGGAGAACCCCAATTATGGGCGCGTTACGTAAATTGAGAGGATGAGTTCAGCCAACTGCCCACCGGCACTCCCCTCCCACCGAACCCCTCCTCGTCTGTTTGTCCCGTGTGTCCCAAAGCAAAAACAAAAACACATTAAAATGTAGCAAAAGCACAATCTTCCATGGGAAAACTGCCTTATGCTGGAGCGGCGCCCTGCGTAAGGGCCTTGTTTTATTTGCTTTTATCTTGTGCTTGTGTGTGTGTTTTTTATTCTGTCGGCCGGTTTTTGATTAACCCCTTCGCTTTGTTCGAGACAGCGTAGAATTTCGCCACAGCAGTATCCAACTGTATTACGAGGACCCGTTTGTAGCTTCATCGCATCATGTCTTCGGGTAACGAGTTTTAATCAATTTCGAGGATATAATCCCATCAAAAGAAAACCCTCGTTATGAGGGAATGATGGCTGTGTTCTTTTCCACCGCAGCGAGAATAAACGGTTGATAACTCAATTTTTTGTCCTGAAAGCGGGCGAAAAATGGCGGAAAACATTTGTTTTCCTTTTTTTGTGAAACTGTTTACCCGCATAATTATTCCATCGTATAGCAAACATTTTCCTTGCAACCAACATCGGTCCTTCGGAGATTAAACCGAACGTTGTACGAACGATTCCCGGTAGAAAAGCTTCATCTGTGAGTCAATTTTTCGAATGGTGGATATTTTCTTTTTTTTTCCAACCTCCCAAAGCTGAAAGCAATTTTCCAAAGTGCATCGGTTTGCAACCACCAAGGGCAATGAATCACCCGAGTCATGTTGCACTTGTGCTTTGATCTTGACAGTGAACTGCAAAAGACCGACTTGTCTGTGTGTGAGAACTGAACGTGGTTGCGATGAAACCCGAGTGCAATCTAGTGCAAAAAAATCTTTTCGGCGTGGATGAACCATTCAAAAAGCAAACCTCAGTTGATGGAAAGGTGGAAAAACCAACTGCTGCAGGTGCCTCTTCACACGCTCACGTACGCGTTTGCATAGAAGTGTAGAGCAGTACGTGACAAATCCCGCGGCCCTTTTGTGGGAGGAAGTTTCCCGCAGGCAAACACTTCGGCTAACACGCCTCTAAATGGCCACAAATTGAAATGCCAGCACCTTCCAGCTCCCCGGGAAAGGCTAGGGAGGGTGGTGGAAAGTAAAAGTGCCGCCTCGGTGAGTGACCCGGGAGTGAGTGGCCTTTCGATGCGGGCCTGAAAATCAGTTGGACGAGGGAAAAATCGGCGGAAGTGGAGATGGTAAAACGGAAAAACAACCCTGAAGCCATCCCATGAAAGTGTCCAGTTTTTCAGCGCAAACAAACAAACTTTTGCCAACCGATCCCTCGCCGTGGCCCGCGTGGCCAACGCGCAAGAAAACCCGTATTCGTTACGGTGAACGGTTTCGGTTGCAGCTTGCTTGCGCCTCAACGCAGCGGGAGCAGCCACCAGCGAAGGACAGACCACGAGCGAAGCTTGGAAGAAAGGAAAAGTCAAACATACAGCCGCAGCACAGCATAACCGGAACTGGTCCTGGCCAAAATGGAGAAAGAAATTGCGCCTGCAACAGCCTGCGGCGAGTGCGATGGTCTCGGTCAGCGACCCCACCTGCGTTCCAGCGGGCGAGAAAGAGACCCCGGATGGGCATGACGACAGGATTTGCAACACCTCGCGCGATCGCGAGTATCCACAAACGGTGGGGAATGAACCATCCCCGGTTCTTCTGGAGGAAAGCAAAACAAAACACCCCACACGAGGGGTTGGAACTGTAACAAACACGCCGACACATGGCTGGCACTCCCGGAGCTATGATTTACGGTCCCGGTCCCGAGGCAAAACCCAACCACCGCCAAACAGCTTGCTATATGTAGAACAGTAGGTTAGTGACCACAGGCGCTACCGCACAGGACTACATTCGTGAAAAACAAAAACCTACCAGGCTGAGGAGCGGTGAGGGGTGGCTGAAAGAACCGAGGAGAGTCTCGCGGGACGAAGAAAAAAAAGAGAAAATTAATCGACTGCGGTTTTACCGGCACAACCTCCAACTGACCCATTGGAGGGTGGGTGGGATGGAAAAGAGTATAAAACACTCTCCAGCCGCCATGCAGCTGCATTTTCCACGGGTATCAAGCAGCCTATCGAAAGGTGCTAAAAGGGGGGCCACTTTCAAACGGTCTGCAAATCGACACTCGAAGCCCGAGCAGTTATCGCTACTACATTTTTTATTGATGAACCTCAGTGCAAATGCAAAATAATTAAAAAAGGCAAACTTTGTACCGCAATGGTTTGGTCGAATATTTTTCATATTATGATTAAATCATGCACCTGACTGGTGAATAAAAACGATTCAAAATAAAACAAACAATCGCATGAAAACAAAGATCTAGAAACCATCGTACCATTTCAACTGAATTATTTAAATTTTTGGTGCAATTTTACAATAATTAAAGTATTCAGCTACATTTACAAGTTATTAAACATTAGGGTGAGGATATTATAATATGTTTGGCACCTCAATGTACAAAACGACCGGAAAACCCGGATCAGTTTTTATCCATTTGAAAATACAGTGCTTGATTTCCTAGAATATATTTTATCTCATGAACAAGTTCACAAGTAAATCAAATATATAACCTGATTATAATTATAGGCAATTAAAACGACCAAATGATCGATTAACGTTGAACAGCGGTTTTAACTATAAAATTAAAATTGAAATATTTCGTTTTATTCGAAGGAGTGTTTTTTTAACCCAGTGGAATACGCATCTAGCCTTTTCTTGTTATTGGTAATATTGGACGCATCCAAATTAACGGATGCAATTTGATTCCAATCCCGACTCCACAATTTCCATGAACACCTCATAAATCACTCATTAAAATACATCCAATTACAGGAGCACGGTTTAATTTAATAATTTAACCCTTAACGCTTGCAAATCAACACATTGTACTTAATTGTACCATTCAATATCAGAGATGAAACTGGTTGCATGAAGAGATATTGAAGTGATCACCTGATCAGTTAAATCAATTGTTACTGAGTTCGACTGCATGCTGAAGCGAACCAAGTGTGCGTATGTACTCAGAAATCAGAAATCAGAGAAAAGATCCACACTTGAGATAAGGTTCCCAAGCATCGGCTTGAATGAAATCGAACGCCGGAATGTAGGACCGGCCGATGTTATTTTTATATGTTTGAAAAAATCCCCTCCCCACGCGCCCCACGATCCGAAAGTGAAGAACGAAGGGGAACCCTTTTTGGGTGAAAGTTTTTCTGTTGGATTTCGCTGTTTCGGTTCGGGTTTGGCCTTTGTCTACCGCGTGTTTTAATATTACTTTCTTCGAATTCGCGCACCGCCTCCTCCAATTTCCCGGCATATGTTTCCACCCGCTCGTACTCTCGTGGGCGGAAATGTAACCCCCGATGGGATGAAGCCCGCTTCATCAGCATTTCTCCGAATTAGTTTCACGACGACGGAGTCAAAATCAACGGATAGACGAAAAAAAAAATCCATCAAACCATCATTAACGGGTTGCATCGTAAAATAATCAATTCCGCTTGTCTAATGAGCAATTTACGTGTATTTAAAAAAAAAGAAAAAAAAAACATCCACCTAGTAACGTGAGGCAAACATAAGAAGTTTAAAAGTAAAAGTTAAAACATATAAGGCATCAAACGAATGTTGTAAAATATTATTACTTTAACTACAAGCACGAAAATTAAAGAAAAAGGATCAGCGCCACTAACATTCCAAAAACAAAACGGTTTCACATTCGATGGCACGGAAGCAAAGCAAAATGTGGGAAGAAATGGGAACACCGCACCGCGAGTGACAAATTCCAATCGTCTCCAAATGATAACAGGTTTCTGTTGCTGATGACGGTGGAGCAATATTTGACGCAAAAATTACCGCCTCAAAAAGGGGCGAAGAACATTGAGGTCGGAATCGAACTGAAGAAGAAAATGAATCGAACCAGTACGCATACAAACGATCGCGACCATCGGTTTCCCATGCACGCGACAAGACGATGTGGTGGCGTAGAAAGTGAACGGAACCGGAGATGATGGCTTTACGATTCCGCTCCCCCGTAGCACTCCCGGAACCGCTCCCGGCGCGATGAAGCTCCAACACAATAGTAACGGTTATAAAAATAATAATATGTTTGGGAAAAAAAACCAACCAAATAAACACAACCTCTAAGTGGCAAAATAGAGAAAACCGCCAATCCGTTCATTCACGGCGAAGCTGTCGAAGTTAAAACATTTTATTAGCACCAATAGCGCCAAGCATCGTTCCACATCTTCCGCGGAGGTTCAAGACACAGATGCAGATGGGAAAGGTGGCCATATGCCAGGGGGGAACAGGTCCATGAATGCTTTCTACGTTCTCCTTATCTGCGTCGAGGTCGACCTAGCAAGTCGCCAAGACGCAACGAATACACGCCAATGCCGTTTCTTTCGTCGGTCTTCGTCGTGTTCATTATTTTCTCGCAGCCCTTTTTTCCTTCCAAGAGTTTTTTTTTGTGGGACGAGGTGGAAAGCATAATCATATTCGCCCGACGTACTATCGAATCGAAAAACGAAACAAAAAATTACGACAATTCAAGATATTTTGATATGTTTGTTCCTCTTAGGAGATAGGCGTAGTCTCACTAAGGGATATTGTGCCATTAAAAATCAAATGCTTTGATTTGATTTCGTTAAAATAAAGGTCTCTTTGAACTAGAATAAAGGTACCTGTTTGGAATTTTATTTGAGACGTAACACTTTTGGCGAATCCACCTCTCCCGGGACGCCGAGGTCGAAGAAAGTGTCGAAATGGGTGATAATCGAAGAAGGATAAACAAGTACTTCGATGTCTACAAAAAAAAAGAAGATTCCTTTAAGCCCATATTAGCCCACGATATTCTCGCTTCCATCTGCTCAACCGAACAATCCCATGTTTGCACACACATCGTACACATCATTGATTTCTTTTCCCGTGTTTCCTCCTTTTCCCAAGCGTCCCACTTTACCCAACGGCCACAGGGAATTCGGCAACTCGCGAATAAGTACGCTTAATCTTGCAAACACACACTTACTGCGCGACTCGGTGGAATGTCGGCGTTGGAAGTCTCGCGAGGCGGAAGGTAAACATATTGTCAAACAGGCACGTTATTATTCGAAGCGATTTTCAACAAGTGAAAAGAACGTTGTGGAGGCAGCGGAACGCTTTCGGAGTTGTTTGCCAGTGTCGCGAAGCCAGGGACCGCGCGGGTGGCAGACCGTTTGCCGGAAGGCAGAGACGATGGTAACACCTCTTCAGCAGTGATTTATCTTGGCAATTGAATTTGGTGGTTATTTGGGAAACCACATGTTTCGGTGCGACTCCGTCACGAACTCGTTTTGCGACTTCTGTATTTAAGAATTAAAGACAGTATTTTGTAGATTCGATGTCACGTGTTAAGCATCAACTTTTGTCAAAGGAGGTAAAAGCCGTTTGTCCAAATTTGTTATCGTCACACTTATTGTTAATTAAGTTTATGTTGATTTTGACTTAAGGAATAAGCTTTTCCATTACGAAGGAACATATTTGATTAACTAAAATATCTCTTATGTTTGGCGAAACAAGTCGTTCAATATTCCAAATCAGAACCAGAGTGCAGATAAATCACTGGCCTCATTTACCGACGGTCTGTTGATGTACTGTCCATTTTAAATCAATCATAAGCTAGAGCAAGTCAACTATAAACAAACCACACGCTCGGCAGCAACAACGTTAGCCGGGTGTAGGAAGAAACAATCATCCCCTGCCCGTGGCAGCCATCGTGCATATCTGGTGAACTATTTCGGGTACTCCTAATCTTGACCACCATCACTCCAGCCCCGCAGCCCGCCCATCAATAACCGTTTTCACGCCACGCCAAGTAGCAGGCCGAGGCCCATTAGTCTTCGCATTCGGATACCCACTCGAAGCGCCCCTTTCTAGCTCAACAAGCTCCGACTCCTGCGCACAGCTTCCCCGCGCACTTTCACAACATTCCTGCTCGCCGGGGCGGCCCGCAGTGCTGCCTGGAGGAATGCATTCGGCCTGGGGAGAAACCGGAGCCGCTAGGAAATGGGCCAATGGGATGGGATTTTCGGGCAATTATCTGCATCTTGCCCCGCTTATGAATGACGGCCCCGGGAGCGCAAGGGTGGGTTGGCATTTTTATTTAAGTTTTCATTTTTCGGTGGTGTTACCGGTTCCGCCTCTAGTTCGGGCCTCCGGCCCGGTTTGTGTGTGTGTGTTGGAGTGTTCTCGCCCTCACGGCCATTTCTATCCTCTCTGGCCTTTGGTTCGGATCGCCTCGATTTCGATAGTCATCTCCCGGCGATGTTGCACATACCGTTCAACCGAGCGGCACGTCAAGTGTGAAAGCTCGTTACGGGAGATAAAATTAGAATGCAAATGTACGACCGAAAAATTTATAGTTCACCCCAATCGATTTTCATCGGAAGGGATGGCCAAAACGCTGGACCCATGGAGAACTTCTTGAACATGTTGACCCCCTGACCCCCGGCGAGTCCCATGATTCGGCCTTTAACATTTGCATAGTCAAGGTTCGAGGTGTTCTTTCGGAGAAAGGTCTTTCCACTCAGCGTCCACCAAGAGCCGTTGGTGTCTATCGGATACTTTATCAGAAGATAAAATCTAATCGGTGGAAAACGTTCCCAATTCAACCGTGACCGAATTTGACGCTCCATTTAAAGGGAAGCTTTAAGCTTTCGTGGAAACTCTGCTAACCGAGAATGTTCTTTCTTACTGAGGAAAATATTTACCTGGCATTTCTCGCAGCTACCGGTATCTAATTATATCTTCACTGTTTGAACAGCATCGTTTCCCAAGAGTAGAATACTTTAAAGCAAATCTCACACGATGTTGATCGAAAATGAGATTGCTTATTTTCACATCGAGAATCAGAATGCCAGCGCCTGAAGTTCCAAACACCCACCTGTTCTACAAACTAACGGTTTCAGTGGAAATAGATAGCAAGCTGAATAGAGATTCGGTACCATGCATAAGCTCCTTAACTTACTGTTCATTGCATCACTGAATGAGGGTATGCTTCAGTGGTTTCAATTGATTAAAATTACCACAATGCACGTTGGATGAATACAACTTCATTCATGTTTCCAATTCTTGTTATCAACACATCATATATGGACTAGATTCATAGAAATCTTTCCGAGCTCTAACTGTAGCGTATATCTTCCCAGAACATTAAAATAGATTGTTTCCATGAAAACGACCAAATATTCTGCTATAGAAAGTCGAATTTATGATTGAAATCATTTTAGGATTTGAGGGTTTCATTCAGAGACTCATTAATTCTAAACCAATTCCTTATTCGAATCAATTCGTCGTCAAGAAACAATTCCTAAGAAACATTTCCAGATGAAACCTGTCAATCCGAAAATGTAATTGATTCTCATTCGATAGCTTGAGCCATGCAATCAGGGAAATTATTTTGCCAATTGAGCACTGAAAAACGAATTCATCAATCAAACCCATCAAGTGCAGGAATACATTTTCCCGGGAAGTAACTGCCCCTGAGACCCCAAATGGTCAATTGTCACAACTGCTCATGCTAATATCCATTCGAGAGCACTTCAAAGTGCTTATGATAATTTGCTTTCTTTTTTTTCAAAAATTACAGAAATCATTTCCACCTCACGAAAACGTCGAACTTCCCGCTTTGGGACCGAGGAAAACAAATCCGATAAAAAGGAATCGCGCGTTGCGAAACGGCACTTTTCCCACCACCTGTTCTTGCCGGACCGTACAAGCGGAACGCACTTCCATTGAATGGACTTATTTTCGGAAAAATTTGGGTTTTCTTCCTTCACCGTGGCATTGTTGCCTTTCATGACGGATGACTAAATGGGCAAGTAATTGCAACATTTAACCTCTCCGCAACGGAAGACGACCGCCAACTGGGTTCGCTGGGCCAAATGAGGGAAGGTTTTCTTTTTACGTTTCCGACTATCGGAAAATTTGTTGAAATTTCCCATGCCATAGCATTTTCTTTCATTCGCAGGCGAGCGAAGAAAAATGGATGGATCTGCACAAGACAATCATTTCTCGTTACTCTTAATGCCCGAACAGCTTGCAGCGTGGAGCCTCCCACCCACCCACACACACACACATACACAACTGGAGGCTTGGGCTTTGATTTCTGACGAAGACATTTTCGGTGGCTGCGTTTGTCGGAGCGTCGGGTGAAAAGCACAAAGGTGAGACATTTTGAGGTTAAGGTGAGCAACCGCAACCACAAATGGAGCTACCGCTTGGTATGAGAGTTTTTTTCCCGGGCGCGTTACGGTTGACTGGCGGAAAGGAAAGGACTGGCAACAGTCGGTTAAAGTGCTCTCCCGGGGGGACGAGCCTGAACGCAATCGTAGATGTTGAACCCGGTGGCACTTTCTATTTCGTTCCAGCCACATCCCTCATCCGGAAATCCGCTCCCGAAAAAGCTGCTGGCAATAACGCTGCCTTTGGTTGAGATGACGCCAAAGATTCGGGTCCGTTCGGATGCGGTGCAAATTAGAGTTCCCTGGTAATGACAGGGTCCAGCGCGTGGGATGCATGTTCCGCACGAGAAACTTAACAACTCCGGGCCGTCTTCAACCGGTTGCACGCTTCAAAACTTTACAAAGACCTCTGTCCGACTGACTGAAGGGTTACATTCTGTAGCCAATACCTCGAGGTACATTGGCGTATAAAGCCGCGAATTTAGTTGGGCTTCCCTCGGGACAGTTTTCGTTTGAAAACCGGGTCCTCCGGAAACTCCTCGGTTGGCAACAAGTTTTAGAAATAATCCTCAAACTTATGACTGTGCTTTCTTTTCCCTCGGCTTTTAGTAGCACACCAAATCATTTCTATTGTAATCAAACCGTTCCGTGCGTGGCCTACATCCGGTTCGGGCTTCATCCGGAGCATTTGCATACGAACGGTCAGGCAGCGGTCGGTTATCAGTTGGTTTTGGGCAAAACTGTTTCTTCTGGGCGACAGGGGGAGGGGAGGGAGAACCACGCGTATTGATTCACTTTTCCCATCGATTTGTGCCCAAACCGATTTGATGGGTATTTGACGTCATTAACAACCGCTTCGCGAAGGGAGCGCGAAAAGAAAAGGAAGGAAATCATCAAACAAACAGGATAAAGAAACGCACTGTCGGCTGGAGAAACGGAACTGGTGGTATAAAAGTAAAAAGTCAGCTGACGCCACGCTCGGTTCGAAGCTGAACTGAACTGGTGAAAAGAGGAGGAGTGGAAGAAAATGAAGAAGAAGCCACAAAATGGCCTCTTGCACGAGCGAGCGCACGCGTCTAATTAAATACTACCGATTGCGGTCATTAAAATGAAATCGACCAACGGCACACAAATCTTGTTTCCTTCGTAGTTTTGTTGTTTTTTCCCCGTGTTGTTATCTTTTCTTTTCCTTTACGTTTTTTTTTGCCAACACCAATCCTTTGGATTCTCCATCAGCGTCCATCTTCGGGCCGGGGTCAAGAGACGCCAGTTGCCTACTACTCCGCAGCGTGGAGGCGATAATTTTCCCGAACTTCACCGTCTACATGAATAAGCATGACTGGGCCGGAGTTACGGGGGCGCAAAAATTAGGCCAAACTACTCTCCCGGCGAGCGTCCGCCCCAAACTGTCATGCCGGGCCCGAATCACAACCCGAAGAAGGGTAGCAAAACTAAGAACTAAGGAACCGTGGCGGTTTGTTAAAAAACGGCTGCCAAAACCCGCTACCTTTTCCGACCGAGCTGACCGTGGCCCCCGGGGGTTCCCAACGGAAGGCGGGCCGTGTCAAACGCCGGTACCGAACGGATCAATCCCCGCGGTCGGTTGTTAATTTTCGGCCATTTTCCTGCGCCCATCCTCCCGTCAACTTGTCAGTGTCCGATGTCTCGCGATGGACGGAATTCCGAAACGGGACTCTTGTGTGGTTCTGAAAGCGCTTTCGGACGTTCTTCACACCGAACCTCGCGGAGGAAAAATTCGTGAACGTGACGCCCTGACGATTCGCAGGGTTCCATTTAGCTCACCTCTTTAATGGATGGTGGACCACGATTGACCCTTTGCCTTTGGGTGTGTGTGTGTCCGGGAGCCGTGACCGCCCCTGGCGGCAATCTGCAACAAACTTGTAATGGTTGTGATTTGTGGCCTTCCAATCCCTCGTCCTCTCGCTCGGCGGTAATCGGCCAAACGAACGACTTTTTAATGGCCGTACGATTAATTTTCCAAGCACCACAACAATGGTCCACTTCCGATTGCAGCGCGCGCGCGGCAACACTTCCGATTTCGCCGTTTCCGCGAGTGATAGTGTGGGGCTGTGCGTGTTTTCCTTTTTGCGTTTTCCCTTGCCCCGCGCAACCGAAAATGTTTTGGCCCCCATTTTTCTCGCGTTGTTTTTTGTCTTGCCTTCCCAAACAACTTCCCCGACCGGCGGACGTCGTTTTGTAGTCTAATTGGAAGATTTAAGAGAAAGCTCCGGCTGGAGAGTTTTCTCCGGTCCGAGTCCGAGAGGAGGACCTCTTCGGGCTTTCCCGGGCGCTTCCATTAGTTTATTTTTATGTTGTTGTTTTTTTTTGTTTTGTTCGCTGTAAGAGGAGGTTTTATGCTATTTCGGTGCAGTTGTTGTTTTCTTGCTAAGCTTCATTTTCGCCCGGTCCTGGGAGAGATGCTGCGTTTTACTTTTGCATCGAGTTACATCCAGCGAGCGCCACTTCTTCACGGCACGGGTAAACACTTTCCACGGTCAACACCATCACCGGTGGCGGGATGGAAACGCACACACACACACACATAGAGGTTGGAGGTTTGAAAAAGCTGGCCACAAAGCGCCCATAGGGCACGACCGGGACCAGGAAACCGGAGAAGCATTTGCATGCGATTAGAGCGAAACCCCCGTAATGGGGGGAGGGCGAGGGATCGGCTCCCGGCAACACTCCCCCTCCTCCTCCCCTCTCTCGGACTTGTGGCCACTAATTGTTGTTCAAGTGCCCTTCGCCCGCTTGTGCCCGCGGAACGAAGGCACTCGAGGTGAACCGAGACGAAGAGAAACGAAGAGGACGAAACCAAAAAATAAAAAGAAACGAACGGGAGTTCATATTCCCTCCGGCAGGCCAGAAGCACTTTTTCGCGTGGAAAAACATTACCCGCCGGCACTTTGCCGGTGGCAAATCTGGTTGGTGCGCTTCGGGAAAATTAAGTAAACACTTGCTCGCGGTCAGCGTGGTTGCGGAAGAAGATGTACACCGATTAGCCCGGTTTTCTCGCCCGGGATGGGTTTCTCCGACCGTTCGCCTTCGAAAGCGCTCCCGAGTGGACAAGTGGAAGTAATTTCCATTCTATGGAAATGTTTAAGCCCAATTCAGCGCCTCATGCAGTGGATGCAGCAGACGGATGTTTGTCCAGAACGAAAGCAGATGAAAAACTAAAGTAAACTCTTCACAGTAGCAACAAACATGGAAAAATAAAGCAAAATGAGGGATTTCCAGAAAGCAATCGTCTCACTGACATATTTACGATCGGTAGAGTGAAGAGCTGGATCATAAAAGTTTTGAGTTGCTTTTGATTTCACTTAAAAATAACAAACATAATGATTTTTTGGGAAAGGGTATTTAAAATGAATTCACCGTAGCTATTTACAAGAGAAAACGATTGAATGATATTTATAAGCTTTCATGTATCAGTTTCAGAAGTTAACGGTTTTTTAGTCAATGAAACTAATAAATTTGCTTAATAAATGATATCGTCTTGGCAAAATTACCAAACACCTTCAAATCGTGTAAACAGATGAAAATACATAATTTTGTAGCCCTTTTCCATAAAAGTTCTTTTTATGTGTTGTATTATTACAAAACAGCTAGAGCAATATAACTAATAAAAACGTGAAAAATTAATAAATATCACTGAAAAATATAGGTAGAGGAAAATAAATTTGGCAAGTATCTTCAGACAAAGAGAGAAATAAGCTGTCAATAGACAAACATTCGCACCAAACATTAGGTATTAGTAACTTCTTTTTCAGACCACCCGAACCTCCTAACTTGAAGTTCATTCAAAGACTACCTCTTTCCCTCTTTCTCTGCGATACTAAGCTGCACTTTTCCACGCTCGATCTAGCGCGATTTTTATGGTACAGTGAAAGTGTCCCTGGCCATGGGAATTCCTCGCCGCAACAAGCTAAACGCGTGGCGAAAAAAGCGATCCAAGCAGGAGACGAACCGAACCGAAAACAAACACTGTCCAACTTCGTCCGCCACCAAGTGATGCAAGTGGTTCCACGTAACACCACCAAGCCCGGCCAAGTCCGGTGCAGGCGATAGGAAAAATCGAAACGGAACTGCACACCACGAAACTCGACTGCAGCGCTGGAACGAAAGACACGATCGTCCGAGCAAAGATCGGCCGAGGGCTGGCGATGCATTTTTGCACGCAGCTGCGATCTCTCCCGGGCCATGATAGACCGGCTTTGGTCGCCGTGCAAGGACGACGAAAGTCGCCTCTCTCTCTGTCTTGCTCTCTCTCACTC
The DNA here is from genome assembly GCA_000441895.2 of Anopheles sinensis. Classification (NCBI taxonomy): domain Eukaryota; kingdom Metazoa; phylum Arthropoda; class Insecta; order Diptera; family Culicidae; genus Anopheles; species Anopheles sinensis. The sequence goes on from KE524972.1 coordinate 76,290, forward strand.
CTCCCCAGCAACGGTTGACTCATTGGCTCGAGCGGGGTCCAATGTCTCCGGAGGAATCTTTCACTTTCGTTGCCCAGCGTTGCCCGCCTGATCGTGCACTGGCCGCCCAAGTCATTGACGTCACGAGCGTCGAGTAGAAAGGCATCAACCGGGCCGGGTTGCATCAAGCCGATGTCGCAGAAGATCGATAACTCCATCCGGCGCTGCTGCGGTGACGGAACCGATCGATGATGAAACTCATCCCATCCCGCGGAGCGGTTGGTCCCGATTTGGCGAAGCAAAGACACACACACGCAAACAAAATTAGCAACCGCAAATCACCAACAAACACGGGGGAAGAAAAAAGAAAAGTGTCGCGGGTCGAGAAAAACCGATCGCGGACATGAGCGGGTCCGGATGGAAAGTGTCGGTGTGTATGGCGCAGAACCTCAAAATAAATCCCAAACCCCAGGCCTGGGAATACAACTTTCATCTCCTTCACCTTCCCTGCTGCTGACGGATGTAATCGTTTGCCTCCGGGACCCGTTACACGATTGCATCTTTATTGCGCGCGCCGACCGGACCTAAGCTCACGTCCGGAATTCCGGCGACCATTTCTCTCCGCGCGGAAGGAAAAATAACAAACATACAAGTAACCGCCGCTGCGACACTTTACCGTCGAAAAGCCGGGGAAGAGTAGACGGGGTAGGGGCGGGGTAAGGCGACCGAAATCCGTGATCAACGTGCGAGTCACGAGCGCTCCGGATTTTTCGGCTGGAAATGTTATATGTATGATGCAATAAAGTGCGGGATCGTGGATCGCGAACCGAAATCGGCGCCGAATGTGTTTTTCTTTTTTGAAAGTTATCAGGGCGGGAATGTCCGGATGGCCACGGTGGGTAGTGTTGCGTAGTAGGGGCCCTTACTTGGCATGGCCGTGGCGTACTCGGAGCCCGGTGCTGTTTTGGGGGTTTTGATTCAATCGGTTAGCAAGGCGGAAAGATGCATTTTTCAACACCTTGTTGGAGGAAACATAGAAAGTTTATTTATTATCATAATGCCGCAGACGTTTTTCACGAAACATTATGGATACGTTTCGTATCTTAACAAATCTCAATCTGAATAAAAGAAATTAAATTCAACTTCAAAGAAAACAGTGACTATCAGGAAAGGAAGAAAGAAAAATTACAGTTGCAAATGGAAAGAAGATCAGTTAAAACATTTAGGTTACAAGCAAAAGGAAAAGGATAAAAGGAAATAAAAGGTTACTTCAAGTGATTCTAAATCTCAACTTTTCGTGTACTTCTAAAATTGTAGCACACAACCATGTTAACAAAATTCTGAAAATAGATAAAGTTACGAGATGACAAAGCTAGGAGCGGAGCTTTCTTTTAACGTTTCTTGAAGTGGCAAAGTACAATCTGTTGGCCGAGTCGCGAGTGTCAGTTTAGCAGCACGCAGAAAAGAACACCTTCGCTGGTTAAGCTCAGAACGCAGAATGATTTTATTTCAGCTTGTCATCTCACAGCCTGCTATGAACAGTACATTCATGCCTAATAGAACATACATATTCCAACACAATCATCGTTTATACTCGGTTAAACAGTGTATCATGTAATTAATTTTGAATCCCTAATTTTAGTTAAAAATATCACATTTGACCTCGGAACTAAAAAAGCAGATAATCATCGCAATTTTTAAGACTAAAACAAAAAAAAATCTACAGCCTAAATCTTAAGTTCAAAATCTTCTTCGTCACCTTGTAACATCGTCAAGGCGCGTGACCCTTTCGGGAATGATTGACATCGAAGGAGGCACACTTAGAAATTCAACCACTCACCAAATTTCATCGATTTTCATTTGGGAAGAATTTCACCATTTCAACCATCCTACGCATTCTCCGTTCGCTCCGGGAGGGAGTTTTCAAAAGTCCCCCTCCGCCTTTAAGCTCTAACTCCTGATTCCGGATGTTCCCCATGATGGCCGAAAAGGCATCTAATCAGCGCCCAGCGGATCTTGGGGAGGTCCCTCCCGAGCCTGAACGATCACCGGATCGGTGGACCATTTCTCTTTTATCCGAACAGCGATCGCGCCGCTCTGGGAACCACGGACCACGAAATCCGGGTTGCACCGGGCTCGCGCACGGCCCGCAAGCTAATCGATCTTTACGCATCCGTTTCGTTTCGTGAGGCGGCGGCGGCGGCGCGATAAAGATTGTCCGTCCATTTTCGAACTCTCACTCCCGGAATTTTAATCGTGTAATCAGCAGCCTCCAGAGGGCGCGGAGGGAGGAGGGTGGCTCCAAAACTGGTCGATTGGCGAAAAAAGGCATCCGCCGGTGCCTCAGGGCCTTGTCGTACGTCGTTGTTGATCGGGGGAGGAAATGTCCCGGGAACCTGGGAAACCGGACGAACCTCAACGCTCGAGAACGAATCAGGACTCCATCGGTTCGGACTTTGGCTGGCTTTCGCCGAAACCGACGGACAGAAATGATCACCAACATTTTTATATTATTTTCATTCATACTCTGAACTCGAAAAAAAGCCAGCGATTCGCCAACCAAGCGAACTAAGCGAACGGGAGAAGGAGAATGTAAATATTTGTGGATTGATTCCGTTCCGAAAGGAAAGGCTTCTCCGGGGAGGAGGTCCCAGGAATGGGACTGCAGCGAGCGACGTACGAAATCGACATCCGGGCTCCAACCTAGTAGGCTGTCGGGGGGGTCGTTGCCAGTGAAGGGTTCCCGTGGGGGAGAGGGCAACCAGAGCGAGAAAGAAGAAAGCCCACCGAAGAAAGCGCCTTGAGCTCGCCATCCAAAATCGCTCGCTTCCCTCCGATGCTGGCCGAAAGAAGACTCGCGGACTGCGAGATGCTGATACCTCTCCACGGGTACGTGTGTGAGTTGGTGTGTGCAGACCGTGCTTTAAGCGCCACCTCCCTCGCCCCACCACCCACCACCTTTCTCCACCCGCACGCGATCGACGGACGGGGAACGGGAAAGCAGAAAGTGCGCGTCTTCTCGCCCGACTCGAAAATGGAGCCGGGTGGGTGCGAAAGAGAGAAAGGAGAAAGCGCTTCGGCGAGCATCTCGGCTCGAGCCAGCTCGCGCGAAGAGAGAGGGCAACCCGGACCGGCCGGCCCCCGAAATGGGGGGGAAGGCCTCTTATAAACACCTCGGTAGCGCGAGGAAAATTGTCAATCCGTGTTTAGTTCCGTACCGGTGAGGAGCCTGCCCAAGAAGCGCAAAAGCGAAAAGATTACAAACTCGACTCCGTTTCCATCTGATACTCGAGAGCGCGTCAGTGACTTCCGCCCAGAGCTCTACCATGAAGCTGTTAATCTGTGTACTGAGTGTGTGCGCCCTGGCCGCGGCCCAGGACTTCAAGGAGTGTTTGGATAAGGATTCGATCTCCTGCCTGCAGCTAACGGTACGAAAAGCGATAACCCTAACGCTCCAAAAAGCGTGTGTGACTGTGCTGTTCTGTTGTTTTAGTTGGTTGATTCCTCGAGAGTATGGACAGTTTCTGTGGCGTGGTTCTTAGTTGACCACCAAGTGCTATATAAAACCAGTGCAAGATAAGCCAAGACATGAAAAGACAAGAGTTCATAAGAATGTCTAACTGAGGAGTAGTCAAAGCTCAATATGTTCAGTGTAAATGAAAGGGGAATTTGGGGAGATATTGGAGACTTTGAAAACGATTGGTGCCTGGAACCATGGATTCGAACTCGCCCCGTTCCGTTCCGTTCTGTTCCGCTTCCGATCATGACACGATCACCAACATCCACTTCCACTTCTACTTCCAGTTCTACCGCAAGGCACGTGAGTTCTTCGACCAGCCGCAGATCAGCGTCGCCGGTGGACTGTCGTTCGTGAAGGCAGCCGGCCGTGACTCCCGCTCCTACAGCGCCGACAGCGCCCAGGTCGAGTCGGCCAACAGCGTCGAGTCGCGTGAGGAAGCCCTGGAGAACTACGTGTTCGAGCGCTCGGTCAGCTTCCTGCGGGAGCGTTCGCTCAACCTCGACATGGCCGGTGCCGCCCGCAGCCTGTCCACCGTCATCCCGGAGGAGGTGAAGGGCCAGATGCGCGCCATGGTCGCCGAGGCCCGCGGCAAGAAGAAGATCCTGAAGGCGCTGCTGCCCATCCTCGGACTGGTCAAGCTGAAGATCGTCGGTCTCGCCATCTTGGCCCTGCTCGGCATCGCGCTGATCGCCAAGAAGGCCCTGATCGTGTCCGTCATCGCCCTGGTTCTCTCCAAGTTCCTGTTCCTGAAGAAGCTGCTGTCCAAGAAGGACGAAGGTCACACCGCCTACCACGGCTCGTCGGGAGGTTGGGAGCCGAGTGGCTATGGTGACTATGGTTCCCACAGCCAGCCCGCCCACTCCATCGCGTACGCCGGCCACAAGCCCGCGCGGAAGTAAGTTCCGGAACGCCAGCCGGAGCTACTGTACCAACACCATACACACACACAACCCCCTCTAATTTATTGCGAGCGTCGTGCGGGCCGGATTCTGGGCGAGTTCCCAGAAGTCTCCGCCCGAGATCGAGATTAATTTATTAACCTAGCCGATAGACGAGGAATTGATTTGTTCATTTGTTTTGTTGTGACCACGTTTTGCTCTACCAACGTTGACAGGGTGTCCTGTATTGCCCGCGTGCAATCAAACACACAGACAGATATAGGAGGCACACTGTAAGCACACCATTTCCTCCTTCGACCGACCTACAAGAGGCCATCGATCCCGCGAGCGGTCGACACTCGTACCAAACACAGTAACACACACCACAAAAATACCTATCGCAACCACTGATAGCTGCTAACACTACCTACTACTACTACTACTACTACAACTACGTCTACATCTACGTCCTATCGTGAAGCGGTCGCGCTTCCTTTAATTTGTTTTACTCTCTTCGATCTAGTCTACTGTATCTATACACCTTGTTTACTTATCCCAAAACCACAAGGCCGATTGAGGTAATTCGATCTGGCGTCCCATTCGATTAGTGTTAGGCTCGGACTGATGCACCCACACACACACAGACACATACGCCCAGCGTCCACCTCAGGGTCGGCTCCGAACGCGTACGGGGTATTCCGATTTTCTTTTTCTACAAGAAAACGGACCCCGAGCCCGGAATGCCGGCGGTTCGCTGGGCTGGTGGTCCGAAACGTAACCGCAAATCTGCACACCGCACCGGTTTGCGCCCCCTTTCCATCTTCACCCTACTGCCCACTTTTCTCGCCCACAACCTGGCCGGACCCGCAAACGGTGCGCCAGAGGGTTCGAATTCTATGACCGAAGTTCTAGTCTTCTATCTAGCTAGCTTTTCCGCCCATCTTACGCAACAAGAAAAAAACAACGGAAAGGAAAATTCATCCCTCACCTCACGGGACACACGCGCTGGATGGGAGTTACGGGAGGCGGGGACCGGTCAGCTTCCTATCCCATTATCGGACCGATTTTACCGCTCCACTTGCCCCGTTAGAACGGGGCGAGATACTGGTGCATAATTTTCGATCAAGTGGTGGCTTCGGGAGGCTGTGTCCGCTTCTCTTCCCGAGGCTGGAACGAACCGAACAGCGGCCGGGAACTCACGGTGCTGTTAGATACCAAGGCGTGACCCCAACCGACAGCTAACCGTAACGGACCGCCGCCAATTATGCGTGCACACGGAAAACCGTACGCAAAGCAATTTCATTCCGACGCCCGGGAATCGGCGTACTACTACTGCGTACCCCGTACCCGTTTCTTCTCATCCATCGTGCCCCGTCCCGTCAAAACAGGCCATCTTCAATCCCATGCGCACGGAAAGCATGGGAAAGAAAAATGGAACGGAACGGAAAAGAAACCTGGAGAACTACCCCGCTCCCAGAATGTAACGAATAGGAAAAAGGAAATAGGATTCTGAATTCAGCTTCCACAGGAAAACACGCACATACAACACACAAGCAAGGTAACGCCACCTCATCAACCCACATACATTGTAAATAAGAGCAAAGAGCGAGAACTGGAAGAGGCAAAAAGAGTAGAAATCAAAGGAAATAAATGAAATGCGAAAAACGTATCAAAAAACCAAAACCACCGTGCTTTGATTGGGTTTCATTCTTTGTATGTACCTTGTATTGCGATCGAGTTCCTTTCTCCCAGACTTGGCAGGCTTGGCGGGGAAGCCTTATGCCGGAAATAGCAACGAAAGCGATCCGTTTGCATTTCAGCCGCTGAACCCACGAGTCACGCGGTGCAGTTCCAGTGTGTGGAACTGGAACGCATGCACATGGCGGCGACGACGCAAGGGGGTTTTAAAACTGACTTCCACAATCGAAAGCGAATCGTCGTGCTGACCTCATTTCGGGGGCTCCGATCGCCGGGTTTGGTGAGCGAATACTGGCGTGACACATGCATCGGTTGGTGACAGCTTCGCGCAAAAGCGCACATGGTTCCGCGCGGTGCGTACGTGCGCGCCGAGTCGACGATGTCACGTGTCACGCATCCCATTTCACGGTTCGCTTTCGAAAAGCCGAATGGGGGGGGATCGTGCGGATTCCAGATGTCACGCTACTGCAGGGCCGGAATTAGAAACCGGTTCGGGCTCGAAATAAAACACGAACCAAACCAAATCCATAAATTTATTCTTCCTCCGGCGAAGTGGCGGGGGAAGCGTTTTGTTTTGCTTTTCCAACTCCAGGGATTTTTATTTTGTTTTACGACACCATCCAATAAACGGACCTGAAGCCTCGGATTGGCCAGGGAGGATGCGGTCGTTTTGCCCCTCCCGGGGGAGATTGGGGACGCCACTCCCGAGATGCCGTTCGCTTTCAGAAGTGTGTTAATTGCGTGTGGGCTCTTCTCGGTATCTTTCCCGTGCTATTAAATATTACCTCTATCGGTGGTGCGATTATTACGGGGCTTTTCTATTTTCCGCCCGTTCTTTCGCCCAAAAGTGTTCTCCGCCTTTCGGGTGTTCAGACGCTGCAGTCCACCGATCGATCTCGAGGAGTGCATTCTAACTGCCTTTTTTTATTGATTTACAGTTGCTCCGCTCCGGGTTCGGGTTTCTGGGGCAAGAATGTCCGGGTTTATTTATGCTAATTTGTGCGATCCGAGCAGGTGGCCACCGGAAACGGGCTATCTTTTTATTTTTATAATTGGCTTCAGGCTGACCCTTTCCGATGATGACAATGGTCGAAAATGGTGGAACCGCTCATCGAACGCGCGTTGGAAGCGTTACCGGTTCACATGGAAGTGTTTATTCGAATACAACCACCACCACCAACCAACAACAACGGGCCGAAAGGTAAGCGCGAAAAAAGCGAACTCCCATCCCGGAACAAACCGAAGGGACACAAAGAACATTTTCTTGACCACCCACCCGGTGCGTACGCGAGTGGCGATTACGTTATGCTTTCACCGAGCGCCCGAAATGCGCCAACTTTCACTTTTCACTGCTCCCCTCGTGTGCCCCGTTTTGTCGAACGGCCCGCAGATGTAGTTCCGGGCCACCGATTGGGGCCTCGATTACGTTCCGCGAAAGACAAGTCATGGTGACATTTTGATTGATCTGATTTGGTTCGGGTTTGGGCTTCTCCTCGACATTCCGACCGGCTTTCGCTGGAAGCAAATAGATTGTAGCATTCTTGATTTGTGATACTTTTTCTTTCGCTTTTCATACGATAAAAGACAGTTCGGCATAGAAGGATTATTGAAGAAATAAGTAAAATTCAAGAGGTGTATTCAAAATAAAAGATTTATTAAATACATATTTTATAATATAGTTATATTATTAGTTATAATATTGTTATGTTAGTTAAGTATTATTTTCAACACGAATCTGAAAGCAGAGTCCTTAAAATTTAACAGCTTCCCCGACGTACTCCAAATGCTGACTCCCTGAATTCAAAACTTTTATAGCTCAAAGACATTGTTTTTGAACTAAGTATGCGCAACAAATTGTAAACAATTTGTGCCTCTTTGATGTCATCATCCCGCAAACTGCAACGGAACGAAGCGGTTCGGAGAAGCCTTCTATAAAATGCAACTCAAGATCAGCTCATCGAACCGACTAAACCGAACCTTACAGGCATATACTTTGCCTACCTTCCGGCGTACACGCTTTTTCACCACGGCACGCTGCTCGTCTTGAGGAACTTTCTCCGCCTGATGCTTTCTCGAGCTTGATCTTGGGTGGTTTGCCTTTTAATTCGATTTGAAAACTTTCACCACGGCCCCCATCGGCCCGACCAGAGCTCTACGCCGTCGCTCCGGCGTCGGTGAAAAGTTTTAAGTTGTTCCTACACTTGACAAACAAGAAATCAACGACTAACTTTTACCGGGTAGCATTCTTGTTTATTACAATAAATTTCATTGTATGGAGGCATGCGAAAGAACGTCCGGATTTTATTTCGTAAGGTTCTTTGAATAACAACCTTGGAACTCTCGGGGTTACTACCAACAGTTAATTTTAGTATTTTCCTAAGGCTGGGAAACACGTCACTATGAATAAAGGGAACTACTCAGGAATCAACAGTTGCTTGTTTAGGATATGAAAACATGCCACAGTTCAGTTCTATTTCAAGCTGTCATCTTGCGGGACACACTCTGTCCAGAGGCTAATAATGGTGATTGTTAATAAATTATGGAAATGTTGTTCGCTGGAAAACTGGCCGAAAGCTTGACTCAGCACTTCAAACCAAGCAATCTAAATTCGAACCAAATGGACAACACATTTCCATTGGTAAGCTCAAAATAAAGGATTACGAAAAACTCAATCAAATGGAAACATTTTTGACGCCACACGCAAAATGCCAAAAAGGCCACGTCATGCTTCCAAGTGTTTTATGCCATTTGGTCGATTCTGAAGAGGATTAGCAACAGGACGCTTAGGTCACATAAATTTCCCACACAGCTATTTTATTACCGCACTTTCCCATCGCAAGCTCAGTTCGATTCCGGAGATTTATGCTTCGTTGCTGGAAATTACTTTTCGGACAGAACTCCGATGGAAAACCAACCTCCACCACAATCGGCAAAAAAGGAAAGAATGATAATTTCTTAATTTTCCACCTCATTTGCTGGTGACCGGTCGGAATGGCAGCTCGTTCGAATTCGGAAAGTCACCCCCGGGTGGTAATGAAATGTCATTCCAATGACCGCACCAGGTTACGGGCGAAAAATCACGAGTTGAATGGACGTTTGGAAAACCGAGTACGACTACCGAAAAACCAAAAATCGGGTTTGATAACCTCACGGTGGCCCGCTGTGTCCGGAAAATCTGGGTCAATGGCACCGACCAATGCCCTCAAAAAACCAACTTCAAAATCAAGTTCGAGCCGGAGAAGGGCGGGCCATGTGTTTTTGCTTTCCGCTCGCATCATTTATTCGCGCGCGCTGCACCCAACTGCATTCGTGGAGGTCGCGAAAAACAACGAAACAGGCACATGAATCGTGAGGAATTTCACCGCTCAGTCCCCCCCCCCCCCCTCCAACCCAGCCCCGTGGGAGGGACCGCCCTTCCAAAGGTACACCAAATGAATACTAAAAACGAAATGAAACTATTTCATTTCACAGTCAGCCGGAGTCTCGCTAGCAAAGGTGCATTCCCCAAAGCCACGCGCTGAATGCAATGCACTTTTGCGCATTTTTCCCTCCTCTCGCTAACGACCCACTGCTCGCGCCTAGGCCCCCCCCCGGCTCCCGCCTTAGGGAAGGCGGCAATTATTATCTTCTCGGGGGAAACGAAACGGGGATTTTTACGATGGCGACGGAAACGGACCGAACTGGAGACGGACGGACACGTCCCGGCGCTAAAATATAACGGAATGCCAGATCCGGGCTCGTGCCGGGAGAGACAGAAATAAAAAGGAGCAGTAGCAGAGCCGTCGTTGCCTTCATTAAATTGCTTCATCATCTGAAAACGCGTCGCCACGCGATCCTTTCGTGGAAGGCGTGGGCAAACGTCCCGGTGGGAAGGACGGAAACCCATTAACATTCGGATGACGCCGAATGATGGCAACCGGCCGATTGCTATCGATTTGTATCCTCATAGTTTTCCAGCCCGTAGGAGTTGCGTCCGCTTCGATCGAAAGTCGAGTGTACCGCCCGCAACTTCGACCGGGGTGTAGTGTCCACTTTCTCGATAAATGGCCGGACGCCTGACGTCAGTGAATGGCCGCCGTCCGGCAGAAGTCGTCGAGGCGCTCGTTGGCCATTCGTTCAACCCGCTCTGCTTTTACGGTGTAATTTTTCCTTGCGCTACCATGATTTCCTTTGCATTTGCCATGATTTGCATGCTCACCACCATCGCTCACGCACTTGCAGAAGTTAAACGGAGAAAAAATCAAACACGACGCGTTCAAAAGTGTTCGCGAACAGGAAAAATAAAAACCCCACCGGGAAAACACATCCGGACAAAAGCGTCGCTTGAGCGCAAGGCGAGGGAAAGGCGCTGGAAAAGGCTAATGGATGGAGGAACCGTAGCCTTTGGTAATTGAATTGCTTGCAATTATTCACACTCTACTTTTGCTCAATTTTACATTAAATTCCTTTTTTTGCTATCCTACTTGAATTACTTTCATTTTATGCAAAAAGAGATACAGTTTAGCCATTAAAAGTGATGAATACTTATTTCGCCCACAAGAAAAAAATCCTGACCCTGACCGATGGTAATGACCAAAGATTTATCTCTCGGATGGAATGGAGGGGATGGCTTTCAATGATTGGAATCAATTTCCATCCAGAAGGAGATAAAACTTTTCTTCATAATCTTCATAACCATAATTTCCCGAATGGAAAAGTTATGTTTCCAGTGACAATGGATTAAAGCGCAGTTTATTATCTGAGTGAATCGATTATAAGTTCTATCGGAAATCCAGATGGAAAATGAAGGAATGTGAAAAGTTATGAAGAGGTTCACTAGCTTCTTGCTAAATATAAATTTTTACCAACCAAAGGAAAGCAGTTTGAAATGGTGAAATTTATTACTTGCACGGTTATAGTGAACCTAAAAGGATATTTAAATGCAGGTGGATCAAACACCACTATTTAATATTTATTAATCGGCCCAGAGGTTCATTTTATCACCACCCATAGATAACTAACCTGAAGATAAATTTTGGTGACTTGCTCCACGTGCGGTCCGATTTTCCCCTAAAATATGAACCTCCCTCTTCCGGTCTCTTAACGATCAGATGTAGATTGTGGTCGTCTTCTCGAGCAAACACGCGAGCCCCAGCGGCGAGTCCACGTGCGAGTGTCGCACGAACAAATCGTTTCCCGAGCGAGGTGGAAAAGATGGCCGAAGGAAACGGCGCTCATTTAGGCTACACCTTCTAGGCCGCTGTTCCGTTGCATCCTGTGCCCTCCGGGCGGCCATTCCGAGACACACGCACGCTTTGGCGTAAATTATGGCGTACCTTCATTATGCTTTGATTTCGGCCAACCCAAGGCCCATCCGAGGGCTCCAATCATCGTCATTAGCGTCATCGAAGCTGGGCGGAAACATTTTCGTCCAGTGTTTGGCCCCATTTACGTAAGGGGCTCTGACCCATTTCGGTGACTTTTCTCCCCGGCGCGGGGTGGAAGGGTCCTAGGGATGCGGGTTTCCGGTGAAAGCAACTCGGTGGCCATCCCAAAACCCCGGAGTCAACCCACGTGTACTTACGGTGGTTTGAAAAAGTAAAGCTAGACGGGTGCAAGAAAGCACCTTAACAGGATCCCGGGAAAATGCGCCATCGTACATCGAATCTCGGAACCGCAACCGAAAGTGAAACCCGTCCTGCATTAGAAAACGCACCGGGAGTTTAATTACTTTCCAGCGGCGACGATAGCCAGCGGCCTCCCAGTGGGAAGGTGTCTGTTTACATGGAAGTTCGATCCAACGCTCCAGCTTCACCATGCGACCGGCCGTGGCCATTAAGTGTACTTAGACACCGGTTGTAATTCGTTTCCCAGGAAAGGAGAGCTCTGAATGGTTTGCAAATGGTTTTCAGTAAGGAATCGGCAGTCCCTGCTTTACTTTGCATGATTAAGTAAAATTGTTTCGAGCGAAATGACCCATTTTCAATATTTAATTTATTTCTTAGTAAAGAATCTATCATCGATAATTAAAATTTTCAGTTACAGAAACTGTAAGCAAAAACATGAAAAAAATTCCTTAAAATTTCCTGATGTAACAAATTTCCGGATCTTTACCATCATTTAAGGTATAAAATGAATTAAAAATTATGAGACATCAAAATCCATCTTAAATAATGTCCGTTTGCTTGTTTTCCGAACGGGTTGTCCATCTTAAAAATAGTTCATCTTTTTTAACCAAACACAGTTGAACGCCGACGTCAGTGTGTCAGCTCGCTCCACTGACCTTTCACTCGTGCCCTTCCCAACCCATCCCGTTGACGGCCGAGCCACCCTTTCTCCCTGGCCAGCCGAGATGACCAGCACGTAAACCGGAGCCGGACATTAATCATCACGATTCGCTTCGCCGATTCCTACCACGCGATACCGTCTGGATGAAGGGCCGGGGTGGCCACTACACTGACCCCGAAGCTTCCGAGTGTGTGGGGATCGAAGGTTGGGCAAAGATTTTCTCACCACAAAAACACCGTCTGGTCAGTTCCCGGGCGCACCATTAACCGAGAGCGAAAGTGAGTGAAACGGAGTAACGATATATTTTTGCCCTACCCTACCCCACCCTCCGATCATTCCAGGCGGCATCCCTGAGGTCCATTTTCTTCCTGACGGTTCATGTTCCCTTTTATGCTCCCGCGCCTTTAGGAGACCGCCTTTATGTATGTATGTTGGAGCCCCGCGGGCCCCAGCTTGGTTTTGTTGAAATAGAAAGGAACCCACGGCACGGACGGTGTTAGTGAGGGTCTGGGAGGTTTTTTGCCTTTTTTCCCCTTCCCCCTATGGTACCACGGAAAGGGGCACTTTTTACTTTCAATTTCCAGTTCATCCCGTGGCGGATTCCGGAGGCTGGCCAGGGACGCAAGATAAATCTTAGAAGAAGAGGGAAAAAAAACGAGTACCGATTTCAATGTGCCCAATAATGGTTTTCCGAGCGGGAATGTGTTTTGTTCCCTTCGCCGTACCGATGCTTTATTGTCGAAAAGTGAATGTACGCCGTCCGGGGAAGTGACCGGGAACTGACCGGGACCATTAGAATGTACGCCACGGCGACGCACAACTTTCTTTCGCCGGCCCGTCGATGATGAGGAATGGATTGTACGAAACCCTTGTTCACTTCCTGTACGTCCAGGTCAACAATGGTTGAAAACATGAGGGAAAAACTAAATTATCGCAGAAACGTTAAATTTGCAGAGAAGTTTCGTGAAATAAGGGGCTTTAATCTACTATCGAAGTGATGCAAACTTTGAACAGAAGAAAGTGATGATCGAATTATGGATATAAGGCAGGAATGTAAGGAAATATAAGGAAGAGCTATAGCTATAGATCTATACAATCACTCGATGCTAGAGAAAGGACCTTCTTTTAAGAGTCTCTCATATTTCTCAGCGAAACAACACATGATATCTTCACAATGAATTTAGACGAACAGATCTGTATACTCAAGTTCCTTTTCGAATACTTTAGTCAAAAGAGGATAAAAGATTTTTCTGTTCACAAAATTGCAGAGCGTAGAATAATAAATAACAAATATCATACATTGCATCTTAACTTCATAAAGTTAATGATGTTTCAAGAAGAAAAGTCAACAAAATTTCCAGATAGTTTCCTTTTTCCTTATTTAAAAGAATTTCCAATTTCAAAGCGTTCCACTTATATTAAATAAGTAGAATATCCTCTTGTCCATTCTTGTACATAATTTTTCATAGTAAAGGAAAATAATAAATGAACTTCATAAATAAGTACGGAGCCTGATAAAAATCAATGCAATACGTAATGTCCGCATAGAAATACATAACCAGCGGAATAACATGCCACATGCCAACCCCCATTCAGCTGCCACATAAACAGATGCCTAATTCGATTATGATGAACCCAACTGTATGATTTATGCATCGGGAAAAACAGCTCCATAGAGACATTTGTCACCCAAACACATACGCAAGCATCGGCACGCGTTCCCTTCCTTTCATCCAATCAATCATCGATCGATGGCTCGGGGGAGCTTCGGTACGACGCATCCACTTTTCACTTCGCCGATGGCGGTGGAAAACAAGGTCTCACCGGAGCACACCTGCCCCTCAGTCAAACAAACAAACCACTTTATCAACCTTCAATTTCCGAACTCCAAACAATCGTGCGACAGAAAATAAATACCCTCGAGGACGGGGTCCGGCCGGGGCTTGCAATGCTCGTCGAAACACAACCTTATCGGTGCCGCATTTTCCGCATCGACCGCCAATAGATTGTCCCTCCTCTTTGCAACCCCCTGGCCCATCACCGCATGCCGTTGGAAAACGGCGCAAACTTGAAAGCGCAAGTAAACATGCACCGACCTTTTCCGTAACGAAATCGAACGGTGGAAACGGTGAGTGCTCACCAGTTTTCCCGCCGCCTCCGACGTATGGTCGGAAAAATCGAAACAAACGAACTGAGAAAGGGTCCGACTACCCCATCGCCGACCGGATGTGATGGCGTGAGAAATCACAAATCAAGTACCTCAGGTGTTGCGGTAACTGGATGGGAAAAGCGGTGGGTGGTACGTCCACCGTCGCGCTTACATCAGACCAATCTTCGCGAGCGAAGGTTCGGAGGCGTAATAGCCGCGTTTTGTCCTGGGAATGAGAGAGAGGGAGGCAGTGGCTGGCGAAGACGTTCGTGGGGCCATTTTTCCTCCAACCCAACTGGGAAGAGGAAAAACTAAAAAAGTAACTCCCATCCATGCTGACAACCCAACGCGCTTTTACGGCCTTTGGTGCAGCGAAGTCCGCCGTCGATAACGCAAGGGCTTTTATGCTGTGTTCCCTCTGGTACCTTTTTTTGCATTATTGCTTCATCCAACACATCCGGTACATGGCGGTACGAACGACGCTGGCCTTAAATGGTCCTTCCCTTGCCGAGGGTTCGCTGTTATGCGGGCCCGGGTTTTGCCGACAGGTTTGTCGATAAGAGACGCTTATCTGCCGACGCCAGCCGACGGGTCTAACAAGGAAATTGTTTTCCTCTTCTTCCTTGCACCACACACCGCCATCTTAACTCCATCGCTAAGTCAACACCGTCGAGGTGCTTCTGTTGATGACATTTTACCTTTCTGCCTCCTAA
>KE524972.1:91513-116231 GCA_000441895.2 Anopheles sinensis
AACACATCCGGTACATGGCGGTACGAACGACGCTAGGCCTTAAATGGTCCTTCCCTTCGCCGAGGGTTCGCTGTTATGCGGGCCCGGGTTTTGCCGACAGGTTTGTCGATAAGAGACGCTTATCTGCCGACCGCCAGCCGACGGGTCTAACAAGGAAAATTGTTTTTCCTTTTTCTTTCCTTGCACCACACACCGCCATCTTAACTCCATCGCTAAGTCAACACCGTCGAGGTGCTTCTGTTGATGACATTTTACCTTTCTGCCTCCTAAAGGAGAGGGCCCCACCGTATGTGTCGGTGTTGGTACTAAAGCCAGCCCGGTTGAGGTACACTTCCGGATGATTTACGGTTTTCTCGCGGAAATTGGTGAAAAACCCTCTTATGAAGTGGGGGATTTTTTCCCTAAATTCGTAAGAACATTTTTCTTTCGGAGAAACTCCCAAACGGTAATTTCTTTATTACGTAGCTGTCACCAAGCGGTTGAATACACTTTGTGCAATCTATTTTTATCACGTAGTCAATGAAACCACGCGGTTTTTGAAGGTTTTTTAAGATTATTTAAAAATTATTGTACTTGTAACAAAATTTGTTTTTTAAACCAACATTTTTAGGAAGCCAAGCATATACTAAGCTTGCCAAAGGATATATGTAATTACTGGAGCTTATTTCTATATTTCTATACTACTTCATTAGTCTCAAGGACTGATTTCTGCCAACACTCGCAGAATGGGTGACATGGCCGTCAACGTGTTAAGGCTATTCTTAGCAAACTAACATGTCTCTCTCGCTAAAATTGTCCTTGTCCTAAAAAAGGCAAGTTTTCTTGTAAATTTCTCCTACAGAACACTAAATAAACAATCCTTGCAGACCCTCCTTACAAAATGGTCAAACAGTGGTAGAATTGATCGATCAGTTTGCACAAACTCCCCCAAAACGGGCGTCAAAACCCCTCCTAACATCCCCGTCCCCCCGTCCCACGCTGGGTGGGTGAAAAGCGAAAGTTACACCATCCGGGGGCCACCCGGAGGCTAGATCCGTCTCCCCAGGCGAGCGGGAAAGGCTTCCGCGGGCGCATTTGTAATCGGCACGTGGTAGTCGACACGATCGCGCGCCATGCCAAAGGGTCACTGAACTCCGCGCGCGCCGCGGAAAGAAAGATCAGGACGGCCGGGCAGCCTCGGCGGCGTTGATCCGGTTCCGACGACGAGGGTTTGATTACGACGCCAAGTGGCGCAAAAGACGTCCGGTCGTCCCAGCCGTTTCCTCTTGCAGCCGTTTCGCGTGCATTCAGCGAGCATCTCTGGCGCCGCAGCGGGCTGCAACTGCAAACGATGGCATGCTGCGCAAAGACGCTTTCCGCCAGCAAACAGAGAAAGTGAATAATAGCTACACATGCCAGAACTAGAGACATGGTCCGCTCACCGAACCTTGGGCCCGTGTACATTCGAATGCGGTTTGTTTAGTTCAATTTAATTTTCCAATGTCATAAATTTCCGCTCAAACAGCTTTATTCAAGCGATGTATTTGGCAACCTTTGTAAAATAATATTTGATTAAAGAGCATGAACATATCATAAGTTTGTAGAGATAAAAGTAATTTTGAAAGTAGACGTCCGTAGCTACCAGAATGACATAATTTGTGACTTAGTTTATAAATAATTGAAAGATATAATATCGAGCATCAAAAATCAAAAGTTAGTTTTAAAATATTGAAAAAAATTATATAAATATTCAAAATCATTCGAGAAACAGAATAACACAATGTTTAAAATAATTTAAACCTGTTATTATATAAAAAAATAATATTTTTCTCACTGTTCCTTCACTTCTATTGGTAAACATTGATTCCAAACTAATTAACACACAATAAACTCTGCGTGTTACGAAGCGATTAATTGCCGTTACAATTTAGTTTACCCTTCTTTGGAGAAATACTCTCTTCGGGAAGCATTTCCGTTGGGATTTGCAAACGTTCCTAAAGTAATTGCATCCGCCCCTGACCTTGATCGTTCGTTTCGACAACAATCCGCCTCGGACCGTTCTGCCCGTTTGCCTTCGAACTTCCCGAGCCTCCGTCGAGCAGTCCTGTGCTGCGTCTTGCGCAGCCACCCGGAAAAACACGTCCCCCTCTCCCTCCCACCGGCCACCGACGCCACGGGATGCACTCGGGAAAATGGGCCGCCGAGCAGTCGAGCGCGCGCGACGAATCGAGTCCAAAAGTCAATAACCGGGCACCGGGCTGTTGCGAATCGGCTTCTTCGGCTCCGGTTTGCTGGCTCGGAGGGCGCCCGCGGTCAACCCCGGCGATAACTGTTCGCCCGGCCGAGAGCTGTATTTATCGCCGGCCGGGGACCGTTGCGGACTCGTTCGGCCAACGGCAGACCAACCTCCAGCTTCGATGTAGTTTCGGGAAGAAGGAGATCCCGTCGGCTACGCGTGGTTTGGACCATGCGTTGACGCCAGGGAACGTTAACGAAGACTGTCCGGGAGGCGGCTGGCATCCGCCTTGGAGAGGAATTTAATTATCGGCCCGTGTGAGATCGCTCCCGTCCCTTGGGGTTTATCCTCCATTTTCGATAAGCCTCCTGCCTGCGAACGGGGCTTTCCGGCGCAAGCTGACGTTCGATACATTGTTCACGCTCGCACAAGAAACTGTAATTTGCGACCAAGATTGGTTTTCGCACAGCTGCGTCGGCAGAGACTGCAGTGTTATACTGACCGATTGAGTCGATCAGGTTTCTGGACAGTTGTGGGTTTCGCTTTGGAGACGCGATTGACTTGTTCTGTCCAAACAGAAGGCTGCCTTCTGTCAACAAACTCGACGAGGAAATTAATTTAATGATTTATTTACCCATTTACCTTGCATCACATATTGACATCCTGAAGTTTCTCACAGACCACACTATGATGGTGCAGCAATACTGCCACCAGGTTTCCAAGAGGAGTCCACACGTTTAATAATCACCGTCAACCATATTTCCTTCATATCAAGTGATGAATAGAGTAGGAAAATATTTTTACTTTAAACAAAGCATCGAAGAAAGCCAATCAGGAAATGAAATTAAGTCAATTCGTGAAGAGTTCAACATAAATAAATTTTATTCAGAGACAATGGTAAAACAAGCAATACGAAGGCAACAGCAAGTATCTCAATTTGATTTAAAGTGTTTAGTTAGATCTTAACCACACTTGTTTAAGATCTAAGGGAGTTTGCAGATGTTTGAGAGTGGAATTTAGAGAATTGGAAGTATCCTACAAAAGCACGATAGTAAACTTCGTGGGAAGAATTCAATCATACATTTTTTTACAATTTCTTCATTTTCCAAGTATAAAATCCATTATTTTTAAGATTTCCAAAATTCTCAAAGGAGTAAGCCATTAATTCGAGATCCTTCTGGAATATATGTAAATTAAAAAATAGCGTTTGCAGGACAGAGTAACACCATTAAACTTTAGGACTTTGTCCTCATTAATATTACGTAGTATCTCTTCCACAAAAGATGATGGAGTGATAATTTCGCATTCATTTTGTTTCAATTACTTGGAATTCTCCACATGCTTCGAAGAACCACAATGGATGACAAATTTTAATTGCCTGTCCATGCAAATCGATTGAGAATTTTCCACTTCATATGGTGGTATTCACACACGTCAATTGAGCATTTCGAGAACGTTTACGATGTATGCTAATGCAGTGGTCGCCTCCGGACACATAATTTTCCACCGACTAATCGATAACGGCCCATATGAACGCTGTGATACAACCGATTACGTTCCCCTGATTTGGTCGTTTTGTTAAAACGGAATCACCAATGCCCAGCACGAACCTGTAGCGTCCGGTGGAATGATGATGGTCTCGCTAATTTGCCCGCCTCGAATGATGCTACAAACCCTGATAACATCGTCGCGCCCGACAGATTTTATCTCCCAAACCACAAAACCCGCCCATCCAACGGGTTCCTTTCTTTCCTTTTTCTGGTAAATTATCCAAAAATCGATCTACAGCTCATCGGATTACCGGACTTTATTGCATCCACGCTGACCGCTCGGTGTACGGCCTCAATTTTTCGGTTTTGGTTGGGGCCAATCGGAGTGCCGCCTCCTCCTCCTCCGCGACCGAACCCAGATACCCAGATTTCCGAGCGCTCCAACGATCGTGGATGTTTGTCCGGGTTTGCAGCTGAGGATTCGCACCCATCAGCCCCGGGTTCGCATTCGGTGGATGAATTATCTTCTTTCTGCGTTCCGCTCACGATTGGCCAATTGGCCCCGAAAAAAAAACACCTACCCCCAACATCCACTTAATCCACTCCCGGTCGAACCCTGGCACACATAAACGAGGAAGAAGAGCGGAGGTGAAACTGGATATTCGGGCAAGAAAAACTTGTACGGACGAGAGTTTCAGACTGACCGGAACCTAGTTTGCACTCCCGCCCGCCGAAAAACCAGTTATCCATCGTGATGGATGAGAAAAACAACCGGAAAGCCAAACCGAACGATCGCCACGATCGTGTACGTGCTTTGGAAGTGGAACCGGAAAAATCACTACTGATTGGAAAGAACGTTTCGCTGCTCATATTAAATTCGCCCCCTTGATTTGCTGCCTTCATGTTTTCAACTCTCCTTTGCGCTTGCCCTTGGAACCATTCAATTAAACTTGGATAAAAGTTTTGCTTTCAACGACGCAAAGCACAAATTTAATTATCCTCCAACACGCGCAAATACTGTTTTCCTCTTGGTGCTTTCGTTGGAAGGAACGTGTTTTTGAAATCGAGCAAAGTATCAGAAAATGTGCTAAACAGGGGTGGAAAAAGTACAAAAAAGAAATGAACAGAAAATAAACAGATTCTGCTTCAATCCATTTGACGTTCATCTTTATTTTTTCATTTCAGATATTCAAAAGCCGAAACTTTGTGATGCTTTCTTTCTGCTTTCAGGTTTTCAAGTTTATTAAATCCCTACCCGAAGGTATTCCTTCGAAAGGAAACGGACGAAAACTGTTAAATTCAAGCTCTTATCGTTGATCTTTAAGGTGATTACTTCATCGGCAAAGAACTTTCCGCAGCATCCACAGACACACGAAGAGATAGAGCCGGTCGACGTCGTTCCCTTCAGAAGATAACGGAATCGTCCATGACGTTCTGGTGGTCGCTAAGCGAGACATCAGCTCAGCGCAGCACGACGTCCTCAAAGTCGCCCGCTGTGTGTACGACTGCCCTGACATTAATTTATTCACATTCGTCTGCCCGTTTTCAACCCAACGCCACCCCAACGCCCTCGGCGCATTCGTTGGGTCCACCTCGAACGAACCGACTCCGGTGGACCGGTTGGACGCAGTCCCAGACTTGGGTGGCTTCGTTGCGTGACATAATTTTGCCCCCTTAACTGCACCTAATGGCACAACCAAGCCGAACCCGGGCACCCGTGGGGTTCGCTCCGTTTCCGGACGCGGAAAAATTCGACGCTTTTCGCGCCATCCTTCATGTCAGCATGAACCATGGACGTTTCCTTCCCCCAAAGGGTTAACCGTAACTGGGTCAGTGTGGCAAACTGTTTTCCATTCCGAGCTGCACTTATCTAAAGTGGATTCGATTTCATTCGCCGCTGCTCCCAACGTCGGATGCCATTCGATGCCGAACTCGACGGACCGTACTTCGGCACACTGTACTACTTTCGCACCACACGCGGGGCGGGAGTGCACTTGGTTGTGCTTTTTTTTCTATTTTCTAGGAAAATTCCGAGTAGCAAAGTGTACCATCCCTGCGCCAGCGATGGACGGCGAAAACTAGCTGAAACTGTCAGGAACAAGCTGGTGCCAAACTATCCGGTTTCGTGTTTTCGCCATCCTTATTTATGGCACCAGCATTTCCAGTAGCCTCATACATGTCTGTGGTGTTTTCTCAAGAAAAAAAATTTTACTCTAAATTATTTGTGAAACTTACCACTCATGATGATGAAAATAATGGAGCATATTTCTTTCTTTGAAACATAATGATTAGCTTAGAAAACGATCAGATTTAATTCATAACTCAATTTCAAATCATTTCAACCTGTAAGCTTTCAAAAGTAAACAAATTAGAAATTCAATTAAGCTTTTTGAAAATTACTCCCTGGGGCGGATTGGATCGTTTTCTAAAATGTGTTTCTAATGATTGTTTTGCATCGTTCATATTGCAATTTTTCATCCGATACGCTCATCACCGGCGGTGTTCATTAAAAATCACTTCCATGTGGCATTATTCGAACTTTCATATTTTGACCAATTTATCGCACATACGGCGAGATTCACGAGTAGAAAAAAAGACATGAAATAATTACACCCTTCTTCGGGACCCACCCCAGGTCTGCCCATGTTCATCACACCTTCGCGTTGGTAAAAGTAGCAGCTTTCTGTCAAAATTTAGTTTTTATGTATTTTTCCAACACACACACATACACACACAAACGTCCGGTTTTGTGGAGCCATCCACGGTGTGCATGTGCTTATTTTCACCTCAATTTTTTCGGCAGCCGAAACTATTTTGACACCGATATACTCCACATTCGCGCCCGCTTTTCCCCGTCGACGGCGGGAAACACGGGCGGGGGGAAGATCCTCGCGGGACACACGTGAAAAGATGAAACGCTCCACGCGCACAAAGGCCTGCTCGTGCCAGCCAACAACAACAGCAACAGCAACATCAACAAATTTGGACGCAGATAATGAAATTTTTGGCTACTTTCGTTCGTTGCCACTTTCGCAAGTGCCCGCCTCGGCTCGGATTGCTGTTATTATGCCGCTTTCTTCGCTCGGTCTTTTTCGTTCGAGCTGACCGCTCAGTTCCGGTGGTTCCGACTCATAAAACATGTGTGTATGTTTTGCCCAAAATTTCATCCTCCTCTCGGTCCTCCGCGTCCTCCCGAGAAACCACGGCGCGACCGGTGGAATATGTAGTTTGCTTTTCTACCATCAAACCACGATCCACCATGGCACGGATCGGATGATACAGGAACACCGAAAAAAAACCTCCCCAAAAGCCAAACGGTACACCACTTCCGAATCAGGTGCCGTACCGCTGCCAGCAATCTTCACAAATTAATGCCGCAGAAAAAGAAAGCTAACAAACGGAGAAAAGCATCGCGGCGAAATTATTTAACCGGCAGCAAATTAATACCGTTCTCCTTTCCAGCGCGTGGGACATGTTGATCGATGTTTTTTTGGGGATCTCCTGTTTTCCCGACCGCATCATCGCTATCGTGATTCATAATCATACATGATTCAGCCGCGTGTGTCCTATGCGTGTCATCTGTTGTTTTATTGTTTCCCAAAACATAACGATGGATAGCTCTGGTATGCATTTAAATATGTGGTTTATTTATTCATATTTGTAGGCAATATAATAAAATGATGAAATTTAAGAGTTTGCTTGCCCTTGATTTATTTTTATTTAAATTAACGATACCTACAAATCGCAGAAAACATGAGCATAAAAATAACGGTAACATAAATCATAGAAAAATTTCTATTCCATCGCTGCGAAAATGTCCTACAAACCCAAACCGGGCGCCGACTTTCCCAGGCCCGGCGCGGAACACGACATCCTGGCCCTCCCCGGTTAATTAGTGTCAAAGCTGGCAGGAAAAATGTGCACAAACGCACACCGACACCGATGGTGCATAAATGAACAAAAACGAAAGCGAACGAAAGCGCTGGCCAACCGTGTGTGACATAATCCTTCCACCTCGGGCTCGGTCCGCTGATCCTCCGGCTCCTCCGGAGGAATGCTCGCCACTCACACGTTCGGTGACAGTTTGCTGCTGGGTTAATTTTTCCTGCGCATTTTGTCGTTTTTATTACTACCATCACTTTTATTAAGTTATATACGTACCTGGACTGCACTGCCACTGGTGGACTCACTTTCCCCGAGTGAGTCCGGAGGGAGTTTAATTTTCACTTTGACCACCAGCATGCAACCAACATCCAGTACCATCGTGCGTATGGTGGGGTTGTTTTTCCCGGCGGTGGCGTGGGCCAAAGCCATTGGAACTGCATCCTCCGGTAAGTGCACTGCCGACGCCAATGGAAAGTGGTTCTGTGTTTGAGGCCGAAGATCAACTGCTGCGGATCGTATTTCCTGTCATTATAACGGCTCCGGATGTTTTGCTGCGGTTGACTGGGAGTCGGCAGCTGCACAAGGGTTTGCAACAAAGTTCAAGTTCAATGAACATCGGTCCCCGGGGCGATAAAATCACCGCTTCGCCTCTTGCGGCGAAAGAAAGCTTGCCCTCGTCGGGTGACAGTCGGCTTTGAAGTTGATTTTCCTGAGCAGATTTCTGATTTGGGAAAGATAAAGAAATCAAAGAATGAGATAAGCGTTACCTGATTTATTCTTATAAGGAGTGAAAGGAGGCCTAACCATGGTTCTTATAGACCAACGAAACCTGCCTATTAAATACCATGCCCGTCCACCTAAAGACTACACCAGAAGACGCATAGCACTTGATGGGAGGCAAACCTAAGCCTAGACTTCAAAACAAACAAAAGCATCCAGAAATAA
Source organism: Anopheles sinensis (assembly GCA_000441895.2). NCBI lineage: Eukaryota > Metazoa > Arthropoda > Insecta > Diptera > Culicidae > Anopheles > Anopheles sinensis. Next base: position 100,049 of record KE524972.1, read on the forward strand.
CTCCTCAGCCCAAGAGCCTCTCCAACGCACTAGGCAACGTGAAACAGAAACAAAACATAAGGCTAGTAATTTGACTACGGATCCCCGACCTCGTGGACGCGTTAGATTGGCACAGTTTTTCGGGCTTCGGACGGGCGCTTTCCGGCTCTTGGGGCGGGCTTCCGTCACTCACCCCCGGCACCCGGAGCTCGCGGTAAGGAGGAAGTCTCAAGACGAACTTCATTGTTACGAGATCACCATCAGCACCACCATCATCATCAACATCCACTCGGGCCCCGGATGCTCGCCGGGCAACCCGCGGTCCGCGCTTTGTGGGTCAAGAGATTCAAACGGTTAGATTTCGTAGGACCGGCGGCCAACTGACCGTGTTCAGCCACGGAACTAGGACCCGAAACCCCTCGAACGGCCCGGGCGGACGCAAGTGGCCGGCCACGGTTCGACGGCGATGGGAACCGGGGAGAAAGAAACAGTCTTTGGCGTGTCTTGGAAATCGTTAGAAAGGTAGTATTTAGCTTCAACCCGGCGAGATGTGTGTAATATTTTTTATTTATTTCATCCATGACATGAATTCTTTTCCCCTAAAGAACGCTTTGTTCGCATATGTGATGGTAGTCTTTCAAGTTCATCTGGGAACACAAATGTCTTTTGTTTACTACTTTGAAACTGATTATCTCAGATTTGAATTACAAGAGTTAATTTATATAAAGTATTCAAATTTATCTGAGTTTACGAATAGCTTTTCTTTGAATATTTCAATAAATTCAAAACATAAAATGAATTCTTTTTCTTTAAATATCTCACCAAAGTCAAAACACAAATTAATGTTTTTGTTGACGTAAAACTTGGTTAAAAAACAACTCGCATTTTCAACTGCTTACCACCAAAACAAAACGACTTCTGGTTGCGTTAGGAAAAAATAAGCCAAGCATTAATGATGACAGCCTCAAATTTATCGAACGCGTAAAGAAACAAACGAGCAACCCTTTCGTACGCCACCCATTTTTGTCCGAACGAACGGAAAATCTGGACCATTAAAATCTTCAACGGACCAAATTTAGTCATATCCGTAGCACCGATCTGCGCGTCGGACGATAAGCCGCCTCCCTTGGCTTCGCTGATGCTTAGCCGAGAGCCTTGGGCATGCCCAGCCCTGGTCGGGCCTAATGAAGTGATGACATAGTAAAATGCGGAAAATTACGCACCAACAAACACGGTAGTTAAAAACAACTTTCTCCCATCCCGAGCGTAATACTCGCCGTGCACCGAAAGATAGAAGTGAGCATAGAAGCAACAGGAAGAAGAAAACAACATGTTAATTTAGTTTGTACTACGAAGAAAGTTTCGAACAAATCGATAAAATCCTCTCCACTCCATGGGGTGGTTGATGGGATTTTTTCCTCGGTTTTGGGGCTGGACTACTATCCATCATCTCACGTCAAGTAGCAGTGAAGATTTGTGGCCGGGTCATTGACCTGTATACCGAATGAAAGTAAACTTTATTTTGATTTGAATGAAGCGAGGTGCTCGAAATAATGTTAAGCTTCCATGCCAAGCGCAAAGATCCTTCGAGAATAAACCTATTAACATAGTTGTATTTCGAGACTTGGCGTACATTTTCACGATCGTTTTCACCGGCGATTTATCAATTACTTCACTGTTGCACAACCTTAATTTTATCCTTTTACAAGTCATTTATCATGTCTATAAATATTTTCCGCTCGTAATTAATTACACAATATTTTGTTCTTTTAATAAAATCAACTGCAATGCCCATTGCAGACCATTGAAACATGGTGAAAATATAGATTTTCTCTACCAAAAGTAGCTACATTCTGCTGATTTGAAACACATTCTTGTGGAAAAACTAAACAAACAAAAGCATGGATTCGAAGTACCTGAAACAAATTCTTGGTACCCTTTTCTGCAAGCTTTTCCATCGGTCCAGTACATTTTTGCAGGAAAAGTACAACAACAAAAACCTACCACACCGCGCAAATACAGCCTTACGGACGTGTAATTAAGGGCTTAGTTATCCCTGGCTTCTCGTTTCGTTATAATCCCATCACAGCTGAGCTGGGGGTTTGCAAGGATAATTTATTTAAGTTCATATTTTAGCGCTTGTTTCTCCGCTCGAAGCCTGAGAGGAGTGAAGAACAAAAAAAAACAGCTTTTTATGCATCTAATCAGTCAAAAGCTACGATGGGCGGCATTTATCAAAGTTTAATTAATGATAAAAGACGGTGGGGGAAACGTTTCACGTAGTGTTTTACACGAAGGAAAACAAAATAATCATGAGGAAGGATTAGGCACTTGGGCAGTTTCTTAAAACGTGGATATAAATTGCTTATGAAGAAAGACGAACACAAAACAAACTTTTACAATACATCACAAACACGCAAAAGCTACAAACACCCAGTGCACTGTACTAATCTAAGATGGATAGAGATAAACTTTAGTCATAACACAAGAAACACTAAGAAATAATACATTCTCGTGATTCGATTCGCACGCTGTTACTACCATTCTAGTGGAACGTCACTGCACAAGTGAATCACCAACTAACCACCCTACCGGATCTCCGTTGACGGATCGGTGTTTCAGCCGGCTTAGAAATTCACATCCCTGCAGGACTCTTTTCCCACGATCCCACGAACACCTCATTGCTTCTGCATTGAAAAAGTTCGCCAAACAATCTCCCCGGTGAAAACAGGCACCTTCCCACCCCCGGGGACCGGAAGCGATCCCACCTGTTTGGGTAGCAACATAAACTACAATAATAAATGCACACGCGTCAATGTAAACAGAACGATCCGGGGGTGTGGAGTTTTTCCAGGCTCGAGGCGTCGAACGAGAGAGGAAACAGTCGGGATGCATTAAGATAAGCCCTGAGCTGGGAGGGTGGAAAGGGCAAGGAAATGGAATGATAAATTCCGTGCGAGCGAGAACGACAAGCTCGAGCGAAACAAACGTGAAATAAGTTGATCAACTATCAAGTTCAAGTTGAAAGCCAAGCAAAGCTTCAACGGCACGATCATTTGCCTAGAAGGGACGGGGATTCACTACCGGGGGATGTGGGGTGGAAAAGCCGTCCCAAAGAGAGAAAAACGGGTGCGGGAAAAAAACGATAAAATAATATAGGAAAGCATTAGACACACTTGGCGGAGAATGTCGATGGGGATAAGTTGTTGGAAAAAGAGATTAAAGGCTTTTTTCTCGACGTCTTTTTCTTGTGCCTTCTTGCGGCAGGGAATGGTTGGAGGAGGGCACGGGAAGGCACGTCCACAGGGGAGGAGAGGGCGGAGAGTGGTACGCAACGGCACACACTGCAGATGAATGAAAGTTCCACGAGGTTCCTCCAAGACGCGCGCATGACGATTAAGCGAAGCAACGCGAAGATCAAGTCCGATCACTCCGGGAGTTGGGAGAAGGATGAGGGGTGCTGGGAATACGTTGCCCTCACCAGGACAGTGGGGGGGGCATAGGAGAAGAGGAGATGCCCGGACCGCATCGTAAGACGTGTGTGTATGTGTCGATGCAGTACGAAGCCCACCGATCGCGAGGTAGCTCGAGAAATGAACAGTAATCGGGCAGTGGAGAACGTGTTGTTTGGAGAAAGGAAAAGAGATGGCAGACGGTGCGAGCGAGGGAGAGAGTGCTATACGGTGGAAAGCGAAGGAAAAGCGACGGGCGCATGGCCGCTGCCTTGCAGAGGAGGTAACCAGCGAGTGGATAATATTCGGTTTCCTCGTTTTCTTCGCCGAGGCGAACCCGAGCCGAATGACGCTGAGGGCGCCACCGGGTATACCAGGTCTCACATACGCCGGAGTACGTCTCTATAAATTGACCGTGCCGCGTTCCGGAGAGCACAGACATATCATATCCGTATCACGGCTTAGATCGTTCCCCCAATTCCAGAGTCCAGCTGAGTCTCGGTGCCGTTCCAATAGCGGGTCCTCAGTGTTTTTTTGGGCGTTACGTCTCAACTCGCGGAGAGTGCGTGTGTGAAATCGTGTTTAGATCCTAGTGTTTACTTTGTTCCGGTTACCAGTAGTCCCGTGTCACGATGGCCTTCGCTTACAAAGTCGTAGTCGGTGTGCTGTGTTTGGCGGCCCTGGCCGTGGCCTTGCCGGCCGACGAGGCGCGCTCCTCGCACAACTCCATCTCCGGCGTCGATAGCGACCTGTTCGGCAGCATCTCCAAGGAGTGCGCGTCCTCCGACTCGCTGACCTGCGTCAAGCGAAAGCTGTTCACGTTCTTCGATCGCGTCATCGCCAAGCGCAGCGTGTTCTCGCTCACCGAGGGTGTGACGGTGGTGAAGACCCCGGGTGCGGCCGCTGAGACCGAGGGTGCCCCGCGGGCCCTCACCGGTGACGAGTCGCTCGAGCAGCTGATCCTGTCCCGTGTGCAGTCCTTCCTGTCCTCGCACACCATCAAGGTCGACCTGAAGGGTGCCGACATCGTGAATGCCGTCACCTCGACTGGCCGCGCCCTGGAGGACGTTTCGGAGAACCTGCTCGACGAGGAGGAGGGAACCGGTGAGGCCCGTGGCAAGAAGAAGAAGGCTGCCAAGATCCTCGGCCCGCTGCTGCTCGCTGTTGCGCTGAAGGCCGCCGCCCTGCTGCCACTGCTGCTCGGAGCGATCGCCCTGATCGCCGGTAAGGCGCTGCTCATCGGCAAGATCGCCCTGGTTCTGTCCGCCATCATTGGCCTCAAGAAGCTGCTGTCGCAGGAGAAGCACGTCACGTACGAGGTCGTCGCCCACCCGCACCACTCCACCAGCCACACGTCCAGCCACGGAGATGCCTACTCGCTCGGAGGATCCTATGGAGGCGGTGACGTCGGTGGATACAGCGCCAGCTCTGGCCACGGTGGCTGGTCGCGCTCGATCAAGGACGCCCAGGACATCGCCTACAACGGCCAGAAGCCCTAAGCGAGCCTCCCGCCTAGCGAAAGTAGACAGTAGAACGTAGTAGTTGTAGCTACCGAACGCCGGTTGTAAGTGTACTCCTTACAGGAGGTGCCTGACTCTACTGGAATTAACCTCCGTCACTACAGGACGTAGGGACCGCAGGACTAGTAGAAGGAGGAAGCGATGAGGAAGATGTCACCCATCAACCTCATCAACACAGCATTCATACACACACACACACACACCATCATCTCCCCACACCTACTCAGTACCACTCGAATACTCCGAGCGTTGCGTTGACCGTTGACATTATTTATTTAATTTATTTAGCGTCAAGCGAGGGATTTTGTTTGTTTTGTTGTTTTCCATTAGGGAGTGGTGCTGGGGGAGGGGCTCAGTTCGGGGAGTCGGTTAGGACCTGTACCTGCAGCGTTAGCGTTACCGTGAGGAAATCTATAGGACGTACTCTAAGGCACTAAGGCGCTAAGGTTCTCACACCTCAAGTAGAGGTTATGCAAGGATCGCTCGAAAAAACTCGCCGGGATATGACTCTTAGCTTCACTCGCCTCACTCTCACCTGCCTGTGACCTTGCCATCTTCATCGTCTATTGTACTATAATGCTTCCTTAGCTCAGAATCTCAGTCATCATCCTACCGTATTCTGTCGTCGTGTCTCTTTCCGTCTTTGCATCAACCTGTTTGAGCTGATCTCCCTATATCTCTTCCTGTTTGAGTCGCGAACTGGCGGAAGCGACGAGTTTGAGGATCGTGTACAACCCTGCCCCACCCGGAGGCAAAAGTCCCGCGTGAAATCCCCCCCTCCCTGAACCCAGTGAAGCGTCCCGCAAGCAAACCGATCACCAAAACCAAAAGAGAAGAAGACGATGAAATAAATGCTCAAATTGTTTCCAAATTGCGTACCTTTTGGCAGCCGATGCTGCTTGTTGTCGTGTTTTTCTTTAACTTTTTTCCTGATATCCGAGATATCCGAATTTGTTCCGGAGGTGGAAAATTTTCCCAGCGAACCTTTTTGTCACATGTTGATTGTGTGTGAGCCGTCGAACGCTTTTCTCTGGAGGAAAACGAGGCCATAAGCTGGCAAAAGCCGCAAATTACTTTCGATGCATACGGCGACGTGCGGGAAAATTCTTCGCCAACACTAACAAGCAGCTGGGTCGAATGTATGCTCCACATGCTGTACGATTCCCCCCGACCCTCGTTCCCGCCATTCCTTTCGCTTTTCGCCCTGCCACAGTTCCCATGAGGAGGAACGTCGCTGCTTCTCTGCTCCCGATTGCAAGCGAAACTGATCGCACGTTACGAAGACGTCGTCCAAATGATGTCCCACGCAGTGAAGCTTCCCGGTCTTGGGTGTGTAATTTCCATCCCCTGGAAAAAAGCGGGCCACTGTAGAGAAAACCCTTTCCAACAAGCTCGTCGGTCGTTCCGATGATGGGCAAGTTTGTCGGTTTCCTCGGTCGACGGTGAGAAATGGAACAGCCGTGTATGAGAGTGTATGCGACCGTACGTCTTCATACTTCCACTCAGTTACATTTTTGCAATGAAATTGCACGGCGACACGCCATCGTTCTTTCGGCGAGCAGGAAAGCCCTTGCCAGCCCTACAAAGGAACGCAGCTCGAAACAGAGCCACCTCCGGTTCGCATTTGAAACGAGTAATTTCCGACTGGTGGTCCAAAATTGGGCCCTCGCTCGAGAAGGCTCTCAATTTTCGCCTGTTTGCTTACATGCAAACGCAGGAGAAAGTGCATTTGGTTGCAACTCGGTCGTCACATTTCCTTGCGGTGCATTCGAGTAGAGCGTCAGATGGAGCGCTATTTCTGTACCAACCCGTTTACCCGAGGAGTTTATGCTAACTGTTTAATTTGCACAAACAAATTATACCGATTTGATACGGATATTTTGACATTTCCACATAAAACAATAGTTTCCCACTAAAAAACACGAATGAGCAGATGTTTTTAGTATGGAGAAATTCAAATAAATTATTTAAACTCTCATATCTAAAAAGCATTCAATTTGTGCTGTGCTGACATATTGTTACCTACTTGTAGAACGGCTGCTAAACAGTTTTAATTTAAACAAACAGCAGTTCAAATATTTGAACAATTCAAACGACATGCCAACTAATCACGCCATCCATAAGCACTGACAATGATAAGCCATATCGTAACGCTCCCCGAAGCCGTTACACTTTTGCTTTAACAGTGGAAAACCCTGAACATATCATACACGCACGCTGCTGTTTTCTCTGCACAAACATCAAATAAATCGTACAGGAAAGGTGGAAATCCCATCAGTGTCTTAAAACAACAAAACATATTGCATACTCGTGTGGCGCACAAACCCTAATACGCTTCCCGTGCTTTTAATACCACCAACAGGCAGCATGATTTTCACTTTAACTTTTTCCCCCGTGGGTTGGGTGAAAGCATTCCCGTGACTGAACGTCTTTAAGCTCCGCACTCAGACGCTTAAAATACGCGCGCGTCCGTATTCGATTATGGTGGAAAAAGGAAGCGAAAGGCAACTTGCACAGCAGTGCAATAAAAATGAAACTATATGGCAATGATCAGCCCGCGGGCTTACTATCTCCTCTTTCTGGGCAGATGCTTTCTCGCGCCCAGGCGCGCTGGAAGCACTGCCGAAGCTCCCGAGATGGCCTAGGGAAAACAAGTTCAAGGCGTGGAAAACAAGATGAAGGCCCAAGCAAAGCTGAAAACAGCGAAGAGCTTACGGTGAAAACAATTTAATTTCTTTCTTGCCTCCTGTTGCATAAGCACAGGCGAATGGTACGGTTACAATGTTCCCGGAAAAGCTTGGGTTTTCCGTTAATCCATCCTTAATGTTTGTAAATTGATAAGGGCAATAGGCAGTTATTTGAAATTCAACTAAGCTGAAGGCTGAAACCAATACCAAATTTCATGGAACTCGTTAGTTTTTTTCCATATCTTTTTTTAATATCATCCACTTTAACTGATTATATTTATTACTAACACTTTTTTAAATAGAAAATATTGACAGTCATTTTTGAAATTATACATTTCTATCATCATATTGTGGCAAAATGATAAAAACCATTTTGTTTTTCAAAACTACTCTGAAAACAATAATACTTTTTTAAGTAGAAAACATTTCTTTCATCTTATTTTGGAAAAGCTAAAACACATATGAAATCTATAAAAAGTTATCAAAACTTTTCTGGAATAACATTTCCGAATATTAAACAGCACTAATCTTCGTTCATTAAATTTAATAAAACTAGAAGACATACGATCTTGGGAGATCATATTTTATTTATTTTTCATTAGCAATCTGGATTACATCAAGCCACAGACCTTCTCCAGGCGATTAAATAAACAGCGAATGCTTTTCCTCTAGCGCCGGTATTCAAACAGTTCGTTACGAGAGCAGCTCCAGCTCCACTGTTTTCCTTATCAAATGTTACGTCGTTCGGAGAAACGCGTTTCCTTTTGTTTCCACTAAATTGCCGGAATTCAACATTCAAATCGTCCTCATTTGTGCCTTCGCAGAAGTGCGAACCAATGCGTACCCCGGACGGAATAGAACGGACTAATCCTGCCGGCTTCTCAGCAGCGATAGGGAAAGAATACAAGAAATGTGTGTCACCCGGTAATGACGTGCGCTGAATCGCGTTTCCAGCCACCCTCGCAACCCCACAGCTTTTCCCCATCTCTGCCTGACTCACGTCCCGCGGCTCTGTGAGCTTTGCGCAAATCTCTGGTATTATTTTATCGTCATCTTTACCGTCGTCGTCGTCGGAGTCGGTCGTCTCTGCAGCGATCGCATCGATAGACCGCGTTGCTCGGTTTATCAGCGCCATTTTATTTCCACCCCATTCCTTCTGCCATTCCTGGTGGACATCGGGGTGGAGTGGGTTGGCTGCCGCTAAGGCAGGAAAAACTTGTGCTTCATTCCTTCGAAAAGTGAAATGTGCTACAAATGAAACCTGACCATGCAGAGAAGGAAGAGCCCGTTTCGTTATTTTTCCCACTTCTATTTTCCCGATCTTCGCCTTCGGTGCACTACCGCTGACTTCCCCTCCTTCTCTGAAAGCCCTGCCCTGGGAAGAAGGCCGGACTCACTCCACGATCGGCAGAAGACCCAAACGCGTACGTCAATGTTTCTAAGCATTCCAAAGTTTTTTCCCTTTCAGTACCATCGTGCTAAGGTTTATGTCGTCGTTTAAGACCAGTTTGGGTAGCCAAAGCGACGGCGCAGCTTCCAGCAGGAGCCAGGAATGAGTCCTACAAATGTGGGAGAAACATAACAGTACGGGATTCGAGTTTCCCGTCTCTGGAGCCGCTTTTGGAGCTGCCGAAGAAAACTCTAATTGATGTGTTTTACTTCCGAAAACTGGTTCCCGGTAACTCGACGAAGGTACGCAAACGAGTACCGAGTGGTTGAGCAGGAAGAAAATGACAGGAAAAAGGCACTAGAGATGTAAAGTTTTATATATCCGCTCGCAAAGTCACCGTATTTTAGGTGACAGGTTTAGAATCCATGGTGCGATGCAATGTTATACTTTCTATTTTACCTTACCGGTTGTAGAAATCAACAGTAAGTGAAGCACATCAAAGTTTTATTTCATTTAAAGTTTGTTCTTTCCGTTTGTTGGTCACCATTACGATAACTTGAACTGATTTTTAACCTAAGAAATTATGTTATTAGAAGTCAATTTCAAAGTTTAAAGATTTCAGATAAGGTATTATGTTAACGTATGCATTAAAAAAAATAGACAAATGTTCATCGACGATAAGAAAAAAGTTAACTAAGCTAATTGGATGAAGTAAATTTTATTGTAAAGTTGCATCACTTAAGTACTTAAAAAAAATATTTTGACGGCCAGTAAGGCGGCCATACGGTACTTGGTCGAAACTTTTGCCATAGCCGACAAAACCAATCGTGTAAGGATGTTTTTCAGTAATTGTGTGGCCTAAATGACCACCTGCTGCTCCACTTGGGTTTTAAATTGTTGGAATAGATCCTACGTTTAAGATTTATCAAGGTTTTATCAGTTGGAAATGGTTGAGGGACATAGATAGGATTATTAGTACTGGAATCGATTATGATATTTGACCGAATTTTGTGATTTTCCGAGCACATGTTTATCAGGAGCTTCGAGCCGGTTTGTTTAAGTGACTGGCCTCGATCGCGTCATCTGTATAACAATCTCCATCTTTTCTAAGCTTTTCTTAACTATTTGGCCGGTTGAAGCGACATTTTGATCCAAAAAACGGAATGATTAGGCCATTTTTCGTTATGCCTATCGTAACGGCCTCTGTTTCAATTTGGGGTCCCGAAGCACTGCACGTGACGGACCAAGGCATCCAAATGATTTTTTAACCTTTCTCATTAACTGACAAAATAGTCAAAAATCCATTTCAGCTGAATTAGGTGGACAAGAAATGTATAACAAAATGAGCTGCAAAGATAACAAGAACATTAAAGTGTTCGCCCGCTAACAAGCGATCCGGTTCGTCAATGTGCATCCATCTCGCGTCACAAAGCAAACAACTCTGGGAAAAGTAACACTTCAACCGTGCATGCCGTACCGTGTCGTCCCTGTTGACCGACATCTGCTCTTACGATCTGCCGAGGAGAAATGCACTCTCGCACACCTTAACACACACACACTCACACACGCTCGCTCATGTAAAACCTTGTGTCATCTCCCGATTATGCAACCATGGTCGGTCGATAATAGCCACTCGTCGACGTTCTATCGTCGGCAGCATCAGGACAGGAAGGAGACGCGAACAATTTACCACATCGATTATCCGCCGGGTGGCGTTTATCACCCGGAACACGGTCGTGGTGTTAGCTGGCTTCCCGTCTTCGTTGTCGAAGGCTGTCGACAGCAGCATCTACTGGTGATGGAGTTACCACCATGGCGTCTCAGATACATCAATAACCTACGAGGGATAACCTTCGCCGAGCCCACCAAGTCCGTCCTTTCAGCAGCAGAGTCTAATTACAACTAATCTTGGGAGAAGCTGGCGAGATTTTCCCGACCGCCCGTCTGCGTGTGATTGCCGAAGGGAGGGGAATGTATCGAGATCGTTGCCATTTGGCCAGGGAAGCGTAGCGACCAGGATTTTCTCCACGCCCAAGGGCCCTTTAACAGGCGCTGGCAGACCGTGGTCGGTGTTTGGTGCACTCAAGCTTCCCGTGTAAGCATGCAAAGTCAAAGCTGGGGCGGGCGGTCGGACGAACGGACGGAATGTAAATTGAATTAACAAGCAGCGTCCAATAATTAGTAGAGTGAATCTGGGAAAGTGTGTACGGCATCGATCGTTCGGCAGAATCACGTAGTCGAACTACATCGCAGTCCCATTTTGGGCGCTGTTCGTGGCATACTTCTCAATTAGGCTCTTGTATGGTGAGTTCTTAGCATGCGAGTAGGGACATGTTGGATACGTTGTTCCTCGTCGGCACGTGGCGAGTTAATCCATCAAAACGCTCCGACATCGGACGGATCGATCATCGTTGGATTCAATAAAAAGGCTCATCATGGTAACGTAGTTCAGAGCTCATTAATTGGGTTGAATTAAACAAAGTTTGCCCTTGGCCTAAAAAATTCATTCACAGAAATTCTTTCCGAACAAAAGTGCTAAGCGATCTTTTGGATCCGAAATGAAACATTTTTAAAATTACATGAAATTTAATATAAATAACTGGTTTCTATTTTACCCTTTAATTGGAATTCAATTAAAGCTCTCGTATTAATGTTATCAATATTAGCAATAAAAAAGCGCATCTCCCACCCGTAGTTCACTCAAAAGCCGGAAAATAGAAGATGAACCTGCCGGAAACACTGTTTATGCCTCGCACTCGTAAAACTATTACTCCAATAACACACATCCTTAGGTTTCGCGTTCGCATTGCATTTCGACTCGTTGCCGTCCCGCCTTTTCAACGCCTTCATCCCGCCGTTAATCGGATTACTCTGCTCTCCCTCTACCTTTTTTGTTTTCCCCCTGTTCGCGGAACATTGGCCACTTTGCGTTGCCTGGTTGCTTTTGCTTTCTGCTTGCATACGCAAGCAATTCATGCTGCACCATAAACATTTCATTCCGTTCGCTGCAAAAAGGGAACGCCCAACATCTCGCATTGATATTGAGCGAAGAAAATGAGACACAAAGTAGCAAAGCGATGCACCGCTGGAATTAAGGTGCTTTTAAGTATTTTAAAACTGACGTTTATTACAACTTTTATAAATTTTATGAAAATATTTTGTTTTGATTTTGGGTTTATGATACCTTAAATTATACATTACCAAAACTATGACAAGTAAATTAAAGACGTATAAAAAATCCTAAAAAAATCTACTTGCGAAAATGATTTTCAACACGTTAAATAAACCCCTTTGGTTACGTTTTGACACATGATTAATGTATCTTGTATTGCTCTTTTTATGCTAACGATCGATCAATCAACGCAATGCTCTGCAATCAATAGCAGTTCCAACGCTCATCGATAAATTGTATGGAGAAAAACCTCACTATACTCTGTGGAACCCTTACCATGTATATACGTTTCAAGTGGAAATATAAACCTTTTCCCTTTGCTATCATCCCAGCGCTTTTCACACACCTGCATCTGATCGGTATGGCTCATCAGAAACAGCTGATGTGCAGTCAAACGAGGAAAAATAACCTCCCTCCAGCGCAACTCGCATCAAGGTAGGAGTAAATCGTGCGTCCGACTCTCGAAGTGCATCGAGCATTTCGCATGTTTTACCTGCCCATCTCCACCTCAAACCGCGCGCCAAATGATTAGCAGGTTTATATCTTTTAATTAGCTTACAATTTGCCGAGTTTATAGAACAGAACGAAGCACCACAGGTGGCCCCATTTTTTTCCATTTGTTTACTCAAACTAGCCTCGACTTTTGTGAGCTTTTCATCGTGAACCCATCAAGGGGAAAGGAAAGTGTGCAATATCGTATTTCTATGTGGATCCTTGATGTAGCATTCGGTAGATCGGATGAACGATGCAATGGAAACATTATGGTTCCAACCTTTAGATGCAATAAACATTCACAGTACGGTCCTGATGAAAAGGATATTGCTTGAGGTTCGGTTTTTCCAAACGTGCCACGTGGTTAGAGAAATTAATCGCCGCTTGAGAGCTTGAGGTGTTCGTTCCCGGCAGAAGCAATAAAGCAACACGAATGGAACATGCTTCACCATTCTGGAAAATTTCTCGCCGCACGGACCGTTTGAAGTTCAATATTTCCGTAGCAACACTGAGTTGCCTCTCAAACGATGGATACAAGAATAAAAAGTTAGGAAAACCCTATCTTACGTTCGAGAGCTACATTCGCCTACGCTCCGTCCGGTTTATTTTTCTCCAACCGGATATTGGAGAAAGAAGTGAGCATCAGTTTCTTGTCGGCAAAGAAAATCTAGCCAGCAAAGGGCTGGAAAAAACAGGATCGATGAGAGTCATTGAATGTCCTATTTTTCTAGCACAGCGAAAAAAGTACTCCAGTGTCCGGAAGCGAACGGTATCTGCTCGATACCGGGGACTTTCGTTTTCTGTCCCGTTTTCCACCGGTTCCGAGCCGTCGTGTCCCCCGTTTTGCGGTGTCGATGCCAATGATAGTCACCCGAGCATCGATGCGAAAGCACGATTATGTCAGAACACAACCGACGTCGTCCCACGCTATATCCATTCCATTCCGTGCACTACTTTTACAAGGCAAGGGGGAAAAAATACACAAACAAACCAGAAGAAGACGCCCGATCGGTACGGAGGACAATTAATTGAAAATGCACCCGACGAGCGTTTACCGAGATGCTAATCAATTACACGAACCGGTTCACCGTTAGGGATGATTAGAAGAAAATTGCCCCTGATTGCGTCAGCGGCCGCAGCGCGCCCGGTATGCGGTTTGCGGGAGCAGATCCTCTGGTTCTTGAACACTCGCTCTGGGTTAGGAGGAGCGAACGTCGGCAACATTCCCCGGACCAGAATGGTTCTACCGCGGCACCCGACAGTTATTAGCTCCGCAACGGGACTTTTGTTTCCTGCAGCATCCATCGACCGGTGTTCTGGAGACCTACTGCCTTTGGTGCGCGTTTTTCCGACGATCTACGACCAGGAAAATACGTTAAATGGATGCAAAAATTGTTACTGACAGTTGGAAAAAGCACGATCGATTGGTTTACAAAATTACCAAACGAACGTAACAGCATATCTCTCTGCCGTATTCTAGGACGATTAAATATGAGTATGTAGAAAAGTAAATTACTGCCAGTAACTACTAGTACAGCAAATTGAGACTCAGGGCGAAAAGTAAGTAAGAACTAGTGTTGACTTTTTACGGAGGAAAGGTAAAAACGGTCAAAAGACGATTCCAATTTTTACGATAAGACGACGACTGTGATTCGTCCTGGAAATGTTTCATAAGAAACTTTCATTGGTTTTATGATCATTCAATGTTTTTATTACTCTCCCAATTTTGTATTCAATCGTAAATCGCGTGCTATGCTGCGAAGGTCGATGCTCTAAACAAATTTGCTACGCTGATATGATGCTAATGCACCATTCACGCGTTGGTCGTCGTGATTCAGTGCATCATACGTTGTGGTTTGAAATCGTACGTTTTTCCACTCACTGTTCTCAATTTTTAAATAGAAACAGAAATGGGGAAACTCAATATAAAATAAAACCGCTTCTCAGTTTGAAAATGTTGTCTTCTCGGATGAAATCGGGTTAATCCGCTAGTCTCTTATATATTCAGACGCTGCCAAAAGTCAACCGATACCGATCGTTTTGATACTGTGCCAGTCTTGTGGCGGCATGGCGTCCTACAGTGGATAGTTTACTTAAGTGGAAGCTAGAAGCTCCCGGAACACGGCTTGTGGAGAAAGTATCTGGAGACCACAGAAGTGGGAGCAGGTAATGTAGAACCAAAAAAGCAGATGCTATAGCGAACGGTAATTGTAAATCGAAAACCCAATGTCACCAACTACACGAACGCATCCAGATCTAGAATGAGTGGCTCGAGAAAAACTCGGCAGAGGCTGTAAAAAACAAAACTTAAGCCACAAAACTTGTAAAAAAAAGATGTAAAGTAAAAACATCATCATCAACGCATCATCTCGTGTTGGCCTGATTAATAGGACTGAACAAAAATATAAAAAGCCCAAGAAAATATGGCTTTGAAACCTCCGCTCTTCTAGCAAACACACGCAAAAATTAAAACTGTTTAGAAGAATGCACATTATGCATTTAAATTTCAAGCCCGAATGATGCGAATCTAGAAAAAACAACATTGATAGAACGACTTTGGTCCTCGGCAGCACAACGTTTTCGGTTTGGCGAAATTGATAAGGCAACGAGCGGACCAAGCTGAGGCGACTTCTGACCTCTTGGCCGGAACATCATATCGCCAAGGTTTCTACCGCGATATCACCCAAGCATTTATGGTCAACATACACTTGGGAAGAAACGCTGGCGAGAGTAAATTTCTCTTCAAAATTTAAGAACACGTCAGTTGTGTTTCGAACTTCACACAGTTTGCTTATTCGCGTTTGTTTCTGATCCTGACCGTCTGAGACGATGAAGTCGCTTAACAAATTATCAACTTGTGTGCGACTTAAAATTGTACTACTGATTCTGTGTGTGCATGTTTCCCAAATCTATGGCCGTTTCGAACCAACAACGTGTGGAGAAAGAAATTCTGGAAGTACTTATCTTGTTGTTGGCGGTATAGAGTCACAAGCTGCAAGCTGGCCGTGGCATGCCACAATATATAGGAATCTTTCCAACGTTTCTACGTACGAATGTGGAGGTACAATTGTGAATAAGCAAATTATCATCACTGGTAAATATATTACGTCAACACACAATAACACGATTGGCGATCATTTCACTGTTCACTTTCTTATTCTAGCGGCTCATTGCTTTTTTACGAGTGCCGAGTCAAGTGTTTTACGTGAAGATCAAATTTCTATACACGTTGGCCGCAATCGTATGAGTGAATCTGTCAAAAATCTTCAAGTTCTCGAAGTCCTTAAAATTGTAATCCATCCTGATTTTAAAATGACGAACGTAGCTAACGATATTGCAATTGTAATGCTATCCACCAATATCAGCTTCACAGACTCCGTCGGACCAGTCTGTCTATGGGGTACAGACGATGATCTAAACCGAATCGTGGGAAAAAATGGAACGGTGATAGGTTCGGTATGAATGAAAACTACCAAGTTTCTGAAACGCTT
>KE524972.1:117331-162347 GCA_000441895.2 Anopheles sinensis
CAGTAAGCGAAACCGCACTATCGTCAGTCAAATCAGGCCTACTGATGCGGGTTTCGCCATCACCGACGAGCTGGTTTATTGGATAGAAAACAAATGGTTGGTATCACTCGAGATGCAGCTTAACCTCACTAATCAATAGGTCTTTTTTTAATTAGGAAGGCTACGATCGAAAGCGTTGACCTGAACGGTGTGCGTCAAAAATCTATCGATATCCAACGACCATTGGTATGGGCAGACCGATTAGAAGCGGTGACCGGCTATTGCCCCATGTTCTACAGTCAATGCGCCAACAACAATGGAGGCTGTCCGGAGAACACAATATGCCTGCTTAGTCCACGCGACCCGTCTGGAAAAATCTGCAAATCGATTACTACTTAAAATCTTTTCCAGAAATGTTTAACGTTTAAGTAGCAAAAGGAATTTTTACAGTAATTTTTTGTACAACAGTTAAATGAATGCATACGCAAAAAGAAAGAAACTATGGAATACATAAAGGAATCTTAGTTCTCACAGGGCGGTAAGTAGACACACAATCTTCCGAAAAATTTTATGACGAACAGCAGTTGGAAACGTCCAAAACATGTCAATCCAAATGCCGAAAACCTAAGCAAATCGGAAGCATAATTTCTTGAGAACCGTGGATAGCGCCGTTCCAGGATGTTACCTTCCTTTCCTAACTGGTCGGCTTGCGAAGCGGTCGTTTGTTGGATGACGCAACATAAACTCCGGGGATTGACCGCGGCGAGTGGCGTTTGCGTGCCACAATCGAATTAGTCACCCAATGTCACCAACTACACGAACGCATCCAGATCTAGAAAAAGTGGCTTGAGAAGAACTCGGTCGAGGCTGTATAAAAACAAAACTTAAGCCACAAAACTTGTTAAATAAGATGTTCAAGGAATTCTAAAGTAAAAGCAGATTTTTTCCTACGCATCATCTCGTGTTGGCCTGATTAATAAGACTGAACAAAAATATAAAAAAGAGCCCAAGAAAATATGGCTTTAAAACCTCCGCACTTCTACCAAACACACGCAAAAATTAAAACTGTTTAGAACAATGCACATTATGTCACATGTCAATCCCGAATGATGCGAATCTAGAACAAACGCCAACGTTGATACAACGACTTTGGTCCTCGGCAGCACAACGTTTTCGGTTTGCGAAATTGATAAGGCAACGAGCGGACCAAGCTGAGGCGACTTCTGACCTCTTGGCCGGAACATCATATCGCCAAGGTTTCAACCGCGATCGTATTTCTTATCACCCAAGCATTTATGGTCAACATACACTTGAGAAGAAATGCTGGCGAGAGTAAATTTCTCTTCAAAATTTAAGAACATGTCAGTTGTGTTTCGAACTTCACACAGTTTGCTTATTCGCGCTTGTTTCTGATCCTGACTGTCTGAGATGATGATGTCGCTTAGCAAATTATCATCTTGTGTGCGTCTTAAAATTGTACTACTGATTCTGTGCGTGCATTTTCTCAAAATCTATGGCCGTTTCGTACCAACAACCTGTGGAAAAAGAAATTCTGGAAGTGTTTATCTCATTCGCCATGGCATAGAGTCACAGGAAGCAAGCTGGCCGTGGCATGCCACAATCTATAGGAAGCTTTACAACGAATCTACGTACGAATGTGGAGGTACAATTTTGAATAAGCAAATTATCGTCACTGGTAAATATATTACGTCAACACACAATAATACGATTGGCGATCATTTCATTGTTCACTTTCTTATTCTAGCTGCTCATTGCTTTTTTACGAGTGTCGAGTCAAGTGTTTTACGTGCAGATCAAATTACTATACACGTTGGCCGCAATCGTATGAGTGAATCTAACAAAAATCTTCAAGTTATCGAAGTCGCGAACATTGTAATCCATCCTGATTTTAAAATGACGAACGTAGCTAACGATATTGCAATTGTAATGCTATCCACCAATATCAGCTTCACAGACTCAGTCGGACCTGTGTGTCTATGGCATACAGACGATGATCTAAACCGAATCGTGGGACAAAATGGAACGGTGATAGGTTTCGGTATGAATGAAAACTACCAAGTTTCTGAAACGCTTCAAGAGGCAAAGCTTACAGTAGTGAATACCACAACTTGTCTCATGAAGGACCCATATACGTATGCAAAACTCATAAACCATAACATGTTCTGTGCCGGTACAGATAACAATGTCTGTGCGTGTAACGGAGATAGTGGTGGTGGTATGTTTTTCAACATACAAGGCACTTGGTATTTAAGAGGCATAGTGTCTACCATGCCAAGCAAAGAACATGGTGCAAGACGTGTTTGTGACAGTTCCAAATATACAGTATTTACCGACGTTAGCAAATTTAGCGAATGGATTCTCCAGCACATAAACATTACAAAATCGCGGAAGGAGCTTAAACCATGCCAGGACGGTGTGGTTGGTAAAAATGCTGGTTGGTGCAACGCTGCAAACCGTCACGATCACGATGATTTCCTGCTTCCAAAAACTTTCGATACTATCGACCGCATATCATTGCACGATGGAAAATACTTGAGAATTGTCAACCAGGATCGATCGAGAAGGAGTACCCAAATCGTAGACATGGTATATGATTGCACACAAAGGCGTATCTACTGGATCTGGGATGAGGATAGCACTATTTACAGTGCAAATGTCGATGGAACGGATCAAAAGACGTTCATTACGAAGGCCGCACTAGCACCGACACAAATGGGAGTTGACTGGATCTCTCGACGTCTTTATTGGTTTGACGAGAGGAAGCAGACCATCGAGGTAGCGAGCTTGGAGGATCCCAACGTGCGTACGGTTTTGTTCAATTTCAAATCACGCTCAGACGATACGACTATACGTAACATCGCCGTCGATCCAAATCAAGGCAAATTGTACTGGATTGAAGGTGAGCAGTATTCTATATTAAATATTCCTCCTTTTGAAACAACGATCGAGTGGTCCAATCTCGACGGATCAGAGCGCCAGGTGTTCGACTACAAATCAGTCTTCGCTCGTAGTATGAAGTTTTCCCAAACCACTGGCGAACTTTGCATTTCGATCATAGCTGAATGGACGGATCGGAGACCTTTTGCGCCCAAAATCGTTAGTAATGCGATCAACTGTATCGACTCGAGCAGTAAGCGAAACCGCACTATCGTCAGTCAAATCAGGCATTCTGATGCATTTTTCGCCATCACCGACGAGCTGGTTTACTGGGTGGAAAACAAAGGGTAGGTATTACTCGACATGCAGCTTAACCTCACATATCAATATGTCTTTTTTTTAAATTAGGAAGGCTACGATCGAAAGCGTTAACCTGAACGGTGTGCGTCAAAAATCTATCGATATCCAACGACCATTGGTATGGGCAGACCGATTAGAAGCGGTGACCGGCTATTGCCCCATGTTCTACAGTCAATGCGCCAACAACAATGGAGGCTGTCCGGAGAACACAATATGCCTGCTTAGTCCACGCGACCCGTCTGGAAAAATCTGCAAAGAGATTACAACTTAAAATCTTTTCCCGGAAAAAATCCAAAGAAATAAAGCTCAGGATCTTTTTTATTATTCCAATTGCACAACGTTCGAATGTGTTTGCCATATATGGCATAATATTTTAACAAGATTTGAATAAAAGCATGCCCAACAAGAAAGAAACAGAAAAATGAATAACGGTGAGTAAGTCCTCATAGGATGGTAAGTTACCTTAAAATCCTGACATTCGCTTTCATTTATCTTTCGACTGCCTTATGTCAGACAGTGGTTACAATCGGCCAAAAGATTTTAATCCACCCCGATAATGAAGTTCGTCAGAGGCAAAGACCGTTCCATAGTCACCAATTACCCGAAAGCAAATCGGAAGCATACTTTCTTGAGAACCGTGGAAAGCGCCGTTCCAGTTCCCAACAGGTCGGCTTGTACTTTATAAAGTTGACGCCAAATTCAAAAATGTTTTCTATGTATGTTCAACGTTCATTCAAGATTTGGAAAGATGCCGCAAAGAAAGCAATTACAACGGAAGCTAAGTTTTCTAAGGGTAGTAAGTAAAACAAAAGTAAATATGTTGACGGAATCTTGGGACTAACGCCTGTATTTATTGACATTGAAGATTGTCATACTAAATAATATCCCCAAATATCCCAATAAATAATAAAAAGTGTGATAGAAATAATAGAAAGTATGAATTTCATAATTATGTATATGCTGCTAAGATAGGGTGTTCCTAAAAACAAATCAATTTTGTGGCTTTGAAAAATATGATGTTTTCTTTAAACACTTTTGAAATCTTCTGCAAGGGGAAATTTGGAATTATTATCCCAGTCAATTGAGCTAAGGTAAATATTAGGCGACGATTTGGCGAGAAAGAAAGAACCACGTCTTAAAGCCAGTGTCCTCCGCTAACAAGGCTCATATAACCGAGCCAAGTCGAGCCGACGATTCCCCCGATGATGGCATGGAAAGTGAAAATCGCGATTGTACTTATTAGCACTTTCCATTATGGTAATGCTATTAAGAGCTAACGAACCGTAAAACAACCGATCCAACTAACCCAGGTACTTTGTCGCGTCTGGCTGAACGCTATCAGAGGGTCCGACAGGCCAGGGAGGCCCTTTTACCGGAACGATCGTGTAAAAGTGTCATCGTACCGATCGCTCAATCGACCGTGAAATTGTTAATCCGAGCACCGTTCGGGACGGGGCACTGGCCGCCCAGTCTGCCGCCACGGTTACGCGCCCTTGCACCTGCGTCGAAGAAAGCCCTACCGACTCCACCCTCGAAAAGAAAGCCCTAGGCAGTGGCCTTGGAGTGGGCCGGGCAGCTAGCCGGCCAGGGGAAGGAAGCTCATCCGTGAAGGGGGCTTACGGAATTCCCTTTACGCATCCTCGAACCGCGGCGGCAAACGAGGCAATCCGTAAATCGGACACGGATTTTGAGGATCGTTCAAGCGCGAAAGGATCGGCATTGGCGCACGCGATTTCGCACTCCAGTGCAAGTGCAACAGCAACAGGTTGCAGAAGAGAATCAGAACCAAACGATGGGTGTTGAGTCGAATTGGTTGAGTGTTTGTTGCCTTGCAGGAGATGAGCACGTCCATGGAGTGGGTAGGAGGGTACGTCTAAGGCGGCGGAAAAACTGCACCGCCGGAGAAAAGAGGATGGCGTGCCGGTTTTGCGTGCTCGATTTCTGCCCTACGCGATGCACTCCTCCGAGCCAGTGGTTCGCAACGGGAATTTGTGCGAGCGAGCGAGCGAACGGGTGAGTGAGTGTTGGCCAGGTTTGCGAATCCTAACCGGCCCCCCGGAATCGGAGGAAGTGCATCGGGGGGAGGTGAGTAGCTGGAGCTGGAGAAAAGTGTGCCCGTGTGCTGCAGGGCTCGCGCCGTGCGCCGTGGCCGACTATATATTGGTGCCGACGGCCCAGTGGAAGGCACAGTTTGATTTCATTCGTCAACAGTTCTAGAGCTAAAGCCCAGCAAAGCGAGCAAGAGTGCAGAGTGAGTTCGGTCTCGTGCAACTGTGATCTGTTTTCAGCCGGAAACAGATTTACTAAATCGCTCCCATCGGACTTCCGCTTCGAAGCAGGCCTCCTGAGCTTCCCGAGTTCCCTTTTTGCCTCCCGGGGTCGCGAGTACGAGAGAATGAAGCTGTTCAAGTGTTTACTGGTGATAAGCTGCCTGGCGACAGTGTCCCTCGCGCACAGTGCCTCCGCCACGCTGCCGATCAGCTCGAACTCGATCGACGATAGCGCGCCGCCGCAGCAGCAGACGCCCCGCGCCGGCTCGTACCTCGGCGAGATCAAGTACCTGTACAAGACGTACCAGGACTGTGCAAGCGCCGACGTCTCCACCTGCCTGAAGATGAAGCTGCTCACCATCCTGGACCGTGTGTCGCGCTCGGTGAAGGACTTCAAGCTCAGCGAGGGCGTCAAGTTCGTGCGCGACCAGGAGTCGCCGGTCGATGTCACCCCGGTCAAGACTGAGGCCCAGCTCGAGATGGAGCTGCCCCGCTCGCTCGACGAGAAGGAACGCTCGCTCAACTCGATGCTCTTCGACAAGGTCCTGTCGTTCTTCCAGTCCCACACCCTGCAGGTGAGTATCAGGCGCTGGAGGCTCCTCCAAATATCCCTCGAGCTCTAACTCATCACATCCATCCATCGGCTCCTTGCTCCGCAGGTCAAGTTCCCGTCCAGCGAGGAAATCAAGCGCTCCATGGATGAGGTCCGCGGAGGCGGCGGTGGCTTCGGAGGTGCCGGCGGCGGTGGCTTCGGAGGCGGCAAGGACAAGGACAAGAAGAACGGACACTGGATCATGATCCCGCTGCTGCTCGGAAGCACCCTCGTGCCGCTCGCCTTCGGTGCCCTCGCCCTGCTCGCCGGTAAGGCGCT
The DNA here is from genome assembly GCA_000441895.2 of Anopheles sinensis. NCBI lineage: Eukaryota > Metazoa > Arthropoda > Insecta > Diptera > Culicidae > Anopheles > Anopheles sinensis. Next base: position 123,710 of record KE524972.1, read on the forward strand.
GATCGTGTCCAAGCTCGCCCTCGCTCTCGCCTCCATCATCGGCATCAAGAAGCTGATCTCGAGCGGCGGCGGTCACCACGAGTCGGCCCATGAGGTCGTCGTCTCCGGTGGACACGGTGGCGGCTGGGGCCGCATCGGCTCCGGCCAGGGTCTCGCCTACAACGGCTACGGACACTACGCCCAGTAAGAGCCCGCACCCGTCCGCAAACCAACCCCCCGCAGTTCCCAGCGTTTGGCGCCGACATCCCGTACATCTCCGGTGAGCCGGAGTCCGGAGGAGCGGTCCGGAGCCTCGGACTTGCCTTGGAGCCAACGGATGGCAGCCGTTCCTTTGCCAAAAATACCAAACAACCCAACTCCAAAGTCCCCCCCCCAAATAGTCCAAACAATCCAAAGCCGAAAACCAAACCTCCCTCCACCGACGCAAAGGACGCCACGCCAAAGCCTGCCACTCCATCGCTCGCTCCATCGCAACACAGCGGCCTCCAGCCAACCCCTCTTCCGCCCCGCATCGCCGGAGATAGGAGCGCGCCAAACCTACACTCGCCTACACGCAGACAAACCGACTGATGAATGGTCCCCGGAAGGAACCATTTTCTCACGCCGTGTCACATGGAATTTGAGCAAGAAGACTTAAAGTCTCGAGGTACTTAGTAATGATTACACAATCACCACTCCTTTTCCCTCCTCCACCCCAACTGTACCCCATCATCGTCTCTACCAACACCCCGCTGTAACGTTTGACGCTAGCTTTACTAGAAGTAGCACCAGCTCCCGTTTTTGCTTGGAGCGCGTGAAACGGTTTATTTATTTAACTTAATTTAATTTATTGTACTGCTCCTGAACAGAACTGATAATTTATGTGTTTTTTTTGTTTTGTATGAATTTTTGTTTTGTACGATACATCCTATTTTTTGTGTAAAAAAGTGCAGTCAAATAAAACTTAAAATGAACAAGTAACATGCTGGTTGGTTTTTTTAACACATCTGGGTGGAAAAAGTGGGATTGAACGAAATGAAAACATTCTACTAGCACAAAACCACCCAAAGCCGGAATGTGCCCAGTTTGACTTTCACTCCAGTTTAGGACGCACTGCAACCAGCCTTGGTCTAGTTTTCCTCGCGGTCATCCGATTTTCACTTGCCAACCCAAACAAGTTCCTGGCGGCCCACAAACCAACAAACAGTGAAACCCCGCCGGCACTTCGTTCCGCGAAAAACGGGACTATTTGAAAACGTGTTCGCGAAAAAATTGAGTCCACCGACGCCGAGTCCTGTCCACCGACCGAAACCAGTTCCACGCATTTCCCAACCCCGGTCGGATTGGTCGAGGAGGGAAAATAAAAACGCAGCTTCCCGGAACACATCGGACCGGTTGCGGAAGGTGTTTCATTGATTTCACCGGGCGATTTCCACTTTCATCGAGAGAACGCATCCGGCCAGCCCCAAAACCGGATGCGTAAGGAGTTTTTCACCAGCCCGTTGGAAGGGAAAATTGGAGCATGCACTCAGCTGTTGAGAGGCGTGCTGTTAGCCGAGATTGTAGGTGAAAAATGGTGAGGACCACTTTCGCCTCGAACAAAACGGAATGCACTGCTGCCTTTCATCATTGCACGGCTTCGCATGTGGCATGATGGAAAACTGAATGATTAATTTATGAAAAAGGCTTTCGTAGAATTTACATCGCTAATGGTTATTGATGTTTCACTTCGAGAACTGCTATTCGAACTCTTTTGGCTGCTTAACAGGAAAAGTGAAAACTCTGAACACGATATTAATATGCAAAAACGAGGTACTCTGGAAATCACGAAAAAGATTGGTAGGAAATCACGAAAAATATTGGTTTCTGGCTTCCGACGAAATAAAGTAATCAAATTGAGGAAAAGCTGGAAGAATAAAACTCAACATAATCGTTAAAATAAAAAAAACATAACGTTGAAATCAAACTCAACATAAAATAAAATAAAAAATAAAAAAATCAATCAGCATTGGGAGTAAAGAAGTCATATTTAAACCAGATAATGAACGATATATGAAGCAGAAGTACGGCATTTTCAATTTCCAAATTGATTTCCAAGTTGATTCTTATTTAAAAATTAAAACATAAGCATTAACATAGACACTAGCCTTCATGATAAACATAATTACACATTTGTCCACTTTTACACGGTTGGGACAACAAACTCCCATGGTGATAATCAGTAATTAAACAATCCCAAAAACTTCTACTGGAATGTTAAAGCTTCCAACAAACCATCAGTGAACATACAGGCGTCATTCAGAAACAAAACTCCATCTCAGCTAACTCTCTTGAAACTTTCTTCCAAACTTTCTTTCGCCAGTCTTTCACTACTTTCTTTCGCCGCTTTCTTTCAGCCGGTTGAAATATTTCCTCCCGAGCGAAATGACGCCTGCTGCGCGGTTGCTGCGCGCGTTTCTCGTTTCGCCCTTTTTAAAGCTTGCCTAGACCAGGAAAAGCGCTTTACATCGCACGCTGAACCACCCTGTGTCTGGTCACTGATCGGACAATGTACCGTTATCCCGCAACCACAGCATAGCCAGCATAAAATATTTCATCTAAGGTTGAAGAATTCTGTTTAAGGGTTGTTAATCGAAAACTCATCATAGATAACCAATGTTCCTGCTTGACCTACAAATTATATTTTCTAAATACAAAGAGAAAGAATTTGAGCTTATAAAAAGTGTAATTCTAACAATTATAAATTGATAAATTCAGTTTATGAGAATTCAATGGATGCATTATCACTATCGTTTAATCAAAAATACAATGTTATGTTTCCTGATGCAAACGTGTGTTCCAGCTGATTACAGTTTATTGTTTCACGCCGTTCGCCACCCGTTGCACTATTTTGTAGCGAACAAACATCATGAATGGTCCCATAATAAACGCGCCAACTAGCAAAACGACCAGGTAATCACACCCTATAATGCCTGAGCCCAACCTGAGTGAAAGAGAAATATAAACCTAATGCTTCAGTTATGCTACACCCCATCGCTCAGCCCCGTGCTAAGTGAAACAACGATCCAATGGCTCCATCTGTTTGCAGCAGGAACAATAGGCCCCACTGCAAAGTGGTTAGTTCAATTGATTATGCCACCATAACCGCGCCGCACGGGGTGGCTAATCAACTGGAAAATAGGTGGAAATAAAACTGTTTGCTTAATGTAATCGGCGCGAACATGATGGTGTAAATATCGGTGAGTTGTTAACGAAACAAATAAAGGGGCTTAAACGCTTCGTCACCACGGATTAAAATAGTTTATGCTGCTGGGCAGCGATTTAATGTTGTTAGTTACAATGTTACAATTAATGAACATCACTGTCATGTTATTTTATTCCCACCAAGATTGAATGATAAAAAAATTAAGAATTTAAATATTTAGTGCTAACATTCAAAATTAAATGGATTTTAATAACAACTTCTAAGTAAATTTTAAAAATAATTTAATGTATGAATCTAATATTTTAAAATACTAAAAACGCAACTTTTCATTGTTGGCAAATGCATCAGTTCAAGTTGCTGCCAAATTATATCGGACAACAATAGTCCAAAAAGCATAAAAACATGTACAATAAACAACCTACGAGCAGCGGCAAGCCTCTCGGACTTGTTAAACTAAAAAGAAAGTGAACAGGGCCTGCCATTCCCTTCGATTCCAGCCACAACCGATCTTCCCCGCGCGAAAGCTGCTCGCAATAACTCCGGGACACCCACGAGCGCACCGTTGCATCATTAAATTCCATTACTTAGCGCACGCAAACGAGGCCGACGGGTGGTAACGTCAAAGATATGTTAAATCCATGTCCGGTTCCGTTTTGCACCTCCGATTCTCTCCCTTCCCCGCCTCGCTAGCTGGCGATCCGCGGCGTTTCTAATGCCAACAAAACGATTCGATCGCGCAGACGTCACGACTTACACAATCGCGATCGGTACGGAGCGCTGGCCAGACCCCGAAACGGAACTTATTTTCCTCTTCCTTTAATCGACCGCTAATGGTTCGGCTCGTTTTCATACGGAATTAGTTACGTACAGCATCGGCAGCTACTAGGCTGTTAATTATAATTCAGAAAGGAGTATGAAAACCTTGTGTTTGCGTAACTATTTAGGGCCGATGACATTTGGAAATCAATTGTTGGTCGAAATGGAATTATGGTGTTCCCATTTTTCCCTTAATCATATCTGATTTGGTGAATACCACCAACTGCCAATAATTATTCATTAGCTTACAAAAAAAATTTCTCACTCGAATCTAAAACTTAAAACAAATTTATAAAAAGGAAGGAAACACAAGGAAACATTTTGGAAAGGAAAACTAAATCCAAAAAAATACACTGTTTTAATCGATGTTACGATTCCATGCCTGCCGCTCGCCAATGTGGTGTAATTTTCCTTAAAATTGTATGTTGATGAAAACCAACACCCGACTATTATTGTTAATTCGTATACGATCTTCCATTCGTTGGCAAAAAGTAACCTGCACTAATGCCAAAATCAGGTTTTCACCATCGTATATTTTTCCCCCACTCAACTCCCGTTTCTGGGATCCACTCAGAGATCAGTCATTAACCCCAAACTTCCGATAGTACCAGAGGCTGTACTCACACAAACACACACAGACACACACAGAAAAATGCGATCCTACGCGGTCATCACGATTGCAGTAAATTGATTGCAGTCCACAAGCGGCGATCGCACAAACAACTCCGGGAACCGAACGGCAACGGCAGCTTCCAAATTCGATCACTTTCCATTTTCATTCAACATCGCGCCCTCACGGAGGCTTGCAAGACCCCTCTCCATCCCTTTCCCCCTCCCTGCCCCGAGCCACGGATGGAGCCGGATCCGGATCCGGACCACGTCTGGTAGAAAGTGAGCAAGACGAACGAAAAACACACGAAACGCCCAGGCGAGCCTGAAATTGCGTGGCGCGCTGATGGGTAGCGAATTTTCTCTTTGTCCTTCCGACCGCATCGATCATCGTCCCGGGCAGCGCCTCGGGCGCTCTTCCCCCTTCGAGATGAGAAAAAGGCTGGCCCGGCCGCGCCGAAAGCCGAAAAGCCCGCGTGTCGTAATGGGCTGGGAAACGTTTCTCCTCGATTCCGGAACTGACCGGCGTCGGTCAATCCTTCGCCGGGGTCCATTCTTTTCCCGAAAGGTACACACAGGTACAACGTGTGTCGAATGCTGCGACCATCAGCTAAGGGCATCCCCTAGACGGGGCAGGTCACGCGAACCGCCCGCGGAGCGATAAAAAATAAACGCACTGCGAGAAGACGGGTTTCAATCGTTCCGGCCATTTCGGAACCGTTTTGTTTTACCTCATCCTCATTCCCTCTGTACCCAAACGGCATTCCGGGTTGGACAAATTTTCGAAAGTTTTACATTTCGTTTCGGCACTATCGATGCCACTGCATCTCGCCTTCGTCGTCGTCGTCGTCGTCGTCAGTCTCCGTCAGATAGTGGAAGTCGCACTTTCGGAAGCGAAGATGGAAGAAAAATGTCGACGGTCACCGGATCCGGCGGAGGAAACTTTGCTGAGTAGTTTTGGAATTGATCAACCAATCGATGATGGGCCGGTGCCGATAAGGGAACTTTACGAAATAAAAGTTTGTCCCGATGAAGCGCCGAGGCGCCGTTTCGCTACCTTCTTTCACTTTTTTATAGTTGCGTTTGAGATTTTCATAGAGATATCTGTCGATGAGACTTTGTTGAATCTTTTTATTTTTTCTCAAAGTTTGAAAGTTTTAGTTCAATTTAAGCTCCAAAATGAAAAGGTCCATTTCTATAAAAAATATTGGGGACTTTAAGCAAAGCATTAAAAAACTTTTGTTTGCCATCCTATGTTACTGACTAGATTATATTTGTAGTTATAATTATAAACTAACAAAACTTATACACATTGTTGTTTTCAAAAAAAAGTAATTGTTTCTTTATATTCTCGTCAAGAAAAGTCAAAGCATTGATTTAAATTTAAGATAGAATAATTCCAAAGCTATGCGATTCACAAAACAAAGGATGTCCAGAAACTTTTTTGTTAAAAGCTTTCAAAAAATTATCGGATGAATGGAGATGGGTTTTATCGGAAGAGCAGTGAAAAAATATATTAAAACACCGTCTTGTTAAATGAAAGCATAAATGTAAAATTTAATTTAAAAAATTTAATCGATAACATGTTGTTTATTTATATTTCTTTATTGCAATACGAAAGATAATGGCAACAATTCGGATCAGCTCGATATCAAAGCATCGGTAAGTTAATCATCTCGAATAGTTTCCTCTTCCATTCCTCTGCTTGGAATCCGAGACAATCGTGTGCTAGAAAAGCCCGAATTTCCCTTCGAACCAGCAGCCATCGTGTCGGTAGAAAGCGAAAACTTTGTATGCTTTTTGCAGTCGGCACTCGAGATCATGTCAGCGTGCATTACGCACACGTTTAGCGATCGATGTCATCCGGCCAGCGTTGACCACGTTCCGTAGGGTTTGTTGAGGCAGCCGCGAGTCTGCAAGTATCAATGTTCAGTAAGCAATTAACACCTTTCCCAAGCCCGACTCCGCTTTGCCCGAGGCCTCGCAGAAACGAGCGGTCGGACCAGGTCGGGATCGCTTTAGAGTATACTTTCAATTTTCATTGAGAAACTTGCAGTCAATCTCCTCCACCGGTGCGACGACAGCCACGATGACGATGGAAACCGGTGAATGAAATTATTTGTGGAAAGTTTATCAAACACTCACCCTTTACGTTTTCTCCCGACGAGTCGACGAGGTCCCTCGCAACCGTGGTCCGTCATCGGGCAGTCGTCATCCTTCCGTCGGGATCGGACTTCCGTGGCCGGGGACAGAAGCGCGGGGCCCACAACTGCTGTCACAAAATCCATTAGCGTTCGTAATGAGACACCAACCGTTTTATGTCCGTTTTTTTCCACCCCGCGATCGTTACGATCGGAAGAGCGGGGGGTCGTACGAGTGTCCGGTGAAATCACTCCATTTGGGTGGTGGCGATCTAATTTGCTCAAACGGCCACCAGCACCGTTCCCTTCCGCCCGCGACGTTGCGCGGCGAACAATGACAACTTTGTGCCAAGCTAGCGCCCTCCAAGCAATCTATCATACTTATGCCAAAAGCCCTCACCAGAGTCGACGTCGAGGAGGCCAATCAACACGATTGCACACCGATGCATAACCGCATCGATTCCCACCGTTGGCAGTGGGAAAAGAAACGCCATGATCGCCGGACAAAATGAAGATTATGGGCAAGGGTTGGGTGGTACGATGCAATTGTTTTCTTATGCATTTTTCCACGACGAAAAGGACCGACAGGTTTAAACGGGCGATCAATGGCAGCTAAACGTTTTCCAACATGCATTCATGGCGCGAACGATCGAAGCGGAAGCAAGTAAATTCCATCTCCCTCATATTCTCTTTCGCTCTCTCTTTCTCCCTCTTTGCTATGCTTTGGCATTTCCCTGCCAGCAGCATCACTATGTACAGGAGGGATTGTTTCGGCAGCGATATGAACTACAGAAAAAAATATATACAACGAAATGGCACATCCGGACTTCATACAGGAGCAAAGAAGAAAGAAGCCTGCATTCGAGCGAGCGTGTTTAAAGTGAAAAGAAAAAGCGAAAGTGGTGCCCAATTCCTGTGGCATCTGTGCATGACACTGGGACACGGATTTTAGAGCCCGTTTCTCCTGCATTTCGTCTTTTGTTATGTTAATTTATCTATGGATATATAATACATCTTCTTAGATTTCTTTTAACAAGGTATCAACAATATTAAAATGTTGACTATTTTTGTGAAAATTATGTCATTTTTGTAAAAAATTGCGGAACACAAACATGTTTAGGAATTGCTGAACACAATCATGTTTAGAAAATTGAAAATCATAAAAAACTGGAGATCCGAAGGTAACTAATAACATCATTGGTACAAGTTCTACAAGTAATACATACTGCAAAATACGTCACATTTTCCAATCTTCACCAACTGAGAATCTAAGCCATACCCATATGTTGAAGGAACTACACTAATTCGCCGCTGTAGTAAGTTCACTGAACCAAAATTGATAAAGCACCGAGCCAGATCATGCTCCGGAGACTTTGAACTTCCTGATTAAACAGAGTATTTCGGGGACCAATCTCCGTTTCAAACGTGTGCATCTTCTTATCACCAAATAAGGAGGGAGTTTGATCCATTTTTAATTTAAGAAGCCGTCTGATTTTGTTTATGTGTTACGCTTTCAGTGAAATCTGCCGACAGAAAAATAACGTCTCTTTATGACACTAATATCAACCATTTTTTGAATTATGTTTATAGATTGTTTTTAGTTTAGTTTTTAGTAAAACTTATAGAGTAACATAATATTTCGAGCACAACATATCGAAAGAAGATTTGTTGATAGTCGTCTCTTTACACAAAAGCTTAATGAATGTCTACTTATTTTATCAAAATGTAATAATTTCTTTTAGTTTATACTGTTATGATTTGATTTATTTTATATGGAATTGTTTTATATGCTAAATGTTCAACTCTTTTCTCTTCTATTCGTACCTTAAAAAAAATTGTTTGGTTTCATATGTCTTCTTCTTCTTGGCGTAACGACCTCTTGGTCATGCCTGCCCATGAAGGGCTTACAAGACTTTTTCCCTTATGTACGTGGATAGTCACTCCTCTCGTACAGGGGAGGGCCCGGTCTCGGATGGGATTCGAACCCACGCCTTCGAGGTCATGGGCCGAGTTTCTAACCGGCGCTACCGCTAGGCTGTCGCGGACCCTCCTCCCGCGGTTTCATTTGTATAATTCACATAATGGCGGACGCTTTTGTTAATAAAACGGCAGTATTTATCAAACCTTTCAGTTAAACAAAGTATGTGCATCCTTCCACTAACCCGAGCGGCTTACATAGCACGGGTTTTCGCGGAAACTGAGCTGACAGATCGAGATTCAGATATCCCTTACGAACGAGTCTAAATCACCTCCTCCAGTGGACGTTAGAGCACGCTAGGTGACGCGATTGAAAGGGAAGCGTGAAGAAAATTCAACCCCAGCTGACTCCGGCAAGTACGCTGCAATTGGATAATCGTCTCTGGCCTGCAACTGCAAGGTCTGCCGATGGTCTCGACGGTCGCTGCCACGGCCACCACCAGCGACATTCTCGGTTGAACCAGACCTTGACTCGCGCCCGCTCCAAACACTTTCGACTTCGAGCGTGATAACGAGTCGGTTCGTTGACATTTTCCCCGGGCGGGTTGTGTTTTGTTTTTTCGCTTTTAACTACCTGGGAGGCTGGGAAGTCGCAACGGCGGTGGGGAGGATGGTAAACACGTACCGATCGAACGCGCCCTACAACTGGTCCACACCGAACCAAACCAAACCGACTGGATGCGTGGACCCGACCGGACCGCCGTCGACTGACCGGCGGGGTTATCTCTTTCACTTTCTCGAAAAACAACATGAAAGTTTTCTATTCGCCCGACTTTTACCAACGTTCGAGTGGAGTCGTTGCCTATCGTCATCATCATCACGATCATCATCAACGGCATCGACATGCCATCGGCAGCAGCCACAGGTCTGACTTCTTCTGACAGGCCGTTTTTTCGGCAGCATCATCCAGCTCCGACATTCGGGTCGACGCAGCGACGCATCGGTGAATGTCCGCCGGCTATCAAATGGCTCCGATCATTGAGAAATTCGTACAATTTTCTACGGCCCGCCCCATTCAGCGCGGCGTTGACCTGAAACGGCGAGCTCCGCAACCGGAAAAGCGAGCCCCGTCAAATCTTAACCTCCGACTCGCTCGTCCATCTCGCTCCGAAGAAAGCCATTTGACTTGTAAATCCGAATGGATTGATATGTAAATTTCCCCTCGCACCGTCAAAATCCCCGTGCACCTCGAACTCGAACCCACAGCTCCCAATTAATTGCTGACCAGGTAGAGCAAGACACACGGAGCCTCGCGGAGGAGGCAACAGGCAGAGAAATCTCGGAGAGTTGGAGAGTTTCCGGGGATCCGAGGATCCGGGTACGTCCGAGTGCGAGCCCCCTCGCCCCTCCCATGCCTCCCATCCCGTTAAACAGGTCAAGCGAAAGTCCCACTTTTTTCGGGCGCTCCTGGAGTCCAAGAAATAGGAGCCCCCAAAACTCAGGAAAACCTGCCTGAAACGATCGTCTTCGGAAGGCGCACTTAGTGTGCAGTGTTGCGCAACGAGTACATTGTTCTTTCCGCTGGACTGACCCTCGGGTCCTCTTGTGCGGAACTTCCCTGTTTTTTGGCAACTCTCGCGGAATTTTCAGACCGCATCAGCTGACCTGCCAGCAGAGGGCAGCGTAACGGTCAAACAATACCGCCGAACCGTCTGCGGATGGACGAAGCCGTTCGTTTATGATGGCCTCGGTACCAGTCCGCATTGGAGTGTGCGAAAAATACCGTCCGAACTGTCGGAACTGTATCCTTATCTGAGCCGATCTGTTGAGATACGTGGCGTTTCACCGAAATGTTTGATGAATTGCTTTATTCCACGACTCATCAACTCTAGTTTTGTTTCCGAATTAATGTCATCGAATTTTCTATAATTCCACTTTCTTCCACGAGACAAAGAAAATTCAACCACACACTCGCACTTGCCACCCATCAAATTAGCGATTGTTTGCCGTTCCTGGCGCCATCAGTCGATGATTCGGCCTGGTGGTGATTCCGTTTTCCCTGCAATTCCTAAGCAAACAGCAGAAAAAAACGTTAGTTCCACAAACCGCCGGAGAAATGTGGTTAACGAGGAAAAATTAATTTTGATTGGTCGGTTGTTGCCAATGGTATGTTTTTCCTCCCCATGGATATTTTTCCTCCTCAGTCTGGATGCGAGCAATCCGATGCTAGTAGAGAGCACCAATCAAATTTGAAAATAAATGATGGTCGGACGGTGGAAATTACACGTACCCTACACACTGGGCACACAATTGGGCTCCAATTTAGCTGCGGTCATCCATTTTCGGAGCTCGTGGGCAAAACGGTAGGCTAATGGAGTCTTTATGTGGCCGTCGAATGGTGCGAAGGGTTGCGGGCGCGGAAATGGCGATAATTTGACGCCGTTCAGTACTTATTTGTTTTTCCTAAGCACTCCATTAGACTTTCCCGAGTAGGGTGTTGAAGGAAGAAATGGGTCCCCATTTATACCGGGGAACAGAACTTTCTGCTCGATACCATAACTTGATGCTACTTTGTGGACTTAGTTCCTCATGCTGAATTACTCCTCATTCCTTGTTATTTTACAGTGACTTATCGGTGCAATTTTATTCAAAGATCAGCGGTTCGAAGCTGTTTAAATTTCTCCCGGATTTGGGATGATCTACAGACATTCGGATTCCGGCCGATGGCAGTAAACAATGCTCACCTGTTGCCGCTGTCGAGATGGTTTTCTTAATTTTCCGCCCGATAAATCTTTTCCCCAGCCCATTTCCGAGCCTTGCCACATTCCAAATACTCCCCGTCTGAAGGAATCGAACATTGACTAATCAGAAGAGTTCGTTAATTGATGCTAATAAATAAATACCCACACACATACACGCACACCACGTCCCTCGTGGGGTGAAATTAACGTGTGCGCACGCGCCCCGTGCTCGGCAGAAGTATATTTCCATCTTTCCAGACCCCTAATTTCGGCATCCAGCAAAATTATGCGCCCCCGACGCTGGTTCGACCAACGGTTCAACCTAATTCTTTCTTTCCGGATACTCGTGTTCCTCGCGTGTTTCTCGCGTGTCGGAGTGTGTGTCTTTTCCGATTTGTAGGTACCATAAATAATGCAAATCTCTACCAGCATCCCGCGCGCATCGATGGTTTCTTTTTCCTTTCCTATTTCTGGTAATTAGTAGAATGGGCCGATGCTGGGAGAGTACCGTTGTGTGGCAACCGGTTCTTGAAGCCTTCGTTCGTTGGATCTCGCCTTGGGAGACAGTCTGGCTGATAATGGGAAACGAAATCTGGCAGGAAATTATATCTTAACATGAATGAACTTCCATAAACCCAAAGATGGAAGCTCTCAACGGTATAAAATATTTTAAAGTCAAGAATCGGTTAAAGTTGAAGCAGGTCAACGCATACGAGTACGTCTTGTCCATTTTAAACCTTTTAAACTGCTCTCACCTTTACCGAGGTTTACAAACTTTCCAACCACACCCTTGAAATGCCGACTGCATTACGAAAGACTTCTCATCTTCCGGCTGACGGTGAAATCATCAGGATGCCAGAGTACCTCCACCCCAAACCTCCGTTGCTTGTGTCCATTTCGCAGTTCCAGTTCGCAAAAGACAAAAGCACGAACCATCCAAGCGATTCGTAAGGCCGGGATCCGGTAACATCTACATGTGCAGCAGGTGCAGCAGTGCCACATTCTCACTCGATTTCATTTTGGAGTACCCGAAGGAGTAGGAGAAACGCATGCCCGAGTTATCGGTCACCAGCATCGGCCCCATCCCGGGGGTAGCAACTTTCTTTCGCCGCGAATCAATTGTCTCGGTGTCTCAGGGAACCCTGCCCCCTGATATACCTGATGCGTTGTCCCCATGTTTGTTTTCTCCGGCCATGCCAGGGGTGATATTTGATCCCGCATGGTGAGATCTGACGGTTGGATCGTGCGAATAAACCTTCCAAACCTAAGACGGGAAGAGATGGGGTTAGTCCCCAACGGGCGAAATACCGTAAAACAAATGACCAGCGGTATCCCTCCGAAGTTCCCAATGCTACTCACGATGTGGACGAGAGCGAAAGCCAAGCGAACGAACGAACGAACGTGTGCTAGATTCTCCGCGGACCCGGGAGTCCCAGAAGACCAACACCCGCACACCGATTTGCGCCGATGGTATGCAAATTTTGGCACGACCTACCAAATCCATTCACCTGCGACGCGAAAGAAGACGGCCGAAGAAAGCGCAACACCGTGCCGAAGCGATGACACAGACCTGCAAAAGAAAGGTCTCGGGAGGTGAAATTGAGCGGAAGAAAATAAAAGGGAGGTTCAGAAATCCCAGCTAAACGAAACTGCGTGCGGCATGTCCGGCGGGCAAATGGTGTACGGTCACCATACACCGACTCCAGCGGTCCCGCGGTGACACGTCAGCGCCGAAAGTCTCGGCCCGAGGGACAACGATGACAGAAGCTGAGGGAAGCAAGCATCCGAAACTGTCAACCGAGCTGGAAGATGGCAATGAACGCGGTCAGTTCGCATGATATTGGTACAGCGGCTCGCAACTGTTGTGTGCATATCCGTGCGACCGGTGGTATCGCTTTCACTTTCAGATTCCCCGGGCAACTCCCCGCCAACTCGATCGCATGGACTCGCACATTCGCACTTCTTGCACGCTGCGAACGTGAACATTACACATTTTTCAATCTCGGACCACACCAACTACTTCTCACCGGGGTGTTGTGCATTTTCGATGCACTACGTGAAACTTCTCACTCTGGCCAATCGCGATCCCTGGAGGTCTGCAAACCACGGCCGATGCCACATTCGATGAATCTAACATTTTCACCTACGAGTTCTACTTTCCACCGCTCGAAACAAACAAACAGAAGAGAAACCGAGTGTTTGTCGGTTGGTAAACAGGCGTCGGAATTGGCACGACCAGGCACCTATACCGGATACGCACAGCAGGCTGGTAGTCCGGAACTCCAATGAGTCCTACACCTGTGCAGGTTGCGTTCTACATCCCCGTTAAAGAACTTGGAATGACTGAATGAGTGCCATGGTTTTGGGAACCCACAGATTCCATGGCGAACATGACGAACCGGCAGAGATCCAATCCACCAAACTTTCGCTGCCTTCCGAACGACCAACAGACCGGTGGTTTTCATTTATTTTTTCGTCCGTCTACAAAGTGAATGCCAACGATATGATACCCCTTACTCACACACACACACACACACTGGACGATGCAGGACGAGAAAGTGTCGCCAGTTTGCGGACGGAAAGTTTTGTCTTTTTCCCTACCAGTTTCTGTTGTGGTTGTCTTCTTGCATTTTTGTTTATGATCATCTCGAACACTCCAGCGCAACCAGCGGGATGTAGGCACACATGCAAGGTTCGGTTGCCAACAGCCTGCTGAGATTCTGGCCCGAACGCACGGAAATGAGTGGAAGTTTTTATGGAGACCGACGTTGTAGTCTTCGATTAGGCTGATGGTGACACCGGAATCACCTGCTTTCCGACGATGATCCAAATACCGAAGTTGGTGAAGCGATGGATGCTGGGTAAGAAATTCCCTATATTTTGTAGAATTTTGGGTGAAATTAGGTGAGCTTTTCGTATCTTCCCAAGTGGAACGCCAGTCGATAAAACATTCATGCTTGGTGAGACTTTCGAGAAGCTTAAACATGTTTGATGGCATATCAAATCTCCCGTAAAATATTCTTCTATCCACTGCGTTTGAAACTTCATGGTCTTGGATTTTAAGACAAACCAAATACTGAAAATTCACATGAAAGACCTTCATAATCCGAAACTCAAAACGGATACTATTTCCTTCGAGCAGCAGCATTTCAATTTCTGCGTATTTCCAACTGAGCTGCTCTTTGAATCGCGTTTCTTCAGCAAATCATGAAGTATTCAGGACGCACAAACGGAGAAATGAAAACTGATACGACGCCAATTTTCACCCGACCGCGACCCCTTTCTACGGGGATTCTGCGAACCACGCAAATCTGACGGAAATTAGAAATGGTTAGACGCTCTTCTACTGCCGGCCTCCTACGCACCCGTCACTGACGTCAATCAAATCGACTTCCATCCACAATGGAGCCATCAACGGCGAGCTCCAATTTTGAAAATACGGGAAATTTAAGGTACCAGCACGTGTATGTTTATTTTTCGTTCTCTCTCGCTCTTCATTCGTCTATTCGTGCGGGCTTTTCACCTTTTCGGAACTTATCACGGCTGATCCCTCCTTTGAACTTCCTTGCGAGACGTGCAGTCAAATTGATCGGCAAAGAAATTGTACACGTCCAAGGGGCCATAATCACCACCCCTCATTCCCTCTCCCTAACCCTCTCCTGTCTGTCGTTGCCGGAACGTGAAGAAAAACACCCCGATCCTCGGTTCGGTTCGTCTCAATGGGTTCGGAGCGCTGAAAATTGATTCGCTCCAGTTCAATGGCAATAGCGTTTCGCACTGCCCCTTTTCCCCGCTACCAACGCCAGAGTGCATGTGTGTGTTTGTGTCTATGATGTATGATGTAGTGAGCATGGGGTGGCAATTTTTGAGAAAGTGCGATGGCAAAAAGCTAAACACCAGCGGTAGCAACACCCATCGGATGTGCTTTTAATTTTCCTGCGTGCCGTGTGTGCGTTTTTCTGCCGCCCATTCCTCTCCACAAACTGGAAATGGGAGTCCATTTCCATTTCGACCGGTATCGCTGGCCGGACCGAGCAATGATGGCGGTTTTTCCGAACCGACAGCAACAACAAAATACAGTCGCGCAAATGCAACCCGAAGGCACTGCCGACATCGATAGTGAACCCTCCCGACGATGGCCACCGGACTCGGTACAATTATTTTCCAATTTTCGAAGTTCAAGCACACACACACACACACACAACCTTTTCCTCCATCGAATCGCACCGTTACCGAGCGCCCCCAAGGGTAGCGGTGGGAAAATCGATTCACACTAAACGCTTTTCCGAACTGCAACCCTCGCCGGCCGAAGGGAAGCGTGGTCCAACGGTGGCCAACCCGCGCGTCCGGAGTGAAGATTAGCGTACGAGCGGCGTCTCCCTCGCCATCCTCCCTCCCTCGATCGACTCCAACTCACGATCGTTTCTTGGTCAATAGCACTTGGATGCTCCATAATTATCCATCACTTTCTTCGTCCGAGGTCCGGGCGCAATTTTCCCACCGCATCCGCCCCGTTTTGCGCTAATCACACCGGTTGCCGGCCAGGAGCGTTGCTCCGTTTCTTTGCCGGCGAAGGGTGAAGGTTTGATGAAAAATGGATATCGGCGCTGGATCGGGTACGTTTCCGTAATATCGATATTAATACATCCTTTTCTATACATGCGCCTCTAAAAAACACTCTGTTTGTGTTGTTTCTTCCTTCTTCGATTTTATTTAAAACGCGTTTATTTTTCTAAACTGTATCTAAACTTTGTATTTTTTGACCTCAAAATAACATTATTTATTTTATCTAATAACATTAAATTTAAGGGTGGGCATAACATTCCCCTTTTATAAATCAAAGGCTTAAATCCACCTAGGACTCCTTAAATAAACGAAAGAATTTGAATAAAGAAACAATTTGAGACCATTTTTATCATCCAACCATGAATACTCCAATTTGAAACGGTTAACGTTTTTGCAGGTATGTTTTCCCTAACGAAGTTCAAACAATCTTCTAGGTGCGAACAAGCTGGAAAGATAATTATTTCATCAAAGATAACAAATTCCTTATGCGCATAAATAATCATGTTAACCATTGATTTTTTCTTGTGTGGAAGGTGTTAGATGAGGGTAAATGAGTCTTCAGGGAGAAATTATGAGCCACATGAGAAGAGTTTCGTGCTTCCGAAACGTTACTAAGGATACCAACAGAGCGTGCTATTGTGTGCATGAACCGCAGCAAGTTCGGTTGTCGCGGAATTTTACAAGCTATTATAATTAACACACCCCTTGACGGAAGGAGCCTTGCGCCATTCAATGGAACGCTTTGTTCTTCCAAGGAGGTAAACATTAGCTTTGACGAGTGGGAGTTACTTTTATGTTCCCCATGATCATCGCCATAAACAGGCCACATTTCGTTGGCCAATAAAAGACCTTTAGTGGTTTAATGGTCATGTAGATCACAACATGTGTTAGAGTGGTCTATTTAGGATAATTTGATTTAGTTCTATTGCTTAATTGGGATGGGATTTCTCTCTCAGTCTGTTCATATTTCTCATGTTATCGTGTTTGGTCTCTTTAACAAACTTATTTGACCATTAATTTTTAAATGTTTAAAACAAGGAACTAAACTATCAAAAATTTCAAGTCTCCACTATTTAAGGTTCGTTATCCCATCCAGTAAAAACTTTTGTCCATTGGCCGAGTGAAATTCTGACAATGTGAACAAGGAATACCGCAGGGAAATATTCTTCACGAAGCACGACATTGGACTGACGTGTCCCCTCATTATCCAGTACCGGAAGTTCCTTTCGTCATGTTCTTTTCCGTGTTTTCCCCAGCTACGCCCAAGGCTCTTCTAACATTGTACTACACTGTCACCGACTCGTACCCCCCCATTAGGATCAGAACCCGTCTTCCAATGCAGGACCACAGAAGAAGAAGTTAAAAAAATACCCTATGAATGAAAACGATACGCCTTCGCACGGTGGAGGGCATGGATTCGCGGACAAAAGAAACGGAGGAATAAAAAAAGCACTTCAGAACTCGAATTTGCATTTACTGCGCTTCTTGTTAAGGATTTTCATTGCATCGTACCGGCGAGCATTAGATAAAGTGACATCATTTATAATTCCCTTTGAAATGTGTCTGGTAGCATTAGGAAAGTTTTATCGTTGCGATGCAGAATGGTAGCTCCAAGAATGGTTCTTAAAGCACTTCCCAAGGTTTTTTTACGTTTCTTTGCGAACTGTTTAAGCAATAAAATGTATGATGTATAAACGGCACCATTAAACTGAAACAAGCTTTTTCCGGCGAAAGAAACGGAAAACTCCCAAAAACCATTCCGAAACCGTTCGCATTTCGATTCGATTGTGAATCAGTCGCAGCCGGGATTAGTGAGAATTGGCCATCCCACCTCCCATTTCCCCTAATTTCCCAGGACCCGCCGGACAAATCATCCTCCAACTCCTCCCCTAGAAAGAAAAGTCCCGCTAAATGCGAGGCTCTGCGCGCGAACGCGATTTGTTCGTTCGATTCATACAGCTTGGGTTCGAATATGGATCGGATTTCCTGCGTGCGTTTACTCCCTCTACCTCTCTGCGTTCTTCCACCAAAGAATGGGGGGAGCTTGTTGCATCTCATTTTCGAACAAAACCAAACTCCTTCAGGCGGTCACCGAAAATTCAGAATCGTCCGCTACCAGACGAGAAGCGATTCAGGGTTTGAGCTTGAGGGTTTTGCTTTTTTCCCATCTTCAGTCCTTCCTCGCACCGTGCGTTGCTGCTGTCCCGCCTAGCATTGCCTTTCCCGAAGCTACACACGCACACGCGAAACACACACGCCGAGCGCTTCCCGAAAACGGGATGGCCTATAATTCGTGCCCGCACTAATTTGACCTAGTAATAATCTTCCCGTGGAGCGGATGGCGGTGTTGGGTGGCTAGGAAAAGGGAAGAAGAAGGGGGGGGGGGCAGGAGGAGGGCGAATATTTATTTGACAGTGACTTCCCTTTCCCAGCGCGAACGGCGTGCCAGAAGCAGCAGAACCTCCTTCGAACGTCAAAGGAAACAACATTAGAGTCCGGTAGTCAGCTTCACAGGGTCCCTTCTCCTCCTTCTTCCCTCTTGCCAAGCCGAGACCTTTTTGTACCGGAGGACCGGACTCGAGCTAAAGCTCTGGGTCGACCGGAGGCGATTGGGTGATTTTCGCGCTTTTCAATTTGTGATGTTGTCTTTTTTTATTTCGGTTTTTCTCCGCCACTAGCCTGAAGTTCACTGGGTCGACGTTCCAACGGGAATCGGCTGGATACGAGCCACATTCGAGGGAGGGGAGGGGAGAGGAGCGGGTGTGAGGTAAATAGGCCTTCCAGAAGAAGACAACCAGGGGGAAAGATCGTCGGACCGATCGGCCAAAGAACGTCCATCGTAGGCTCCCGTCCGGCTCCGATCGTGCCATATAAATGGACGACGGACGCGAAGCGTAGCGCGAAGGTCACAATTAGTGTCCCCCTCACCGCACGCCACCCCAATCCGCCCATTCCGTCCGGTCTTTATGTCGACGCGATCGATCGAGGCCCATTGTGTCGAATCGGTAGATCAATAAAAGGCCCCAATCACCGAAAAATGTTGCGGGTTCGCGAGGTTGGCCGTTTTTCACCGCGCTTCAGCATCCCTTCTTTTCCTCCATCGTCCCTTGCTCCTTTACCCATTTTTGTGTACCACTTCCAAGCGCCTTTCCTCCGGATGAAGCCACTTGGTGCTATCACTTTTTGGGGATGACGGGACGGATGAAGTGTGCTGTTTTTTCCTTTGTGATAGGCTTCGAAAGGGGAGGAGAATGAGTCCATTTTGTATATCTTTTAGTTAGTTTTCTTTTTTTTTTTGGATTCAATGCTTCCTCTACATTGATGCTCTACCGGTCGACATCCGTTGATCAGGAATCAAATGTGAAAAAGTACTTTCAAAATGGGAAAAAAGCATTCAGCATCCGCAAAGCCCGCCTCGGAAAGCTAAAACACGTAGTCCTCTTACGGGCCTTTCAGGAGGAAAAAGAAACGAAAGAAAAAGCAGGGTAAAAGACGGGGTGAGAGGATTGATTAGAAAACGGGTCGATCGCTTTCCAAACGCGCAGAGGAAGCCGCCCCGATGGCCCAAGGCTCGATATCGGAGGAGTAGAAGAGAATGGTCGGATCCCGAAAAGCAAAAAACAACCCATCTCCCAAACTCCAAACGTGAACCGTGGGCAGCACCGGACCCAATCACTGATATCGTCGATCGCATCCCAAAAAGTTTCACTCAAGCATTCGACGCCCCTTCGCCGTCACCTTTGCTGCCACCTCCGGTTGACGGTCTGACATTTGAGGGAAGCCATCCCTAATTGCATGCTGCATGACAAGCTACGAAACGAAAAGCTTCGTCTATCAAATGAACGTTTCGGAAATGTCAGAGTGTTTCGGGGAAAACTGTGAAAGTGTTAAAAAATACCACCAACAATTAAAGGTCTAATAAGGATTTACTGGGACTTGACAATCTATTATTTTGAGGAACAAGAGCATATTTGCAAATGACTGAATTAATAATCATCTTGACAATCTATAGTTTTGGAGAATAAGTGCATATTGTCAAATGACTGAATTAATACTCATCCACTATTTGCTTTATATAAAACCAGCTCATAAACATGCTAAGCAGTGAAAACAAATTATTTGCTTAGTTAAAATTGAAATCCATACTTCTATTTACCAGTAGCACTTCCTTCCACCGGAATTAAAAAGCATCGCAGCTTCTTAATTTTTAGGCTATAAGGCCAGCGGGCGGAACATAAAATCTTCTCCCATTTTATCTGCTCCCATTCCTGAAATGTAGATCCATCCTATATACGGGTCAGATTGATCGATCGAAGCCAACATCTGAACCGCGCCGGTCAATAACAGAAGTATTGAAGCCACGCTAATGTGCCTTCCATTAGCAGAGAGAACCTTTCCCATTGATAACAGCGCCCGCTCGGTTTATGCAAATATTCCACATCTCCCCGTGATTGACCTACAAATCAGTGGAACGAAAGAAAAAGCAAACCGCTACACCCGTGCCGTTTCGCCGGTCGGTAATCCACAAAAACAAACCAAAACCACATACCTGATAAGCTAAACCGACCGATCCATCCATCCATCCATCGCCGGAAAAGGAGTCGCGGTGACTCCCGAGGGTTCGGGATGGTAGGGAACACATTCCAGGGCCTCACCAAAAGGTTCGCCGGAGGAGAAAGTGCTCCTAATCTGCTGCTCCTTCTTTAAAATTCTAATTTTGACACACAACTTTCGTTGCGTTACCAGGCAACGGCGTATTAATCGTTTGTCGAAGCGTCGCGTTCGATTAGCATTCGGAACGATACCGCTACGTACGAGTGGGATTTATTTTAAGCCACCCGGAACATCCCCCCAGATGCCTTTATGCCGGATGAGAAATCCTGTCTCGAAGCGCCGAAGCAATGATACAAAAATTCAAAAATCAACGATTGCCCGATTTTGGAAAACGTACGACCGCACACTGGGGCGACCTTTCGTAGCATGCGTCTCTGGCTTATTTTTTGCTTTACGGAATTATCGAGGGAAAGTGTGTAATGGAGCACACACACACACACGCATACACACAAACAGACGAAGGCGTCCAAGATAGCAGATATTAAGTGAACAAATCTTGTTCCCGTACAAGATTTGGGGGAAAGATGTACACATCGTTGTGGAGAAAACCTTCGAATTTGCTTTCGGCTCGTGCTAGGTGGGTGGGGGTGGGGAGGAAAATATTTGAAAATTATTTAAATTAATCCACCCCGAATCCGCCACACACGCTAGTGTCTGTGCGTGTGTGTGTGTGTGTGTACGTGTGCGTGTCCGGTGTGTATGCACCAAATCGCACATACTGACTTCCTCCTTCACGGATGCGTACGATCAACCAACCACCTCGCGGGGAAATGGGGTGGGGTACGGGACGAGACGATCGCCGCCGACGAGGAGAAGCGGGAGACGAGTGAAAGCGCAGAAAAAGTGGACGAGCGAAGAGAAGAAAAAGAAATGAAAATAAAATAAACCAAAAACATCCCAATCCGATCGACGAAGGCGACGACGGCGACGGTTGAGGCCGAAAACAAACGAACAAGATCAACGCGCGGCCAAGCGACGAACCCCGATTTTTTTTTCTTTCGCTCTCTCGCCAGCGCCTTTCTGGCGATCGCGGCCGGTTGTTTGGCGTTCGGGCCGCGAACCACGACGCGATGGGAGGGATGACGATCTCGTGGGGGGGCTTGCAAGGAGGGGGTGGAGGGAAATGGAGGTGGAGTAGCTGAACGGAACGGTGTGGAACCGGTACGCGATCGTGCTTTCTTCTTTCTCCAACCTTTAACTCGCGATCGGCGGAAAACCAACGGAAGGCCAACGGATGGCTCACACCTTCCGCCAACTGCTTTCCCGCTCTTTCTCTCTCCTTCTCTCTCTCGACCACATACCGTGCAGGAGTGTGTGTGTTTGTTCGGAAGAGGAAGATGCAAGCCGTCGGCGAAGATGCTGCCCTCGCGACTGGCCACGGCACCTTCGTTCGTCTCGTTCGTGCGCGTATCGCTCACCCACTCACACTACCGCGGTCGAACATCCTATCGGCCGGGTGGCCCGGGCCACCGGGTCCGAGCCGACTCGGGGCTCGGGCCATTTCTCGGGCACCGGCGAAAGAGAATAAAACCCGCGGCCGCATTGTCTTCCAGTCACAGTTCACCGGTTGCTTTCCGACAATTAACAGCCGCCTCCTAGCAGGACGAAACCCCCCGGCAGTGCAAACCCAGTGGTGAAGCCGAGAGCGAGTGCCAGTGTGCGTGAGTGAGAAGGAATTGAAATTTCCTCCTCCCAAAAAAAAGGACTTGTGTGACAAGTGTGAAGCAATATCCTATCCTTGTGAACCGAAGTGCAAAGCAAGCGAAGCAAGCAATTAGCAATGAAGCAGTTCTATGTGTTGTTCGCCGTCCTGGCCGTGGCCGCAGCCGCCCCATCCTCGGAAGCCGATGGATTACTAACCTCCGCCCTGAAGTTCGTGCGGGACTGCGGCGAACAGTCGATTGTGCTGTGCGCCAAGGTAAGCCGATGCGAACGCCGCTGACCATTGAGTTTCCCGTTTTTTCTGAGTGCCAAATGCCCCCCGTCGTTGCTCGCCAAGAAATCAAAGATTCTCGTCCCACCCGACGGATACTCCCGATCGGAAAGTGGCTGTTAACCGAACACAGAGATCAAGTGGTGATCGATCGTGACTCGCATCCAAGTTCCTGAAGGGAGCAGGGAAAGCTTTCCAGCTTCCCGATAGGAAAACCGGCACAACTAGCTGTTTGTGACAGATGAGAAGAAAAACACATATTGAAAGATTGATGGCCAAAGTCGTAGACGTCCTCGCGGCAGAAAGTTGTTCCCACCGATCGGTCTTGTGCTACAATTATCGCTAGACGGCATCCAATTGCAAGCGACAATGTCGTGAGCCCAAGGAAGAGTGAACGATAGAGAAGGAAGGAATAAAGAGATCTAACCAAGGCCAGCTAATACGCAACGGCTACGCCTCAGCTATTGGAACTGCACCTATCTGGTGCATTCCTCATCCGCACGGATATTTATGGCAGTGGGTAAACCACATTCGGTTGTCGACCAGCTGGAACCGACGGGCCGCGTGTCTATGCACCAAACGGGCTCGTGGCGACTCCTCCGAGATCAAAGACTTACTCTCGACGCCCAGCGGAGCTATCGATTTCCACTAACCTAGATTTGTTTGTTTGCTTGTTTCTTCCCATTCGTCTTCGGCCCATCCTCGAACGTGCCGAACAGGAACGTGCCCTGCGCCTGGTTGACGCCGTCGACGGAGACGTCAAGATCACCGAAGGCATCACCTTCGTCCAGACCGAGAAGAACGCCGCCGGTGGACGCTCCCTGAACGACGTTGCCCTGCCCGCCGAGCCGGAGGCCCGCGAGTCGGAGATCGATGGACTGCTCGTCGAGCGTGCCGCCCGCTTCCTCGGAACCCACAGCCTCCAGTTCTCGGTACCGAAGGAATCGATCGAGGACATGCAGCGCTCGCTGGATGAGGGTAAGTTATCGGTTTTGCTCCAAGACCAAACCAGATCCCACAGATCTACTTGACTCTCCAAATCCAGTGTGGTCATTGAACCCGTTTGAAAACCAACTCCCCAAAATTTTGGAGTCTTACTTTTGAGAATTTTGGGGACTTTTTTCGAGTATCTCTAACATATGCTTCTTCTCCTCTTTCGATGCCTCCCGGTTTTCTCTGTACCTCTACCCTACAGCTCGTGGCAAGAAGAAGAAGGTCAAGAAGCTGCTCCTTCCTCTGCTCCTCCTCCTCAAGTTGAAGGCCGCCGCTCTGCTCCCGCTCGCCCTCGGTGCCCTCGCCCTGATCGCCTTCAAGGCCCTGATCGTCGGCAAGATCGCGCTCATCCTGTCCGCCATCATCGCCCTCAAGAAGCTGTTCGACAAGAAGGGAGAGCAGAGCTACGAGGTCGTCGCCCACCCGCACTACTCGCACTCGAGCTCGTACGACGATCACCACGGATACGCCCGCTCCCTGGACGCCGCCCAGAACATGGCCTACGCCGCTCACGCTCAGTAAGCTTTGCCATATTCTGCAGCGAGAAGCCGCCGTGGCCGCGTCCTTTTACCTCCCGGGGAACTGGCGCTGCCTGGCTGGCGTGACACCAGACAAACCAACCAACAAACCAACACAAACACACAAACTAACAAACGAATGGGAGCGCCTCGAACGCGCGCCCCAAGTGACAGATAGATTAGAGAGAAGCAGAGACACACACCCTGACAGTAGCAGGAGGAAGGAGATTTTAGATTAATTTAATTTATTACAACAACAAACTTCCCCCCCAAAAAATGAAAAACCCACCCCTCTCTGCAAGATGCGCTCACGAGCGACATAAAAAGAAAGGTATTTAAATTAATTTATTAACCACCAATTTGCAAAGCGCCGGCTCGCGAGTCCTTTTCTTTTTGACTCCGCGCATGCCGCGATCGATAATATTTATTGGAGTGAGTTTTCAAAACCACCAAAAACCCCGGCCGCCCGGCTCTTCCCTCCCCGCAAATTTCTCTCTCGAGGTTTTCACCGACCACGGCCGGAACCGCGATTGACGGGGCGGAACAGAGGCGCTTCCGGCGGTAACCTGTGTGCGCCCTCGCCGTGCGCCATCTTTGATCTTGACCTTTTTGGAGTGCTTGTCAAACACTTTTGTTTTGTCTGCCGGTGTGTACGATCGGTGGGTTTGTAGCTACTTCCCTCCCGTCCCAATGGGGAAGTCTGCCCTTAGTGCTCTTTTTCGGAAGAGGGAAACACTGTTTCACTCTCTCTCTTTTTCTCTCACTCTCTCTCTCTTGATCTGTTTTCGATCTGTCCATCCTCCCGCCAGGAGGGGGTTCTTCGTCCAGTGAAGCTAGCGTAGCGAAACCAAACCAAAACGGTACGGTACGGCCGGCACCAGGGTCTTTGGCACCGGACAAGTGTATCACTTGTGCGTCTGTGTGAGATTCTGGTATCTGGACCTATCTACACACTGACTACTTACCACTTACTGCTACTACTACTACAGCTACCATTACTTACTCGCTAGTGAGTAGTTCTAACGCAAACTCCTGAGTAGCCTCTAGGAGTACATCCAGACCGATGCCAATACTCAACCCTGCCGCGGAGTTCATTGAGCTCAGCCTCACCACACCACACGCTTTGGGAGGCGCATCTGGATGGCACCATGGCCCGAAGAAGTAGGTCGTCCGGCAATGGTCGGAATCGGTCCGCTCTTCGGGATTATGCCATTCGCTGCTGCCGACGACTGTGTCACACTGACACCGTGCTGATGTCAAAAACCGGTCCAACGAGACCGATGCTCGGATATGGTTGATCATCTCGGGACACGGGAAGAACAAACAAAACCGAAGCAGACGGATATCGAAACCGGAATCTCCCGAGAACGAAATCGACCCGGGCGGATAACGGTTGGCCGATATTTGCCCTTCGAATTCGCAACTCCAGGAGGGGTGTGTGCGTGCCCGAGCCCCGGTTCTTCGCCGCAGGTTTTACTTTAATAGGCTTAAAGCACCTTAATGTTTACCAAACTTGCAGAAATCCAAACCATCTACTACACTATAGAGCGCTACCTCTACTTTTTTCATTGCTCCTGCCTTTTTCTCTCACTCTCTCGCTCTCGATGTCTTTAAAACACTCTGATACTTATTCTCTGCCATGTAGCCGATAAGGTTAGCCTTAGTTGCAGCACAGGAAGCGGAAACCGTAACCTAGAAACACTTAAAGGAATACCGTTAAGGCCACAGAGCCGCTTCTGGAACTACACGAAACGAAAAGTGCCGTTGTATTTCGGATGCGAATTTTAACACTCCTGTTACTCACACTCTCGCGCACTTTTTACTTAACATTTTCTCGAGCGTCTCTCTCGCATTCGCTCCTTCTCTTTCTCTCTTCCTCTCGCTCGCCCGCTCGGTCTTAAATGCGCCTTCTTGCGCGTCCTTAGTAGCTAAGGGCATTTCAAATCTGTAACGTTCTTGTGACCCTCGTCCGAATGAGGCGCATTCTCCCCCACAAAAAAAAACGAGAGAAAGGGAAGATAGCAAACCGTCCCGCCGAGAGGCAAACCGAGAGACAGACACAAAAGACAAAACCCATCAGGATCAGGATTAAGGGCGATCGCCAACAGAGGATCGCTTGTAGGAGCCCGCCCCCGGAGGCGGCTTCTCGATACCGCCTTCGTCGTCGCGCGAAACGTGGAAGGGAAGACGTTTTGTAAGAATGATCTGTTCTGTTATTTATTGTTTAAATTATTGTAACTTTAATTCTTCACCCGGTCGCCACCTCCACCCGTGAAGCCCCGGAACTAAGGCGCGATTTCGTGCCCATCAAGTGTTCGGGTGCTTTCACGCACGGAGAGCGCTGGAGAGAAAACAAATCCAAACAAAAATTTGACAGCAATGGAATAAAATGAATTCAACAAAGAAAGCTGCCCTCCAACGGGGTGTTCCTTTTCGATTGATTTTTACACCGTGTGAAATGAATCCATCCGCCATTTAAAAGTTTGCATCGAAAAGGACAGAAACGTATCGGTGCCAAGTGAAAGCATCCATTCTCGACCCTTCAATCGTGGTACCAATTGCAAAGGGTAAGTAAAACCGAAAATAAATACGCTCCCTTCGTGGAAGAAGATGCGAACGATCGGGAAGAAAACAACCACCGCAAGCGGATGGAAAACCGGCTTTTGGAAAGTGATCGTGCCTTGATCGTAACCTTCCAGCGATCTCCGTCGGTTCCGTCGGGATCTTCCAGCGGTCCTTCACCTTTTCTTGCCGCCTGCGTCCCACTCCCGTGCGCCCTCCCCCCATCCCCTTGCACTATCGAACGATCGCAGCAAGGGAAAGTGTAAGTCGATGTGTGTCAAGATGGCTCGGTAGAAGATAAAAATAAACTTAAAAAATAAACAGGAAAAAGGCACATCCGAAGACTCGAGATCGAAAGTGTTGGCCACGTCGGCTAGTCAAGCTCTAAAAAAACCTCTGGTGTGTTACTTCTCCGTTCCATTTTCAATCTTTTGGTCAGGAAACCGGGTAAGTGAAGAAAGCGCACTTACGATCGACCCACTGTCCTGTTCGGGGAGGAAAACGATCGGGTTATTTTGTTTACGTCTTCACCTTTACGGTGTTGTTGTTTTCGTCGCGAACCGAAGCGAAAGGAAGGTTCCTTCGGACCACGGAAGGCACTTCGAGTGGTCAACGACGGCTCGGACGCTGGCGTGGACGTGAATTAGAACACGGCTCGCGGCTGGAGAAAGTTTTTCGGATAAACAACAACATGCCCTCAATGGACCCCCACTCGCGCCCCATCGCCTTGAGGAGCCATGGGCGCCTTCTTTTTGGGCTCCTTTGCTATGTATTATTTTTATTTCGACTGCTCACATCATCATTATTCTGTTTCTTCTTCCATCGTTGCTGCTACTTACGATCCGTTTTGTGGGGAATTTTCAAGAAAGGAAACATGTTTTCATTCTTCGGCCAATCATCATCCCGGGGGCCACTTTCCGATGCAGGCGAGAAGATGATGTTTTTTTCATTTCAATTCCACCCCGAAGTACCTGTTTGTTTTATGTTGTTGGCTCAGATAAAGCGAACTCTGCTGCGTTGAGGGTAAGTGCGTGTGAAGGTGTGCCATGATGAAGTTTTATCGGATTTCGGACCCAACATGGTAGTTGATTTGGGGTGAAATTGACCGTCGATCCGTTCGATTGTTCGAGAGTCGTTCTCCTTTTCCGCTTCCTCCTTTTTCGCCTCAAGCAGAAAGCCTTTTTCTGGTCCGTGTATGTAGGCAAGCCGGTCGAGTGGAGAGCTTGGCTTTAATGGAAGAATGTAGACGCAGAGTGCAATGCTCTCACCCACTTGAGGTTACAATTCCATTCCTTTTTCCACGGAATTATGATAGTGGCGCTTTATTGTTTTACAATCTGGGCGAAGAGATTCATCAATAGCGACGGCACAAGAGGCCAGGAAGGCCCGGATCTGTGTCGGTGCTTATTTTTCCCGTTTCAACGCGTGAGTTATGATGCTTAAAGGTTAACTGTAGATGAGCTGTTCATCCTACTTTTCCACACAGTTTATGATTATCCTCCATTTCTAGGTTTGCAACTACTCCACTTTGTGGACTCATTGTTCGGCACTAAGCGGAAAATGGCGATTAAATATAGAGTAAATATACTGACAATTCTAATTTAAAAATAACAGCCCAAATTAGGGCAAGGCGGAAAAATTAATTCAAATGAGTCGAATATGGGACAAAACCCAAGGAACTGATGGAATTTCCATGTATAAGTGTAATTCGATAAAATTATGGATTAGAAGCCAAAAATATTGTTGAATTCTGTATGAAAATCAATTAATTGTTAATGCTGCTATCCAACTGCATGCGACAGAAATTCAATTGTAACCAAATATAACCTTTGAGAAGTATTTAAACTATTGATTCCACCAGAATTGTTATTCCATTGTTAACCCCACCAGAAATTGGTTCGAGTTCTATGTATAACTGGGTTAAATTTACAAGTTTGAAATGTTTGATTTGCAAACCAAAATGAAACCCTTATTTTGTGTCGAATTCTTTCAACTTTCTCCAAACAGAAGCTTTCAAGAAATATCATTCAATTTTGTATTCAAATTTTACGAATGCTGATGTTCGGTTTGAGATGCGATGATCCTTCTAACTCCAACCGATTACGTGTGCTGCTTCAATTGGACTAAAACTGTAACCCAGAGCGATCATATCGTTCCCTTTTGAAGGAGGCTTTTCAACCGAAATTGCTGCCGTCAAGCAACACGCAACAGTACATCCACCGAAAAGATGGTTGTCGCTAGAAAAACACAAAAAAAACATGGCATCGTGCGAAAATAGCGACTCACCATCGCAAAGTGGCTCCGACAAATTTCGCACAGCCCATTGTGTGCGTGCGAATACAGATATTCATTTCACCGAAAAAAATTGCAATAAAAACTGAAGACAGTGAAATGAGCCTCCGGCGACGTCGTCCTGCCCGCCATTTGCCATCTTTCGGCGAACAATTTTCGGCCCTTTCATTTGGTACCGTGTTTTTTTTTTCATTTCTTTTTTTGGTTTTGTTTTTCGCGTGCCGGGCCGGAACAAAGACTTCGGCCGGTTCGCAAAATCGCAAGTCGCGGGTTAGGTCGTGCGTCGTGCATTACTTTCACTTTCGGCCGCCGGACTTTCGCACGATGCCCAGCGTTCGGAGAGAACTGTGCGAAAACGGTTTTTGCCATTTTGGGATTCATTTGTCTATCTCTTCGTTTCATGTTTACGTACGTTTTTCGTTTTCTTTTTTTTTCGTACAAAATCCCACATCACTTACCATTTGACTCCACCTTCCGCCACTTCCCCGTGTCCTTTCGGGGGTTGTTCCGGGGGCGTTTGGAATATCTTTATCTTTCCCCAAACCTGACGACCACCCGGTGAAGCGTTTCGGTTCAAGCGTTTCGCCAAGCTAAAAACTCCCTCCCTCCCTTGGAACTTCTACCGTCGGTGAAACATTAAAAAAACAAATAAAAACCTTAGAGCACCTTTCGCTCGGGCTATCATAGAAAGCATCCTCCACCCCACAGGGAGAAAGAAGAAAAATCGCGAAACATGTACTAAACCCCAAAATGGCCAGTTTTGCGTAATCACTTCCGATGATGACTGCCAACCGCAGGCCTCGGACTCACGGGTAAATCACGGGTCCACCGAGATAACCTCCCGTAACAACATGACTATGCTTTTGCCGGTTCAGCTCCCCCTCACCCTTCCCGTTATGATCCTTTTTTTTGGCGAAAGTGAACCATAAACAAATTTGCTCGCTTCGAGCTAAAGCAACGACCAGTCAAGAGTCCAGTCCCCTCCCACATCCTGTTTATTTGCTTTTGAAAAGGGATGCTCCAACGAGATACTGCTAACCAAATTACCTGTCTATGGCGTCCCATTTGTGGTCGTTCTGTTTGGCAAAATGGAACCAAAACGAGGCAGAAAAACAAAATACAGACAGTCACAACCACCTTCCAAACAAACATTATATCACACTGCGGTCACTCCATCGATGGTCATTTCCAGGGCATCTAAACGCACGTGGCCCTTCCTGGAAAAAGGGTGAACTGAAATTAGTTCAATGGGTCCACCGTGCGTGAACGTGCGTCGTTCGTCAGCATTTTGCGGGTATTCAACTCTAACATCCAGCCATTGTCGTAAAGTAGCCCAAACCTCGGTGACGTCATCGGTAATTAGGTTGCTGGTATCGGGTGTCCCCCAGGGGAGGGTGCGTGGGAAGTGCATCATCATCCATTACGGATGATCTATCCGGTAACACCGACTTTTCACTCCTACAAAATGGTTACTGCGAGCTGCTGTAACCCTAAAACAATCGGAAGCATATAACCTGAAGACGGGGGGTGTGAAGCTTAACCTTAGTGTACCTTCCGTGAATTTGGGCTTTCGCTGTGATTCACACCGGATTGTCCAATGGATGTCGTTCGCTTTCCTTTGTGTTGACTTTGATGTTCACTTTAATCCACCCTGCCTGCCACCTTCCACGATTCCGAGTGAGTGCACTTTGGCCGGAACCGCCGCCGACGACGAGGAAAGGAAAAATCGGTCCGCGTAATTCCTTCGAGGTTATGTAAATTTGCGCTCATAATCGGACTCCAAGCGGGGGGGTCAAAGTGGACCACTCGGAGGGAAGTTCCCGGACGGTCTGTCTGTCGGGCCCGCAGACCGGAGATACGGATCGCTACCTTCCCTCGGCGGACATTGTTGTGCGTTACTTTTCCGCGCTTTTATTTTCCCATCTTGAAGACCACTGCTTTGGGATTCATTTATTTTTTCTACTTTCGTTCATTTGCAGGAAAATGGAGGTGTTTGGGAGAATGTTTGTTTTCACCGCCCTTTTTTTCCCAGCGGTTCTATGGCGGGGAGAATGTTGAAAAAATCAGCGACATTTCGCACTGTCGCCGCTATATATATACAATATTTCTGTGAGGTTTTACTTTCAGTGCGGCCACGGTTTGGATCCGGATCAGAACTCGGGTTTTGGGTGTCTCCAGTGAAGTTTTATACGATTTTCCAGTGTCTTAGTCGTGTCTGAAGATATTTTTAAAAGCGTTTTCTCTTGATCAGTTCCGTTTGAATTAGTTCAAATTATGTGTGTATAAAGAACGTGCCGGTATTACTTCTTCTGTTAATTGGCAGAACTGTGTGTTCTCTGTGAGCTGCTTCAGTGATTAGGAAAATGGCCCGTGAAAGTGATCGTCTGCTTCGGCCTTTCGTTCCGTTGGTATTCGTTCTTCTCGTCGGACTCGCACGTGCCCAGTTGGACACCTTCGACTACTGCATCCGCATGACACCCTCGCCCGGGCTGCTTCGGTGCGCCGGCCAGCAAGCTCTTACGTCGCTCCAGTTCCTCGAGGAAGCGAACAACTTCACCCTCGCCAGCGGACTGCTGATGATCAAGGACGAATCGCTGGCGGCCTCGTCACGCATCATTCCCAACATTATCGACAGCGATCCGCTGGACTTCAGGCAAGTGCCGCTCGCCCCAATATGGGCCATTGGGGAAGGGATGGGACCATGCATACACACACACACACACACCTTTTCCGGCGTGCTCCAAACCCCGTAAAGGAATTTGTGTCAATCGTCCGAATTGGGCACAGGCTGAAGCGATCGGGAAGTTCGTTTTGGCTCCATTCCCCGTTCCCGTGCTTTGAATAAATTACGCCTCAAGTGCGAAACGGACCGAAAAACAAATGAGCCCCACGTCGGCACGTCGGCGAGGCGGATTCATCGAACATTCCAACCGCCAACCCGCACGCGCGTGGCTTTCTTTCGCCGGTCCTCGCGAGGTGTTTGTGCGTTCTCGAACATCGATGGGCCCGTACGTCACGGTTTCGGGGGAGTCGGTTTCGAATGTGTGTTACTCAAGGGGCTATGCACCGAACAGGTTTGGATATCGAAATTCCTCACAGATGACCCACCACCGACACCTCGGCCTGTCACAGCTGTTGGATGGATCGGTTCCATTCCTTCAGCAACCACCTTTTTCTTACCTTTCATCTTTCGAGCCAGCTCGTTTCTTAACTCGATTCTTGTTGAGTGTTTTGCGACAAGCGAAAGAGGCCACTCACCGCTATCGGTCGATCCTGGTTCGTTGCACCGATTGGAAATTGCTGTCACGGAGTTGGTTAATGCCACATTCGCACCGAATCCAAATTAAGTTCCGTCAGTATCCAATCAAGAGAAGCTCGTAATCCATTTCTAGTTCTACTCGCATCGCAAGCGCATCGTATCTGGAAAAAATTGTGAAGTAATCGAAACGTGTGACACGTGACAGAATTTTCCACTGATTTTGGAAAGCGCGATATTACTTTTAATTAAAATTGCAAACCATTCTACACGTTTTATACCTAAAACTAGAGTAACAAGTACTCGCTAAAGTCTAAATCAGCACTTGTGAACTCAAATTACCATAGCAACGTAAACAGTTTCATTCGTTACCATACTTTTTGTAATTTACAAGAAGTAGCTTTAGGTTCAGAAACAATCGTTTAAATCGCCTTTAGGAATACTGACAAAGTTCCATTTTATAAAATGTTTTTTCTGAACATAAAAAGTATATTTTTCAAATTCAATTCGTTAACATTGGTAAATCGAATCCTTTCCTTCTAATATACTTAGGTGAACAGTTTCATTTCATTTGCAAAGAAATCTTCAAAAAATCTATTTGCTTTTCCAATCCATGTATTTTAATTTTTTATTTCCTGCGGTGCGTTTAACCTCTTTTGTCTTGTTTAAAACATTAAAAAAAACTTGCAACCTTCATTCAAACGACGATCCGACGCAAAGTATACTAATTAAACTTCCCACACGCGGATATCCGTTCAAATGCGTAATCGTCGAATGGTAAAAACATGCGGTTGCTTTATTGTCTTACGCTACTCGAATTCGTTTGATCTCTTCCGTCAAATATCGCGCCGTATGTGTAACGGAACCGATTGGAAATGCAAACGCGTCACTGATTCCGCGACTCGAGGGAGGTGTTGCGTATGACGCCTTTTGCGCGCAAAGTAAAATTTAAAGCCTTCGATAACCCGCCCGCTCTTCATCCCGCCTACTTTCACGCTCATTCCACGCATCCCGCGTTCCGGAAACCCCCACAGAGGAATACTGGAAAATGCCGGCACCGTAATGGCCCAGCGGCAGATGCTCTGGGACATGGGCATCATCTATCCGGGGCTGAAGCTAAAGCTGGGCCCTACGTTGGGGGCTCCCGGCGTGCTGGAGTTTGTGCTCGATCCGGCGGTCGCCCAGAACGACGAACGGTCGCTGTTTGAGGAAAAATCAACAGGTAGGCGCAAGGCGCTATAGGCGCAAAGCTTCCGCTCGAAAGCACCCCGGTCGCCTTGAGGAGCACTTTCACTTTCTCCTCGCATCGCACTCTTTCTTTCCTGCACGCTCTTCAAGGTTAAGCTTTCACAACGTAGCATAAAACTTGCACGCAAGCTCGCGTTGGAGAAAGTATTCAAGATGGAAGCTCACACAATGGTACTTTCTTTCTTTCACCCGCTTTCAACAGCGCGTATACTTACCAAAAGCTTCGTCGTGCCGTTCCTGCTCGGACTTAAGTTCAACCTGGCAACACTGCTACCGCTGGTGTTCGGTGGCTTGATACTGCTCAGCAAGAAGGCGCTCATCCTCGGCAAGATAGCCCTCTTCCTGTCCGGCATGTTCGGGTACGGATCGCTGCTGACTCCGGCCATCGCCGGCGGGTTCGGTGGCTTCGGGGGCTACGGAGGGTACGGCCACGGTTTCGGAGGCCACGGCGCCGGTGGTTACGGGTTCGGCTCGAAGCCGTTCCGCTACAACAACCCGCTGGCCGACAACCCGGACTTCGACAGCCACCATCACCAGCATCATCATCATTCTTCCAACCATCACGGCGACTACCAGCACGGCGTTGCGGCGGACTCGGACCATGGGAGCTCCGGGTACTACAAGAAGAAGGATAAGTTCCTCAACCTGGACGAGCGCATCGAACCACAGACGGCGTCCTCGCTGGTGGACAAGTTCTACGAGTACGAAAAGCAGCAGATGCTGAAAGATCGCACGGCTCGGCTTTTCGAGCGGAAGTTCTATGAGAAGGAGCATCAACCGCAGAGTGGAACAGGTGGTATGTCCGGTGCGGACTATCCCTTTGTGACAGCGGATCTGACGACGGAACGGAACGAGCGATCTCTTCCAGAATCAGCGGCCGGTGGAAGTCTTGGTGGACGTAACTTTGCCTGGAGTGATCACTAAAGATCTCCTCTAGAGAGAGATCTGTTTATTCCAAAAACATTTATCAACGTTTGACAAGATGTTGGTGATTGAAGATATTAAAACTGACTAAAATAATCGTATAAGAAATGTCCATCCAATGGAAGGGATTGCATTAAGAATTATCCAAACCGTGCAAACATTGCATGTCATCGTACTTTTGCAGTATTATTAGACTTATATGCATCCAGGAACATTGAAACCTAATGAACCTGGAACCAACGTAACCTACATCAGCTTAAGGCTGAAGTACACTGCTAGCAGTTGTATTTTCATCATATGAAACTTATACTTACGTGTTTACAAATAAATGCTTTTGCATGAAAGAAACCAATCCTCAATTCATCTGTGATAAGATTTAATTTGACCATCTAAAGCTGGATTCTAAAAAGTGCAAGTGACTCGGTCCCAAAAACGTAAGTCCCCAGGCAAGACATTGCGCACAACTCGATCCTACCAGCGTAAGCCAAGTTCTCGGCACGCTTTCCGCTCTAATGGATCCTCGAATGGGGAGGGAAGCTCTAAATCGGGTTACTAAACCATACCTCATCTATCGTGCGCCCATACGTACACGCCGAAAGATGAGCACAGCAAATCTGAGACCTCATTTCGTGCACCTACCTTCCCGTTTCTTTCGTTCACTTCTACCGCGGCCACAATCAATGTCGACATGCCGACACGCACGCCGACGTGTGTTGTGCTTAATTAATCACTGAATATCCAACATCAAGCCAAGCGAGATCCCGAGATCCAGAGTCTACAAAGAGGGGGGGAAAGACCATAGCCATGGTAGACGCAAAGACCTCTGTTTTCTTCTCCTACGATGCGTTCGGCATACGTGAACCTCGTTGTTGGGCCGCAAACTTTAACTCGGTAACCCGTGGACCAAGAACGGATCCAGGGAAAAGAGCAATTAACCAAAACGCACCCGGGGTTCATTTTCCGTCTGGTGATTTTGAAGGCCATGACCCTAAGCGCAAGAAAAAGTTACCACAGGGTAATTGGGGATCACCTTTTTCATTTTCGTTTTAGATATTGTCACAATTATTGACGAAACTGGAACACAGAAGTCGGTATAAAACTGTCAACCCGAAGTTACTGGGGAGTCTATTTACATTTCGGTCCTCAGTGCGCCAGGGACTCCCGGGAACGTGGTCCACAATGGCACGCAGTTACCGTTGGCTAGGGCTTATGATAGGTTGTGTTCTGCGGCTTCTGGTGTTGGCCTCCGCCGATGCTAAAGTGATAGAGCAAGTGACAGTTCGTGGTGGTGATACTCAGCCTATATTGCAGCGCCATCTGCTGGAGCGAGCCCGAGGTTGCTTCGATAGTGGTCAGCTGGTGGCGTGTGCTCGTGGTGAAGTGGTCCGACTCGTGGAACGAGCCATCGATTCCAATGTGACGTTACGCGTGACCCCATTTCTTACGATCCGCAAAAATCCAGAGTGGCCCGGAAGGGTTGCCGGTCGTGAAACGGCTGTCAGTGACCAATCCAGCTCCAGTTGGCTAGGGCTTTTCACTAAACTACGGGAGTTCCTGCTGTCGCGAGTGTTCCAGTTCAGCCTGGTAGACGCTGAAGGTCGCTGGCTGTTGGCGGAGGTCGACGAAGGGCGCGGTAAAAAGCACAAGAACAAACAGGGAGGCATGTTCTCGATGGCGCTGATGGCACTGATGGCCATGATCGCACAGGTGATCCTCGGCAAGGTCGCCGTGCTGGCGGCGGTGGCGCTCATCATGGCGAAGATAGCGCTCGTCTTTTCCACTCTGGTAAATACGCTCGCACTGGTGTTCCGGGCGCTACTCCATCCGGCCGGCGCGGGCCACGGTCCGCGGGGAAAACGGTTGGCCACCAAGCGCACCCTTTACGTGCGATGGAAAACACCTCTTCTGAGCTGAGCGTTCTCTTTCCTCTTGTCTTTCGTTCCGTTTCGCAGAATGGTCTGAAGAAGTCAAACGGTGCTGGAGCGGGACATGGAGCCGAGCACGTCGTCTACGATCATCCAAGCCATGGTGGAGGTGGAGGTGGAGGTTGGCAGCGTAGCATTCATCCTCGGACCCCTTACGAACGCTACCCATCGTACGACGACCAGAACGATTTACCGTATCGGAAGCGACGGCCTAATTATGACTACCAAGACGACCTGGAAGGTGCCTAAAGAGATTCTTTCTCCCTCTTCAAGACCAATGTGGAACTAGGAGTTGATTGTAAATAGTCAAAGACATCACTAGCTGATAGGAAGGAAAAGTATAAAATCTGTTATAGGAAAGAAAATATATCCCTCATCAGCACACGCCTCTAGCCAATAAGCGTGTGACGAACAAACGAGATCCCACGCCACGCTGGGGATCGTAAAGTTGCCGCACACGACGGGATAAATCAAGTGGAAACCGGTTATGGTAATTAAAGTAAATAAACACACAACCAGCGCTATCAGTACTTTACACACTTTAGTATAATTGCGCGCAACGGTCGATCGATTAAATCGCCTTCTGATCAATCGAGTTCGAGTCTCCATTAAACGAACTTTCCCTGAGGGCACAGGTGTTTCGCTGTCCGGGAACCGGTCGGAAAAGCGGAGGTGGACCCAAGGGGAAGCTCAAGGCGACGTTGGATTCCTCAACCGGAATGTACCATTACGCAAAAGAGACCGCCGAAGATCGGGTGGAGAGCGAAAGCGGACGCGTCCCTTCAGGTCCCCGGTGATAATCCCCCGCTGTTTAGCGTAATCGAGATTTCACTATTTTCCTGCCCTGTCACGAGCTCGCTAATCCGATCGGAGCGTAGTGGTGGTTATGAAATCTTCCCACACCGCACCTCGAACGAGTGTTGGAAAAGCCTTCTAGTCTGCGCCCGGTCTGCAGAGAAACCGAAGAGGCCTGTCGTTAATCTCCGAAAAGGTCTAAGCACTGCACGCCATATTTTCCGCCGGTAATCGAAGAAATTTCTCTATCAGTAATTGCCGACGGAAGCTAATGCACTGCAGTTAGCCGGTTGTGTCTTTTCCTTCTTTTGTTTCCCGATCTTCCTCACTTGGTTTGTTTAGCTTCTCTTACTTCCTTCCTACGACGAGGTTGGCTTTTAGACGGCCTGGGTCAAGTCGTGAACATCGTGCACTTCTGAGGTTGGCAATTTCTAGTGGAATACGCCCACATTACCATTACGCTGAAAGGTTGTTTCCAATGGTTTTAGTGCATCCAAGTTCCCAAAAACCTTCTCTAGGCGATCACGTTACTCTTAGGGGGAGATAATTTTCCTCCATCAATTCTTACGATAATTTGCTAAACAAAACGAGTGGAAAACAATTTACCGACACATTCACGAGTAATTGTTGCGTCCGGGAGCATTCCGAATAATACTAATCCGGCAAATTGAATTAACCAGTAATCGCAGCTGGACATAAAACGGTCCGATACAAACGGTTTGTGATGATGTAAAAGAAAGGGTTTAAAACACCGGTGGAAAATTTTCTATTCTAAAAAAGTACACTTTTGAATTGATTTTAACACTTCCCACATTGCGACACTTGCCAACATTACCAATTTGCAGTAAAACCTCAAAGACACCGTTTATTGAAGTGTTTTATTCATTTACATTCCCGAAAGCTTTCTACACGATCTCCGAACAAACGTTCCTACTGCAGAGTGATTTCTAATGCATTAAAAAGTAAACTGCCTCATCCCTGGAGCGCCCTTCTCGTCAGCCAGAGAAAACCCTTTCCTAACCGATGCTCGTCAACGAATGTAAACACATTCACCCGCCGTGTGTGGGTGGGAACCAGCTGGGCAGAAATAAAAGAGAAGGTGCACGAAATGAAGTGCAAAAAAGGAGAGGAATAATTTGCGAACATCCTCCTCTTTCTCGGGCTCTGAGATGCACTCGCTCACGACGTCGAAGGAAGCGAACCAGAGGGTTGGATATGACGTAAAGAAAAACTGGTTGGCAGCCCTCAAGATGCACCCCGATGATGTGAATCTATCGCGAAAAAGGTAATCGCACCGAACAAAAGAATAAAATAACAACACACAGAAGCGACGAACGGTCGGGGAAAACAAAAAAAAGTAGGAATCCCTTGCACCGACAGCGATGCAATCTCCGGTCTGCAATCCGGGTGCATCGCGAGTGCAACGACAGTCCAAACAACGGATCGCAAGAATGCGAAGGAACCGAGAGAAAATCCAACTGGAGGAAAATCAATTGCACACTATCAACCAAACAAAACATAAACGTTAGAACTAATGCTCACACAACCCGAAAGGGCTCCTCCGGAACTCCCTTTCACCCCTCGCCGTTCCCAACTCTCTAACG
>KE524972.1:164847-176305 GCA_000441895.2 Anopheles sinensis
TGTTGTTTTCTATTTATGCTTCTGCGATTTTCTTTTTACTACCATGGCAATAAGTCACTCGGGTGACGATCGTTGGCTCTCGGATGAAGCGCAAGGTTGGGGCAATTATCGAAACGCGGCAGGTTGGACACAACTTTTGCTTTCGAAGGGAAACCGGGAAAACCGACCGAAAGCTAATACGGACGTTTCGTAATAGCATCTTGCAACTCGTATAGCGACACCTGGTGCTAGAGCTGTCGAAGGACACAACAATGACCGTTAGAAGGAATGGTTTCTTCAAACCCTAGAAACTTTTCCTGATTTTAGAAATGTTAAATGCTACGAAAATACATTCGAAAATATTCAAGAACACTCATTTACTCATACTCATTTAATCAGGCTTAGCTAGCAATGCAATATAACATGGATGTTAATTTAATTTAAAACAACAAATTTATTTCGGTTAGCGATAAGGAAAAACATGGTCCAAATAGTGACCAAAACAATTCAATTGAAGATAAACTTTTAAATTTACCACGGTTTATACAGAGAGCACTTCATCCGAGAGATTCTTATCTGTTTCCTCTTCGAGTATTTTACTCTATGCTTCTGCTGAATCGACAATCACTTCTATCTATAATTTGTTCTTCTTGAGGTAACGACCTCTTGGTCATGCCTGCACCATGAGGGGGCTTACAAGATTTTTCCCTCGTGAACGTGGATAGTCACTCCTCTCGTACAGGGGAGGGTCCGGTCTCGGTTGGGATTCGAACCCACGCCGTCGAGTTCACGGGCCGATTCTCTAACCGGGACTACCCTCGGCTTTCGCGCACCCCCGACTGCCTATCTATCTATAATAACTATCATAGATATTTTTATATTTACCTCTTCTGCTTGACGGAATCTGATTCTGCGAGAGCCGATTATGTGCGGAAGAACAGAAATCTTCCTTGGCAAGTTAAATTATTCGTTTCTATATCATGAATATTTAATTAACATTTTTCCCAGTTTCATGCAAATCGGCCTGACCATGTTCAGAAAACCGAATAACCGGTCTTTCCGGAATCATAAAAGCTCTCTGTTAAATTAAATCCTACCAGAACAATCTGCCGGGAAATACGTTTTTGTCTCGTGCGAAGGTAAGAATAAAAA
The DNA here is from genome assembly GCA_000441895.2 of Anopheles sinensis. NCBI lineage: Eukaryota > Metazoa > Arthropoda > Insecta > Diptera > Culicidae > Anopheles > Anopheles sinensis. The sequence goes on from KE524972.1 coordinate 165,979, forward strand.
CAAAAAACTATTGGCGTAAACCAATGATGACTCTCACAGGAGACAAGAAGTAAGATTGAACCTGTTTTTCCTGCCTCACCAGAATGTTCCACGATTTTTTGTACGCCAAAAATTCTTGTGATTTGAAATTTTTAGTTTCAAGAACTACTCACTCCTTAAAGATGAGAAACACGTCAGTCCTGTTTCGCAAGGCGAATCGTACACATTCACATTTTGTTCTGTTGTAGTCTAAAACATTTCACAATGTCGCACAGAAATTGCCGGTTTCTCGTCACTGGTGTCTGTTGGGTGCAACTCTTAGCTGTTGCGTTAACAATCTGTATGCTTTTTCCACAAGTGTGTTACCTAATCGATCCTACAAGATGTGGAAAAAGAAAAGCGGCCATTCAGTACCTCATTACCAACGGGCGACAGGCACAAGAAGGAAGCTGGCCATGGCATGCCACAATATACAGGGTGGTCAACAACGAATACCAATGTGGCGGATCTATTGTTGATAAGCACACTATCATCACTGGTAAATAAAATTCGTGCAAAGGTGTTTTCAACCGCAAAAGCGTTTATTTAATATACTTGTTTTTTTATGTTCCAGCTGCTCATTGCTTTTTACCGAGTCCAGATTCAAGTGTATTGAGTGCAGATCAGGTTTCAGTGCATGTAGGCCGCCACCATATTAGTGAATCCAATATGAATGTACAAGTGATGAAGGTCGCAAGGATTGTAATTCACCCGGAATTTAGACTTCAAAATGGTTCAAACGATATCGCTATCGTTCAGTTATCCTCCGATATCAACATCACACGTTTTGTCAGCCCTGTGTGTCTGTGGGCTGCAGAAGACGATCAGATGCGAATTGTGGGTAATAACGGTACAATTATAGGATTCGGCCTCCAGCAAGATTTTAAAATATCGGAAAAGCTTCAAGAGGCGACGCTAACCGTAGTGGATGCCATAACTTGCCTCTTGAAGGACCCACATACGTATGCAAATCTCTTGAATCACAACATGTTTTGTGCTGGTGGAAAGAACAATGTCAGTCCATGTAACGGAGATAGTGGTGGCGGAATGTTTTTCGACATAAAAGGCACGTGGCACCTAAGAGGCATAGTTTCGACCATCCCAAGCGTATATGATGGTGCTCGACTCGTTTGTGACAGTTCCAAATATGCGGTGTTTACCGACGTGAGCAAATATCGAGAGTGGATTCTCCGATACACAAACGTGGAAAAGTGGCTGAACGAGTTGAAACCGTGCCAGGATGGTGTAATTGAGGAAGACACCATGTGCAACGCTGCAAGTCGTCATGATAATGATTTCTTAATTGTGACAGACAATGAAAGTATCGCTCGTGTGTCGTTGAGCGATGGAAATACTTTCCCGATTCCCGAGTATGATTATATCGAAGGTGTGAATTTTGATTGCGCCAAGAGTAGAATCTATTGGAGCAGCGAAAATAATTCAAATATTTATGCAGCGAATTACGATGGCACTGGTAAAACGACTTTCATCACGACAGGTACCAAGAATCCGCGCAGATTGGCAGTGGACTGGATCTCGCGACGCCTTTACTGGTGCGACTTGAGTAAGGAAACGATGGAGGTTGCCAGTTTAGAGAATCCAAACGTGCGTACGATTTTGTTTACCAATATCAATCCAGGGCACATTGCCGTCGATCCCATTCAAGGAAAACTATACTGGAACGACGGCGTAATAGGGGATGAAAAAATCGAGTGGTCCAATCTCGATGGATCAGAGCGGAAGATACTGCTCGATTCCACGCAGCTAAGTTACATTGTAGATATTAAGGTTTCCATGGCAACCGGCGAACTCTGCTTTTCTGATTTTTCACAAGCTATTAAATGTGTCGATACGCGAAGCAGGCGGATCCGCACGGTCACCACCCCTCTCCCCTCTGCTACATACTTTACTGTCACTAACGAGCGATTTTACCTGGTGGACAACTACAAGTGAGTTTTAATTTGATAAATGTTTAACCCAAGCTGTCAATACATCTTTACTGTTTTCACAGGAATACAATCGAAAGCATTGACCTATACGGTGTTCCTCAAAACTCGTTCAATTACACTTCTTCGACGTACAACATAGAGGCAGTAACCGACATTTGCCCGATGTTCCACAGTCAGTGTGCCATCAACAATGGAGGCTGCCCTGAGAACAAGATTTGCCTCCTGAGTCCTCGCGATCCAGCGGGTAAAACTTGCAAATAGATTAGAACATAGTAATGTTATAATCTTAAAGAAAATATTAGAACAAATGAAATAAAATTTTGGACATTTTAATAATTTTATTCGGCACGTTACTCTTCACAATTGTATACCGAACCTTGCAGATTTCCTTGAAGTGTTAAAAGCGCCATTTGAATAAGTGCCATAGTAAGTCTGGCGTTGAAGGGATAAAGAATATTTCAGTATCCTCAAAAAGAAACTGTATGATAATAATTTTTCGTTCACCAGTGAACTTTTTAAACTCACGTCTTTCAACTCAATTATTTCTCACTCAAGTTGCATTCGCAACAGACAATGTGCCATCACCATTGGAGGATGTCCAAAGCACATGATCAGCCTCCGAAGCCCTCGTGACCCATCTGACAGAACTTGTAAATATATTAGAGCACAGCAACTTTTCACAAAAGCGAATCATGGATACAAATGAAATAAAATTTGTCTGACAATGTAAAAATTTCCATCGACTCGAAAATCACTTTTGTACACCGAACCTAAATCGATTTACATAAAGATCTTAAAGTGCTTTTTGAGAGAGTGTTTAAGTAAGTAATGCTTTGAACACATAAGGGATAAATCATTATACTTAAACTCAAACCAATTATTGATAAATTTTTCGTTCTTCAGTGAACCTTTTTTTCAGTTTGATACAATTGCAAGTTGTCTCCTGTTTAGAGCCGCGTTATCTAATTCGAATGTTTGTTTTTATTTCTTCCGTGAGCATTTAATGCTCGGGGCAAATCCATTGATCTCTGTAAGTAGGCCAGGGTCATGGATTAACTTTATGAATATGCAAATGATACCCACCAGCCACCCATTGCATGGAGCTTTGCCTCCGATCCGGATCTGCACGGAATGACATCCCTCTTGGACGCTGAAAGCTGAAAGACCTTCACGCCTTCACAATCGAGCTCGGTCCATGTGTTCAGCCCATCGTAAAGTGAAAATAACTGTTCATCAGTCAAATCGTTCACCGACTCTGGCCGGCCGTTGGACGCGGCTACACTCTGGCAAATTCATGGTCACGGTCTACCGGTCTGCCCGAGCTACAGAAACGCAAACGCACCCTTTGCAAAAACTCCTCAGAGAGTGTAAGAGAGAGAGAGAAGAAAGGGCCAAGGATCGAAAAACACGAACGTCCGAACGAATTAAAAGTAAAAATCCGTTCAATCCATCCGCGTGGTCTGAGGGGAGTGGGACGATGGTGGACGTTACAGGTGTCGACGTGTGTGCCTCACTTCCCCTCCACCGACCGCAAAAAAGGAGTGTGTATGTTTGACTGATTTCAGCTTAATTTTCAGCGATTTTCCTTTTCGCTTTCTGACGCCACCAACGCCAGGGGAGAGGAGTTGATTTCCACGGCGATATCATAGGGAGGGATGTTTGCATGTCCGTTTCGCAGGAATCAGAGCTCGCCGGATCGGATTTGTAAGTTTGCCGAACAGTAACAACAACAGCAACAAAAACTAGTCCCTCCCCCGTTCCCGTCCCTCCTCGAGGCTTTTCGTTTTCCTCAGCACAACTTGCTATGAGGCGATAACCGTGCCTTTGAGCTTGTCTTTCTCCACCACCCCCGTATTTCCCTTGTCCGGAACGGGACGTTCCAATGATCATGGAAGCATGTTTGGTTTGGTTTTTTGCTGCATTTTTCGCCCGTCTCGCTTTTTTTTCCTTCTGCATGTTGCACAAATTAGTGAAGCACTGCAAAACTCGGCCAGCTCGTGTCTCGCGCAGCGTAAAATCGTACCTTGCCTGGGCGAGCTATCGTTCACCGGCTGACGTCCTGAGGCTAATCCTCCCGGGACTGCTCGCACGCGATCACATCGGCATCTGTGTGTGTGTGTGTGTTCAGTGATGCAGACTGATGTGCAGAAGAGGGCCTTTCACGCTCCAAAAAGTTCTAGCAACGATCTCCGGCTACATACCAAACCCCCCGTAGAAGTAAGTCAGCTGATTCGGGCTTTTCTTTCCAGGGCTTGGGTGTTGAGTGTGTGTGTGTGTGTGTGTATATGTGAGGCGTATGTGCGTTATCGGTTCGATGGAGGCCCTTTTGGAAGGGCCGGAATAAAGTCTGGCCACAGCCCGGAGAGTCCTATCAGTAGTATAAATACCTTCGAGCGGTCCAGATCGAAGGAAGTGCATCTTGTGTCGATCCTGAGTAGGTAGTCTAACAGCAGCAGCAGCAGCAGCAGCAGAAGCAGCAGCAGTAGCTCCAAGTTCCCCCCCATCCCCGCTTTTCCCCCCCTTCTCCGTGAACACCCGACCCCGAAGGAGCAACCCCGAACAGGATGGTTTCGCTGAAAGCAGTGTGTGTGGTGGTGTGCGTGCTGGCCGTGGCCGGCCGGGGTTACGCCGCCGAGGACAGCACGGTGCGCGCCCTGCGCAAAGTGTACTCCCTGTGCGAGGACAGCGACGAGCTGGTGAAGTGCATCAAGGTGCAGGCACTCAAGCTGACCGATCGGGCGCTGAAGCTGCCGAGCATCAAGCTGCTGGACGGCATGTCGCTGGTGCGAAAGGCGGACGCTGAGGTGACCGGAACGCGCGCCCTGAACGAACCGACCCCGAGCGAGCAGGAGCTGAACCAACTGCCGTCGGCCAAGGTCGACGAGCTGCTGTTCCAGCGCGCCCAGCGCTTCATGGACGGCCACCAGCTGCAGCTGAACGTGCCGCGTATGTTGGTCGCCGGCCAGCAGGAGACCGGCCGCCTGGTCGAGGAGGGCCGCAAGAAGATGAAGAAATACCTCGGACCATTCCTCGCTGCAATGGCTATCAAGGGAGGTATCCTGACCATGGTCTACCACTCGATCGCGATCGTCGCCGGCAAGGCGCTCATCATCGGCAAGATCGCGCTCGTCATCTCGGCCATCATCGGGCTGAAGAAGCTGGTCACGCCGGAGGGCCACGAGAAGACGACCTACGAGATCGTGAAGCACCCGCACGTGCAGCAGAGCCACACCTACTCCTCCAACCACGGCGACTTCGACACGCACGAGAACGGCCAGTTCCACCGCAGCTTCGGCAACTCCGTCGGCGACATGGTGATGCAGGACCGCGCCTACCGCGCCCACGTGCCCAAGAACTAAGCGGCCGCAGCAGTCACCAGCAGCACGTCCGATTCCGGCCATAAGCACCACACATACACGCAGACAGAGTCACTGGAGTCACCCTCTCAATTCAACGAACCACGAAGTTTGCGGTCGAAGCAACCGCAACCCAACCGAAACCGCCAAAAGAAACCACCTGACCCGAGGAAGCCAGCCCGGCGCCCCTAAACCGACTTCGAGCCGGAAAGGAGAGGACCAAATGGACATCGCCGGAGTCGCCGAAAACCACCAGCATTGCAGGAGTTCTTTGGAGCGTCGAGGCGCCTTTTTCCTGGTCGAGGGGTTAGACTTAAGCTACACTACTTTTCTCGAAACGGCTTCCCACTCCGGTGGGAAAACCCCGTTCGACGTGCGCGAAACAATCTGAAACAACAAACACACAAACACACACACCCTCCCCGCAGCAAACACACCGAACTCGGGCAGAAAGCTCCGCCATGCGAAAGCTCACCGCTCCAGAACGCCACCGCACGCTTCATCAAACGGAAACGTGGAAACCCCATCAAACACACACACACACAAACACACCTAAACATACAGGAACATTGACACACGGTGGTGGGTGGCGGTGGGGTGAGGTGCAGCTGCCATGGGGCGCGACCGAGCCGGTGTGTTTTGTATTTAATAATTAATTTAAATTATTTATTTATTGAACCCTCAATCCGCCGGCGGTTTCCGCCGGAAGCCTTCCTCTCGTCCTTCCATTTCTAACGCGAGCAAAACGTTGAAATGTGTAATTAAAAGGGTAAACCTACGAAATCGAGCAAAATAAAGAATTGTCATTCAATGATGATGTCGGCGTGTTCTGCTTTTATTCATATTTGAAAACCCTGAGAAAAAAAGGGAGTGAGTCACAATGCAAAGGGAAATGAAACTGAAATTCAAATTTAAAACCCAAACAAAATCGCAATCCATCTGTTTTAACAATAACATTCATCACAATTTGCCTTCAAGTGAGATATGAATGTGTCATAAACACGTTTTCCCCATCTCCTTGAAAGGCTTTTAAAAGTGATATTTAGCTAATAAACTGCGGATTTACTGTTGACCCCCTTTAAAAATGAAAGATGTGCAGCCATTTTCACTTTTACGAGTTTGTTTGATGGAACCATTTTGCAGAGAAAGCTCACAGCTTTAAACCACGGCACTTGCTTGAGCGTACTTTGTCTAATTGATTTCCTTCAGCTGGGCCAAAATTTACATAAAGTACATCTACCTACCAGTGCTTGTGCGGTGAATATTCTGCAACATCAATGGGGAAGCCTTCAGCTAAATTAATTCCTTCCGTTAAAAGTGAGGGCCTCATTTTTAAATTTCACTTTGCCTCAAACAGGTCGGTTTGCTACAACAACACCTCTCTTTGTTGGCTGCTCTACCGTAAGATTATCATTGCTGCTAAACTTCAAGACGGGCCCCCTATTCGAGGGTAAGCAAAGAACGCCCCAAAAGTGCATGCCCACACGCCCGAACAATTGCCCTTTCGCCGGCACTTTTCCTTTCGCCAACGGTCAGCGGGATAAACGAGCTCGTTTGTTCTCCTTCGGGTCCGTCTGGCTCGATCCCACCGAGTGACTCATAAATCCATCCAACGAGCGCGGCCGGAAACATCTAATCGTCCCGCCTGGAAAGGGCTTTGGTTAACCAAACACCGCAAACTCGTTGCTCACCAACAACGGTGCCCTCTGAAGACGAAGGGTCTCTCACTCGATGTCGTCCAGAAGCATGCGACTAAAACCGTATTCCTGCCCTTTAAAATGTGGTAAAAGACAACCGTATTTGGACTTCCTCTAGCTATGCTCTGCGTCTTGGTACTGAGAAGACTGATGGAAAAGCCTCCGATCTTCCATATACATGATCTTCCACCCCACATGCATAATCATCTTTTCCAACAAAACGAACGGCGGATCGTGCGCCGAGGCATCGGATCCTTTCCATTTCACTCGTGATCGACCCGCCAGGCTTCATTAATGACCGCTGACGACGACGATCTTGATTGATGCCAACAAACTTTCGATTGGGATTATGAGCGATATTGAAATCACGGCTAAAGGACCTTTCGTTCGTCTGCGTGAAAAGGGAAGGGAAAGAAACTGATTTTATGATTGTTGAAATTTTACCTTAAGAAAAGCGAACCTAATGATTTGGGGAAATTGGGCAAGAAAAACGTCGTTACTGTTTCCGAAGCCGTACTTGAATAAACAACCTAATCTTCTTCGAGCGTTTAACCGGACGAAGCAAAAGACATTTCCTCCCTACTCCATTTGAAACTCTTCCTTTGCGATCCGATCCCGCGAGGTGCTAACTGTTTATTTTCCACCTCATTAATCTTAAGCCACCCCATCTCGAAGCCAGTGATCGTTCATCGTTGACGATACGCGAACGAAACCGCTGTCTCTCACGCGATCATTTGCTTTTCCTGCGTACCATTTACCTGCAGCGAGCACTGGGTGGACTGATCAGGTCAGTGTGAACTTGACGCTTATCGGCATCCTCTTGCACTTGCTTCGAAGCGCAGACCAGCGAAGGCTTAATGACTAATCTGGTTATGCTCTTTGCTCGACTAAACGATTCAATATTGATGAACACGTTTTGCACCTGTGTTTAATCTTGATCATGCCCGATTGTGCACAGTAGTTACGTGACTTGCCCTGGAAACCCTTAACCTGTATAGTGAAAACGAATGCAATTGCTAAAGGGAAAAGTGATGATTTATTTTCTTTCCAAATACTTCTTTATTTACCTACTCAAATTACATTTAATGTCGGTATTTAATTGTGAAAATAATCGAGTTGATTGAGATATGTAAAGTTTAAACAAATGTATTTCATCCCTGTTCGTTTAGTCGTATCTATACGTTGAAACCTGTTTGCAGGTTTTACCCGATGGATCACGAGGACTAAGGAGGCAGATCGTATCCTTTTGACAGCCTCCATTGTTGATGGCACACTCACTGTGGAACATGGGGCAGACATTGGTTACCGCTTCTAGGTTATACACCCAGCTCATATTGTAATAGATGGGTTTTTGACGCACACTGTACTGGTCGCTACTCTCGATTGTGTTGCTGCGAAATTAAAACAAAGAAATTAATAAAGCAGGTAAAGTTAGGCCCAGAATTTTACTAACCTGCCCCTTTGCATCCAAAACAGCTGCTCATCTCCGACAGATAGCAACGGAAAAGTAATGTTGGGACTGTTTATGATACTGCGAATCCGCTTGCTGCGCGTATCGATACATTGAATCTTCTTCCTTGGACCGTCAGCATAGCAGAGCTCCCCAGTTGCCATGAAAACTTTCATATCATCAATGAAACCTGTCTGCGGGACTTCGATCAGTATCTGACGCTCTGATCCGTCGAGGTTGGACATCTCAATGTTAGATTTTTGGTTCGTCCAGTACAGTTTGCCATGAATTGGATCGACGACTATTATATTTGCGTCGGTATTGGTGAACAAAATTGCATGCTTATTTGGATTCTTTAAACTGACAACCTTGATATATTGCCCATACTTATCAGACCAGTAAAGGCGTCTCGAGACCCAATCGACTCCTAAACAGTAAGGTTCTCTGAATAACTTAAGGAAAGTTGTCATGTCTGTTCCGTCATAATTTGCACTGTAAATATTTGTAGACATGAAAATATCCCAAAAGATTCGACCCTCAGCACAATCAACAACCAATTTTTGAACCGAATCATCGCTGAGCCTGAGCGATTCTCCATCGCTCAAAGAAACGCGCAATATTCCATGACCACCTGCTAAAAACAAGGAACCATTTCCGTGACGAGTAGCGGCGTTGCACACGGCGTCTTCAGCAACCACACCATCCTGACACGGTTTCAACTCCTTGAGCCACTTCGCAGTGTTTTTGTACCGGAGAACCCACTCTCGATACTTACTAACGTCGGTAAACACCGTAGGTTTAGAACTGTCACAAAGAAGTGGAATATGCTTTCTGCCAGGCATGAACGATACTATGCCTCTCAAATGCCAAGTTCCATCGACGTTAAAAAACATCCCACCACCACTATCCCCGTTACACGCACTGGTATTGTTCTTTCCGACAGCACAGAACATATTGCGAGTTAGGACACTTGCATAGGCGTCTCGATCGTACAAAAGACAGTCCATAAAATCCACTACGGTGATTGTTGCCTCTCGAAGCGGTCCAGAAATTCTATCATTCTCCTCTAGGCCGAATCCAATCACTGTTCCATTTTTCCCAACAATTTGATGCAAATCATCATTAAAACTCCCAAAACTCACAGGTCTAACGGAGGCGGTGATATCGATATCGGAGGACAACTGAACGATAGCAATATCATTTGATACATTTGGCATTCTAAAACGAGGATGAATTATGATATTGGCGACTTTCAACACTTGAAGATTTTCGTCTGATACGCTCAGATGATTGCGGCCCACGTGCACTGATAGTTCATCGGCTCTCAAAACGCGCTTATTTGAGTCCGCACCCGTAAAAAAGCAATGAGCAGCTGGAACATTAAATTAAAACATGCATATTTAATTAATCTAATAATTTTTCAAGTTCATGTGAATGAATTATATATACCTGTGAGGATAGTGTGCCTATCAATGATAGATCCTCCGCATATGTAGCTAGTTGTCTTACGGACCACCCTGTATATTGCGGCATGCCAAGGCCAGCTTCCTTCTTCAGACACCATACCGTGATGAATCAGAAAAACAATGTTCGTATTCGTTACATCAGATAATGATGATACATCACTTTGTCCATCTACTTTTGGTGCATGCACGCACAGTATCAGGACCATCACTAAGAGTTGCATCGTAGAACCACTATAACATACTTTATGAAATGACAACATCGTCTTATACGGTCAACAGTATCTGAAATAAAAGTGTAGAAGCACTGTTCCAACTGCGAAATACGACTGACATGTGCTAAAAATTTCCAAAGCAATAAACTCTCTTCTGTCTGACCTAGTGAATAACAAGT
>KE524972.1:182582-195564 GCA_000441895.2 Anopheles sinensis
TTCCTTCTTACCTTTTGCTGCAGCACCAACAGTAATTGATGCTTTTATTCGCCATTCGTACGCTCATACGTTTTCTTGGACGGTTTGTTGTTGTTGCTTTCCAGCATTTCTTTGGACTCTCTCATATTTTGCAAATCGAGCAAAGTGCTTCAATGCTACCACGGTCCCCTCTTCAGCACTTCAACCTCCGAACCGCGCTGGAATGAAGAAATTTCTCCCGCTGCGCACTCACTTTTACATGATTTATCATTGCACTCCGCGGCTGCACGGCGTGTTAACCCCGCGCGCGTTGATAAATCGCTGATAAAATGTTTGCGTCGCACGAGTGAGAAGAAAACTCGGTGGCAAACAGGGGCAATGTGGTCATCGAGTGACGATGTATGAGTGCGTTGCTAGATGCTGAATGAAGAAATGCATCAGATTACAATAGAATACCTCGGAATGTGTGTTTCTCTGAGCATGAAAATCAAATGTTTTAATCGCGTTAAACTTGTTTAATAGGATCAAAAATATTTAAATTCTTTAAAACAATATTTGTGACTCAAAATCAACAATAACATTAGAAATTTAGCTTTAATTTACACTAGTACACTGCCGAAAACCTTATCAAACCAGATGCGTCAATCCGTCATTTTTCCATAAGCCACATCTGGAAAGTTGCATTTTCAGCAAATAGTTATGATTTTTTAACGAATGCTGAGCTAAAATTTTTTCTTCGAAAATTTGCTCTTTAAAAATGTTATTTTTAAACCTTATCTTTTTTTATTCACACTGACCTAAGGCAGTGCTTAAAGTTTTAAAGGCAAAATTAAATTTTTATATTTTCAAAATTCAAAAGATTTATATCTTCAAAATTCAATGTTCATTGATGAATGCACTCGTTGTTTCGTTAATCTAATCTTTTCCATCGTTTGAAACACACTCACAAACACTTTCCCGCCAAAGCTAAGCCCGCGAGCTTTCACGAGCATCACGTAGGAAGTACGATTGGATTCCATTTTGACCGGAGGTGAACGAACGAGTGCGCACCCTCACCCAATACCACCTACAACCCTCTGACAAGAGAGGAAGGGTCAATCGTAATGTGATTAGTCGAAACACTCACCCTTCGGAACGGAACCGCGTCCGCCTGTCGATGGCCGATCAATCCGCATATGGTGCCACCCGTTTTCCTCCGAGCATTTCCTCCTCCGTCCTCGATGACGGCGCCCGGTTGCTCGACAAAGTGTAAGAATGACAGCGGAATGTGCGGAGCACTTTCTCCCGCCAGCATTCCAAGCGTGGCCAAGAGCAGCATTACATTACGATCGGCCCTTTCGCGATCGTCGAACTGACCTCCGTGATCTGTCGACGAACAATGGCTTCGCAGCATGCTAACATTCGCGCCAATAAAGGGCGGTTCGTGAGCATTAATTGTCACCCGACAATAGGAGGGACAGCAAGAAAGCTTCCTTTATCTCCACCCAGCGGTTCAATGGACCAACGAACGTGGCATAAGAATATTGGACCGCTTCCTCCGGTGGAATGGAAATGACGCACTTCGAAGACGCCGGCGCTGACCATTGTTGCTTTCGACGGCGGTGGAGCGGAAAACGCCGTCGATGGCAGGAATACGATCGAGCATAATGCAGACATATGCTCCGTCCGCCCACGATCTTCCCAAAGCACCCAAAGCCGTTTCCCTTCATTTCATTGCCACGATTGACGATTCGATCAGCATCCGTGAGCGCGGTGCGTCACGATTTGGTGATGAAGCGCGAGAGGAAGGAAGAGGAAAAAAGACGCAAAAGTGAAAACTCACACCCATTTTCCGTACCACTTTATGTGCCGATGCGATCACCGTTTTTCCTCTAGCGAATTAGCGAAAATGAACGCGCCACATACGCCACACCGGGATGTTGTTGAAGCTGGCCAAGAGAAAGGACAGTTCCGGTCGGGAGAGGGGGCAAACACCCCAAAAGACTGGCCGTCCGAAATATACCCGGCCAGTTGCGTCAGTGTGCATGTGTGAGTGTTAAGCTTTTCCGTTAATTGCCAACGATCACGGTCAGGCGTTTCGGTTTGTTATCGGCTTAATTTTTATAAGTAAACCCACCACCATGGGCAAACCACCCTCCAGCCCTGGGAGACCTGGGTGGGCCCTGATGGCTTTCCACCACCCCTTTGCTCCACGCCTCCAATCTGTCGGAGAGACTTATCGCGAAACCAGCATCTCTTGCGGCGAGACCTCCGCGTCCGAAAATTAAGGGAGAAATTTTCCCCGAATTTTTTGCCACCCAAAACTGCCCACTCGTTACCGGGCTTTTCCGGAATCAAAACAAGACCAGAGGCTTTTTGTGATGTAGCTACAATTAAAGCCCGCCGTTTTCACCAATGCACCAGGCAGTCGTCCATCTGGAGGTTGTTGCAATCGATTAGAAATTAAATAAATATCAACAGTTTCCAATCAATCGAAAGTGCACCGGGAAGCGAAGAAAAGGGGTGTTTGCAAAGAGTGACATAGAAAAGTTGACTTTCCGTGCATCATTTTAGCGAATGGTCAATCCGACAATTGCCAACATTAAATTGTTAATCGACTGTAAGGGGGCCACTTTTTACGGGTAACAAAATATTTTCTGTCAGCGAGGAAAAACATGACCGAACATATCGGCGTTAGTTTTCCAATTGGATTCGTGAAGAAAATTGTTGCATCGAAAAACATCCCCGTTTGTACACCAAACGCCACCGGACGAGGATGTACAGGAGAAACATAATAGTTGATGATTTCCTTTTACTTTATTTTGGACACGGCACTCCGTAACGCTCTGTGGATTGTGCCAAAATGTCGTTTCCGTTATAATACCTTTTTTTTTCACCCAATCTGCTTCGATTATTTCAATTTCTGTCCGGGGCTACCGAATGTGCGATGGAATAGCGGTCGGTATGAAGTTGCTCCAGTTTTTATTTAGTTTATTTTCGAACGCACGACTAGTGACGATCGTCACAAAATGAAGAGAAAACTGAAAACAACGACTCCACCATGCGGAAGTTTTAGATTGATCCACATTTGTGATCGCTATCAGCAATTAAAATGTTTATATTTTTGGGTGGTTGACCTTACTTTGTAAATAAAATCACAGATCTTAGTAACATGTAGTATGATAAGTAAAGAAAACGCTAGACGAGAAGACATTCACTTATATTTCGTGACATACGATCTCTCGCGATCGGCAAACCATTTTCACTTTCATCCTTCGAAAACTAAGTAATAAAAATGCCACGATGAGCCATATTTCCTCTCGACGCTGGGTACCTGTTTTCCCCCGCATCACCGACAGTATTTATGCGCACACGCTGACACAATCCCACCCGGTTTTTCCACCCCTTTTATCTGCCCACAGCCCCGAAATCGGCCCCCAAACCAACGAAAGGCAGTTTGCAAGAAGCGGTAGAACGACCGCGCGAAACCGAAATTTATTATTCCGGCTCCAAACCTGCCAGCTTCCCCCAGAGGGACCTCTTATTGCCCGGAGGAATCCGGATGGAAGCAGACTCTACCTTCCCTTCCATCGCCCGCCCTCGGGTCGACCCTCGGGAAGCACCGAGATTAGGATGGAAAGATTATTGCTCACCAGCGGAGTCGCGGGCACTTAACCATGCAGCGCGATGCGATCGGACGACGCTTTGCACGGGGAGAAAGTAAATCTAATAAAATTGTAATTGTTAATTTTCAAGTGACTGTCCTCGGCCTTACTACGCTTTCCGGCGAGACGCCGACGGACGGGTACGATTGCACACGCCGGCTTTTCCTCTCGACTGGTGACCGGCTCTAACAAGCGCGCAAGTGAATGCTACTTATGACGATGCTGTGACCCACACACAACCACACGCATTTCCATTGCCAAACAGCCGGATCTGCGTATCCTTTCCGTATGGCCCACGTGTGTACGGGTTGACTCACAGTTGGAATGTCATGATTAAATTTTATGCCCATCGCACCGTGAAGATTATAAATTGCCAACAATATGTCCATTTCACCCATTCTACGCAAATTTCAAGCTTCGAAAGTAAATTAGCATCAATGTGACAGAACCGCAAACGATCAAAAACACGATAACATGTATTAATATTAAAAAAATGGGAGCTGCAATGCATAGTAGAACCTACCAAAAACTAGTTATTCAAGGTTTTTTAAAATTAAAATAAATAAAAACCAAATTTTATCATATTTTCACATGCTTTTAAATGTGTTACAAATCAATATAAATGCAAAACAATTATTTTGTTTAAGACCCCAGCAGTAAAGGTAAATGGAAATGGTATGATATTATGTACCAGAAATAATACCATACTTAATTTTTAATTGACTCGTTTTGTAAGTAGCTCACTATCGCATAGGTTAGTACGGTTTCAATTAGCTTCACGATCCGCTCAACTCCGCTATCAATAACGAAGGGCTCTTGTGAAGTTCAAGACGTTTCATTCCCACCGGAAAGGAAGCGCAAGAGAGCCAATCTCGCACATGTGATTCCCTAACATTGGCCGTTCATTAACGCAACCTCCCCAACAAGCAACAAACAGGTTCATTACTTTGACCTACCGAAAAGCATTAACTACACCGCGTCGCGGTAAGCTTCTAACACAAGCCCATAACGCTTCCCGAGCCGACGCGAACGTCTACACCACTTTCTTTATCTAATAAAATGAAAATAAACACCAACCTTAGCCCCGGCTTAGGAGTTTGCTTTTTTTTCGTCGTCATCGTTTTCTTTGCATTCTCCCTTTGGCCGCCAAATGAAGCAAAAGTGGTGCACGGGTCACGAATTTCATTACCTCGGGGTGAAAAGTAGGCGAGCAGTTTCGGTGGTTCGGAGTTTGGGGCAATAAACAACAGCATAAAAAAATAAGCCAAAGCAAAAAAACCATCGACAAGGAAGTCCCCAACATAAGCGCACACTCACATAAACCGACTTAACATAAACGTGCGTACACTTGACATAGGTTTCGAGGGCTTCCAGGGTCGCTTTTACCGGTTGATGTTTTCTTCTTCTCCCTCGAAAATAAATCGCAACCATTTGAACCGCCCTGTGGAAAGTAAAATATTAATTATTCATCTCCGCCACCAAAGAGTTCACCTGTCTGGTGAGTTCTGTGACGTGTGTGTGTGTTTATTTTTTTTTTCAGCTTTGCCACAAACGAGTCATCCTCGAGACGGAATTTTCACTAAAAACCCGCTTCTCCCAACCTACGTCTTTTTCCTTCCTCCAGCAGTGTTGCAAAAGCATTCCACAATGAAAAGAAAAGTCATTCCTGATTTCATTTCACTTTTCTTTTCCCTCCCCTCGGGCACACGACATCACGAAACTACCTCCCCCTTGTTCGTATGTATGCAAAACTATGCTGCCACCAAACGATCGTATGCGATCACACGTTGCAAAAGCGAGTTTTCGCGTGATGCCCTTTTCCTGACCCTTCCCGGTTTTCCCCCGCGTCACACAAAAAAACAAATCAAGTTTGGCCAGCTGACCGACCGAAAGGAAAAGGAAACGAACAAGATATCGTCGCCGGGTCAAGCGGAGCTAAGCGCTGACAGGAAAATGAAAAAGAAAACACGATCCCGTCCCAGAACGGACACACAGGGGGGGTCTTTTCCCACCCCTCGGAAGGAAAGCGAAAACGGCTTCGAACGGGCCGACTCCGTGAGAGAGAAGGAGTTGTCAACTGGCTCGGATCGGTCCTACTTCCGCCGGACGCTAAAACGCCGAACGTGAGTGCGCGAAAAGGCCCGAAAAGTGCCTCCACACTGGGGGGATGACTTTTCACGAAAACTCGCGGATGAGGCTGAGAGTGGGGCAGAAAGAAATACCGCGCGAGAGAGCGCTCTCTCATGCTCACTTCTCGAGCTCACTCCGCTAGCGGGAAAAACACTCCGTATAAATATGACCAAGCCGGCGGAAGACAGCATCAGTGATCTTGCAACCGACGTTCGAGTCCAACGCTCCACAAAAACATCCCCAAGTGGTGAAGTGAAGGACATTCCCCCGTTAGTGGTTCCTTTTGCCGTTCGTGTTCCTTAGTGTCACCTTAGTGAAAAGCCCGTTCGAAGATGAGTCCAGTGTTGCGTTCCTGCGTCGCCTTGGTGCTGCTCGGTGCGATCGTGTCCGGTGCGACCACCAGCGAGGACTACCAGAGCCAAGGATTACGGGCGATCGTGCGCGTGTACGACGAGTGCTCGAAGGCGGAGACGGGCTTCAGTCCGTGCCTGAAGAAGCGTGCCATCACCTTCATCGATCGGTTGTCGCGCGTCGATGCGCTGACCCTTGGCGAGATGAAAATTGTGCGAAACGAGCGGGCGGTTGAGCCGAGCAAGCCACTGACCGAGGCCGAACTGGAGCAGAGCCTTCCGCGAGGACTTGAGGCACGTGACGAAGCCCTCACCAACATGCTGCTCGAAAAGGTCGCCGGCATCTTCAGCAGCCGCACGGTGCAAGTGACCCTGCCGAAGCTGTCCAGCGAAGAGCTCGGCCGTGGCCTGGAAGAAGGTACGGAGTGCGATCGTTCCCGATAAGTATAACACAAGAGAATTAGGACACAAAAATGTTTGAAATTCCGTTGACCAACATTGGTGCCATATTATAAAATGTTGTCTATGTGAATTTGTGCAAGAAATATGATCCTTCACCGTTAAATAATGCTTTTGAAAATGTGGCTTAACCTTGGTCATAATAATTTTCTTTTCTTAAATATTTAAACGTAATGGTCAAACCATTGGAAACAGATCAAATGTTGAATCAGCAAAATTAAAAGTTCATCAGAATTTTACATTTCTCCTCGGCATTACACATTTTTGAGCACTTGATCCTTGCAGCGAAATGAGGTAAAGATGGTTTCAATAATTATTTTAACGGTTCAAGGGGAATATTACAACTAAACTGACCCCGATGAACTAGTGACTTGTTTCTAATATGATTTGTTGGATAGCTAAGCTAACAAAGCCTTTAAATCAACCAATTAAAAATCAAAAATCATTCGTTCAGTTGGAGAGCTAATTGAAGGCTTGATTTGTATAATATTTTTACATGGCTTATCCTAATGTCTACGCCACATTACGCCTACTGTGCTTGCCACAAAGCCTTTAAATCAACAAATTGAAAATCATTCTCAGTCTCGACCATTTATAAAAACCAATAACCTCACATTAAAATGTCTCGTATGGGATTTCTTTCTCATTCCACCAACAACAGGCCGCGGTAAGATGAAGAAGATGATGAGCATGATGATCATGGGCTTCATGATGAAGATGGCCGCCATGGTGCCGGTGGCGATCGCCGGCCTCTACCTGCTCGCCGGCAAGGCGCTGATCGTGTCGAAGATCGCGCTCCTGCTGGCCGGAATCATCGGGCTGAAGAAGCTGGTCGCCAGCAAGCAGCAGCACGGCAGCGGCTGGTCGAGCGGTGGCTCCGGACACGGCGGCTGGGACCGGCGGTCGGCGGATGCGGCAGCCGTCGCCCAGAACATGGCCTACAGCGCGTACGCCAAGAACCAGGCGTAAGCAGAAGGGAACGAACCTGAAGCCAGGAGCAGCATCGAGTCCTTATCCCGTCCCGATCCCGAGGGCGGGAGGGATCCCAAAAAAGTAGTAACGTCCAAAACCTCTCACCCTCCGTCACACACAAGCACACACCCTCACACACACAACCACGAAGACACACACCGAGCATCGTGCATTCATTGATTCGTCCGAGTGTTAGCGAGAGTATTTATTTATTTATTTAAGTTATTTAAATTATTTTAAAGTCCGTTGTCGTGAATCGTTTCGTTCGGTTCTTTCCGTGACGTTCCAACACAAAACACCTTTCCCACCACCGTTTTCCCGGGTTTTCTAAACTAACATTCCCCAGTAAAGGCACGTGCCAATTTCCCGCGCTCCGATAGAAAAACCCTCCGTATTTCCGCGGGAAACGATTGGCAGTCTTTTACCTTCATCAAACCTTTCGCAAACTTTTCCCTCGATCACATGTTCCCCGTGCCAGCTGGGATGGGAAATCTGCATACAATACGCCAAAACCTCCCATTTCCCAGAGCCATTCCCATTCTCCCTGGGAGCGCGTGTCACCCTTCGCTTCTAGGGCTCGCTTCGAAATGCAGCACAGAGGTCTTTTGATACTTTCTATTTCTAATCGTGCTTTTCTTCACTCTTCTACAAAGATACTGTACTATCGCTATCGTCGCCCTTCTCTCTGTGTAGCTTTTCTCAATCTATTTCTTGAAGGGAGTTGGACAAGCAAACGCTTTTCTACTTCTACCTCCGAAGATCGTCACCTACGCTGCCACGTGCCCCATTGTTTTCGAAAATCAGCGAGGTGCTGGATAACGTCAATTTTCCCACACACACACACAAAGCAAACCGTGGGTGCTTTCTCTCGGCACGTCCCTGTCACGCGACGCGCGAATGTGCGAAATTTTCCAGATCCAAAGTTTCCCTCCTCCCGCTTTGTGCCCGATCCGTTTCCAACACAATAATCGACGGTGTGTGTATGCAATTTTCCCATTTTCCGACCGTTGTCAATGCGGCGCCACACTTCTCTCTCGCTTCTATGCATTCCATAAACTGACTGGGGGTCCATTTGTGTGCACTTGTATGCTATCGTGTGCATCAACTGGGCCAACGACACAGTCAGGTTTGGAGTTTTCCATTTTCCCCTCACGCCACATCAACATCAATTAACCCTCCCGCTATGCATGCAACGAATTAAAATGATGCTAACCGGGCAAAGAAGATACCGCAAACGACAACGATCGACACACGACACGAACCCGAAATCGCGCGAAAAGAGAAGAAACTTTGCCTCTGCGAAAACGGAACCATGTAAACGAGAACGTAGCAAAACAGAAATGCATGTACTGTG
This sequence comes from Anopheles sinensis, assembly GCA_000441895.2. Lineage (NCBI taxonomy): Eukaryota > Metazoa > Arthropoda > Insecta > Diptera > Culicidae > Anopheles > Anopheles sinensis. The sequence continues at coordinate 191,471 of KE524972.1, forward strand.
AATACCGAGAAACGAAACAAAACAACAGAAATGCAACCAAACCGAGTAAGATCAATTACAAGACACGCACCGCGTTACTGAGTTCTTCTTTTCACGAAATGCCGAAAGAAATGATGGAAAATCCACACTTCATTCCGAACATATCACCGCGCAAAGTGTACATCGTTTCATCTCGGGGCATAGGATGGAATTGGAAAGAATTTCACTCGAATGATGGCAACCCCCCGGAGTGGAAAGTGCACGATTTCCACCCACACGAATTCGGAACGTGGCTTTCACAACGTAGGTGGTGGGGGAAGGTAACGAGGATGCGAGGGTGAATTTTCACACGTGATTAAAAGCGATCTCCGCCGGAAGGAACTCCTTCGCACACGACCGAGTTTTCAGGGTGGGAACAAAAACGGGGAGAAAATCTCTCTTAACGAAGTTAAGGAAAGCCTCCCTGGTTTGGCGAAGATGGAAATAAGAGAAAGAATCACCAAAGAGGGTTCACATTACCCATCAAGAAACCGTGGGGTTCAATTACACACATACACATACGCACAAGCAATGAGCGCGCCGGAAAAACGCGGAAATGCCGGTCGGTTTTGGGAAGCAGGCAAGCGCTTCTTAAGCTCATTAAATATGGATCACACATTAGCTCGTATCGATACATCGACAGGTGCTGCGCATCGCCGTGAAGGGCTAATCGTGCGTAGCGAAAGCGGCCGGGATCGTTACCGATCGATTTTTCCCTTCTTTCTTCCGCGATGATTTGCGCGATTAGCTAGAACGTGCACGCTCGATAAGCGGTTAACGGGGAACGGTTTGCAAGCGATCGATCGGTAAATCCCTCGGCGTAAAGTAGGTCACTAATGGAAAAGATTACTGATGATCAGCCGGCCCAAAAGATCCTCTATACATCGGGTTAATCAGTTCCGAGAGTTTCAAATACTCCTACGCACCAACTGGTATGCCCTGTAGCCCTTCAAAACTTCTAAATACGGAGGAAGCTTAAAGCATAACCGATTTGTGTTTAAACTTCTTCAAGTTACAAAATGTTGGAGATAGAGTATTAATAAAAAAATATCTTTCAGTATTTAATGGTTTCTTCCATATTTTATTCATTTTTACCTACACTTATTATCCAAAAACTCATCAGACATTCGGTCGCCCTGATTTGGTTTTAGATTGCTAAAGCGTTTTTCAATGCAACGCTTGACGCCCAAATGTATGCAACAGGCTGAACATGAGCAAATTTTAATTTCGCAACGGAAAACGCACAGGATGAATTTTCCGCACAGGAGTCATAAATACGTTTGAAATTTGATTTGGAATTGAGTCGCATCATTTCCTTTCTAATTTTTTCAATCTTCTTTCTGAATAAAAAACACTTTTAATAAAATACACACGGGATTTTTTTTATTGAATATTAGCTATGGAGTATTGTTTCAGTTTGTCTATTTCTTACGTCAAATATAGGCAGTATTTCAAATGGCTTAATGCGCATCAACTTCGGCCCTGCAGCCCGGAAATTCCTTCCTGTCACTATGCTTCCTTCCGGACGCTGTTGCAAGAGAAAAGTTGCTGTATCTTACACAACACAACTACCGCTAATCACATCACCTATTCCGCCTCCGCTCTCGTTCAATGAACGATCGTTTGGTTCACAGGCAAACTCTTCCGATACCGCAGCAGATTGTTGTCGTTGAAGTTAAAATTTATTTTCGGCACGAAGCCCGACGACCCGTACGACGGTCGGGAAGGTGGGAAGTTTTTCTCGCCGTTGTTGAGCGAAAAGAAGGGATACGAGGGTTTCGGTTTATCGAGTGGGCTCTTGGCGAGTGGATTCTGACCGAACGGGATATTCTGGGAGTTGAACAAACCGATCGGTGTGGAGGTTGACGCTGGCGGAGGCAATGCCATGCTTTGTCCCGGTGGTAGCGGTTTGTACGGGACCGGGATTACCACCGATGGATGGTAGTATGCGTTGCCGGTGAGCGTTTCGTAGGGAACCGTTGGTCGCAGGTGGCTCTGAGTGGCCAACTGTCCGCTCGGGTTGACGACTCCGTCGATACGCAGGATGCGGGTGTTGAACTCGTTAGCGTCGAGATTTTTCAGGAAGAACCGATGGAACTTGGACGTCAGCACGTACAGCGCCGTTCCGTCGCGATCCGGGGTACGAAGATCGGCAGCAAACTGGATCTTATCTTGATCGTGCGCAAGAATCCTACAAACAACCGATAGCATTGATCAAATTCAAATCCCTTGATGGGAAAACTTTAGTGTGTAAACTCACCGATGCTCGTTCGTTCGTGGATTCCAGGACGCAATAGCAGTCTCCGAAAGAGGCGCGTAGAATAAGGTTCCACCCCGTGGGGATACAGCGAGTCCAATTCCTTGAGAAGACTTACGACCAACCAGCTTAACGGCGAGTTCCTTTCCGAATGGCAACGGTCCAGCTCGAAGTGCTGAAGTTGTGACGGAGAAAATACTGTCGCAAGAAAAAGTGTTAGACATCATTCCATTTCAAGATCTAGATAAGTTCCCTAAGAATGAATCTCACCGATCGGTAGCAAGCGGCTGGAAGTACACAATTCCAGCCTCCATATCGAACGCCAGCCCCACAATGCCATCCATCAACGTAAAGCGGTGCTCGAGGATAGAAGACTCAGCAAAGTCCGGATCGGGATACATCGCCGGATGGCTAACGCGCCACGTCAGATCCTTCCCACTGTCGTACACAACGATTCCCGGCGCAACCGTGTCCGAGATATAGACGAACACATCGTCACAGTTGTTCTCCGGCCGCGAGCCCGTCTCGTCCACGATAAGGTTCGTAAACAGTGACTCCCCTCGGATCACCTCCCGCGGGAAGTCGATACGGCGCACCACCTGATCCGTGTGCAGATCGTACACCAAGATCTTGGGCGGGCAAGTTATCTCGTAGTCCTCCAGCGAGCGGGAAACTCCAGCATCAAGCGCCCACAACCGATTGCACGAATCGATGCGCAACCGATACACCGACACCAGACCAATGTCGGAGCAGTTGTACTCCTTCGTGGCCGCCCGGTGATGTGTCCAGTCGGGGTACGCCTGCAGTACCGGGGAGTCGCCGTTGGTGCCCCGTGGAATGCTAGAGACCGTGGCCGGAACGCCAGAGAAAAGACGTGGCGTAGCGAGGAAAATCCGATCGTAACCAACCTCCAAACCAGTGACTACAATGTTTTCCGGGTTGTAAAACTCCTTGTTGCTGGCAGGGTAGTCCCAGGGGAAGTTAAAGTTCAGCAGGTTCCACTGCTTCACGACGTCCATCTTGGGCGCCGCATCGCCGAGGCAGAGTACGCCACCTGACAAGCAGCATAAAGCCGCCAAGAAACTCCAACCACGCATTTTGAACAGCTGTAATAGTTCGTGAAAATGTTGGATTATTTAACACAACTAACAAACAAAACAATAGGTTACAGCTAAACAATAAATCGTCGTTCGCTGGAAAGAAGAATGTGAAAATCAACCTTATAGGTCCATAGCAGATTCGGGAGGCCTCGAGTAATAAATCAAAAAGAAAAATCACGCTCGTGGTATTCGTTGAAAACGGTTTCAATGGACGTCTTCTAATTTCCTGTCGATTCGCTTGAGAAGCTTTCGCCCACGTTAGGGTGCGAAATATTAAAACTCCATTGATCGAACGTGTAACGATCATAAATCAAAATGCAGAAGCACGTGCCGCATCCAAGATGTTTCCTAACAAAACACTCTTCGCATCGCATTGTGAAGATAATGAACCAGTGGCGATCTATTTACACAACGTCTTTCCGATTGCGGAAACTCCTTACGGAACGGTTCCCAAGACGAATGCTGTATACACAACGGCACACCAGAAAAGGGCCATCGATGGAGTATCGTTGGACCATTGTTGGCAGTAAGATGAGACACCACGAGATGGACACGGGATTTAGTTACACATTTTCCTGTCATAATAGCGCGGCTGCTTGCGATCAAAGATGGATCGTTACAAAACCGGCCTTCGACTCAAGGCCAACAACGAACCGTTGCCCTCATAATGACCCAGAACGCTGCAACGGACGATACAGTCTAACGGAACTCTTCTGGCG
>KE524972.1:210955-251755 GCA_000441895.2 Anopheles sinensis
CACATCGCGATGTCATAAAATACCACCACCAAACCCGAACCGCCAACCCGGGGAGAAAATAGATTTTCCACAACCACAACACCCCGACGGTTGGCGCCATGGAATTCCTCGTGAATGAATCGTGCACTGGCTGGCCCGGCGTCATACCATATTTGGCGATGTGCTGCTCCGTGTGATATGTCAAGTTGTGGAAAGGCGTGCGCTTTGACGCGCGCGCCGAGATTCCTCGTTTCACCGTGCCAATCCACCGATAAGCGCGGGGATGAGTGCACGGTTCTGTTCGATGAATCTTATCGAACTGGCCGAACCTAAAAAATACAAACACCCTAGCACAGCAGAACGTTTTGAAATGTAGCAGGAAGGAAGGAAGGTTAGATTGGGATCATTTTTTTCTGTTTGCGAAATCGTGCAGTGATTGTAGCTTCCTGTGGTGTCGCGAGGGTGATGATTCAGGTCCCATCGAACCATGGCAACCAGGGTGTTTGTAAACAAAGCATGCGTGAGCAACGCCAGAAAACCGGCTTACGAATTTTGAGAAATGGATTTGAAGAAAGCCCACCCTCCCTGATTTCCCACGCTATCTGACCATAGTTCGCATCGAAATGTGTTTATCTTGTCCAGTGACGAGCATCGTTTTTCGGGGGACAAATTAATCGACGAACCACTTGGCAACGAATGATGATCGTGTGACGGTTAGCCCTCGGCGTAGACTGGACATGCCAGACTACAGCCCGGTGCATATCTAACCATCCGTTAAAAGCGTATCAGGTGACCGTCGACGCACGACCCAATCACCATGCGATTGCTTTTTCACACCCCGGTTCGTACCTTCTTATCTTCGGCAAGGAGAAACGCCACTCACAGGAGCATCATAAAATCCAACCTGTGACTGATTGCACCGCATGGAATTCAATGGCCATATATGGTCGTCGATGCTTAGGTGCTTCTAATCATCGTTATTTCTGGTTCGTTTGAACAGTTCAGGAGTCGAAAAAAATCTATTCCTACCCATTTGAAGGATGCAGTATTTACCTAGTTCTGACCAGTTCCTATTAAAGTCAGTCCCTAGGTCATCTTTAGGTTTCCAAGCGTCTACTAGAGGAAAAAAATTACCATTATGCAATCATCTCTAACGTCACCCGGCCGGATGATAAGCCAGTAAGCATTTAGCACTCGACTTTTGCCTGCTATCAACACCTCATTCGCGCAAACCGTACTATTCGATACGAAACGTACAGGTTGGAATCAGCGAGATCAGACTAGTGTTGGTTTGCTGGCACCTCGATGACTTCAACCTTCCACAATCGATACCGCCGATAGCGAGATGGGCAAACAAATTCTACAGCCCTAATACGTGGTACCTCCCGTCGCCCGGGTGCTCAACAAATACTTATGTCCGATAACTGTGTTCCGGCGAGCCGATTAGATAAACGGCATCATTCAGCATTCTCATTTCTGAGAAGCAGGGCCGCGAAGTTCCCGCTAGCATTGATCCCCGCGCCGATAAGGGCCCGAGTTTATGAGTACTAGTTGATTTTGGCTGATGATATACATAGTAGTACACTCGCATTCTGTTGATTTTACTACAGCATGATTTCAAACAAACCCCATTGTTATTCAGTACTGAGATGGTAATGAATTTGATCGTATTTGTGATCATTTAAATTGAACACACATCGAACATGATTCATACTAACAATTTCAGAAACGAAAAGCAAATCAAAATAAACATTGCAACAAATAAATAGCTGACTTCATTGGTGAAGAGAATACATATTAGAGCTTTGAATGTTTGAAATTGAATTGAATGTGGGGCTTATATCATTAGGAACGTGTGTGTTCAGATAGATAACCCCCTTACCAATCAAACTCTATTTCTCAGAGTCAGAGTTTGTGAGTTCTACACCATTTATTCTTTTACAGTTCCGCTTGTATTATTCAAAATGTAAAAGCCAAACATCTCAAACTACTATTAAGCATCAATGAAAAGTTTAAAAACATGAGAATGCAAAACGAATCAAAATGTGTAGAACCATGAACGAATTTTCAGATAATAGAATGTAAGTTGTGTTGCTTATGTTGCATACATTTAGGCATACTGCTAGTCATGATCTTTCGTGGGATTATTTATGAAAAGGGGAAAATATAAATTATACAACTTTTATTCAACAATAAGAATATGTTTTCTTCATTACCAAACGTTTTTACTCAGGTATTAAAATCAGTTTGCTACTATCTCTCACACAGGCACTCACATAGTTACTATGTATTTTCGAAAAGCTTTATCAAACAACATTTCCTCTATCGCTCCCGCTACGATCTGGCGCACGGTTAGTACCTTCCATTAATACACGTACGATTCTATCAAACCTCAAGGCCTCATGTTTATAATTCTATCCAATGAGCAAACCCTACTATGCGCAATGTTTTGACTGTTACGTTTTTAAATAAAGAAAATGAAGGGGAGATAGGTCGTCGCAGTTTACCCGACAGAACTGCAAGGCGCCACCGGGTTTAAAATCTATTTTTAAAATTCGTTGTTTCACTTCATTCACTTTCAGTAGCTAGTTTCATGGTGAGACACGCATGCCATCCGTATTTTGGACAACTTCGGTGCGGTTCAACCACAATGGAATGTACTGAGATCACAACTAATACTAGATGATTTCTTTTCCTGTTTTTCATTTTCTCTCCCTCGTTCCTCGATCCTATGGGGATGGATAATTCGTTTTGTATGAATCGATGCAAACAAAAATGCGTTCACTAAAGCCAATACGTTTCGACAACAGTAAAGAAGTATCAGTTATTATTAAGTACACAACATATTGCATTTCTCCTCCATTCGACCACAGCAACACTCCAAGCAAATCAATTAAAATAGGTACTACAGTTTAGAACTCCTATAAAAATAAACACTTGATTCCAATCCTTATGAGCAGTGATCGACGATCAGACGCTTTCAAACAGCATGCTACGTTACAACTGCGTTGTAATAACCGATTTGCGAATGATCGTCGCCTCCTTCGGTTTCGTCGGACCGGTAACCACGTCGGACGAGACCAGCCACGGAGAAATGTCCACCGGTGATGGTTTGATGTTTTCCTTCATCCGTTCCTGCGATGAGAGTGGGAAGGAAAATGAATGAAAAAGGCAAAAGCGTTTACATTTTGTTCACAAAAGAATACTATTGAACTGGTTTCGTGTGGAGTATTTCTAGTTTACAATGTACAGAGGGTTCATGCTGTTAGATGAGTTTAGCATTAACAGTTTAGGTCCACGGCCACCAAACTCAAATTACACATTAGCACAAGCAACGACAGAAAACATAAAGACGAACGATTAGAAAAACAAAACTACTCAAGCATGTACGGTGTTAGTCGCGGCCTACTTACCAGTCCGTTCGCCAAGGACTTTGGGGTACAAAGTAACACCCCTCCTTTCTATGAACATTAGTAAGTGGTTTGACTACAGTACAGTACACAAAAAACGTCACAAACCTTCAGGAGGACCGAGGCACCAGTGCCGGTGGACGTCGTTACGCCATTACTATCGATCACATCACGATCTACGCTTGGCGCCGCCCCGTTGACAGCGGTGTACGATGGTGATTTCCGGTTCAGATCCGCCGACTCTGTCCCGGGTGTCGCCGATTGTTCAACCAGTTCGTCCACCTTGAACGGATTGTTGCTCTTGAGCTCGCTTAAGCGCACTGACGGCGTGGACGGCATTTTCTCGGCTACCGGTGAAGTGATGGTCACCGAGTCTGTCGGCGTCGCAGGTACGTCTTCTACCGTCGTCGTCATCATCGCGCTAGATGGTGAGGACGAGGAGGATGACGTTGTACCGCTTGCCCCGCCGGAATGGTTGTGGAACGGATTGGTCGACTTGGGGCGCACCGGTGACGATGGGCTGGACATGTTCAGGAACGGATTGTTGACATTATTGCGCAGCAGCTTGTCGACGTCCGCATCCGATCCGACGGCTACCGGGCTGCTGCAGGACGATGAGGAAGACGATGACGATACCACTGGGACGCTTATTTTTTCCACTACACCACCCTTCTGCTCGGAAAAGTGCGTCACCGTGACGGTGTCGGTTGTGAGCGATGCCGCAGGAAGTGCAGCGATCCCGTTGGTAAAGGGGAGCGTTGGAGACTCTACGGTAAGAACGGCACCGCCCGAACCACCGGAAGCTCCTACTGCCGCTGCTGCCTTTGTCGTAGTGGAAACTGTGGACACCAGCGTCGTGGAAGGAAGGAAACTGCTCACCGACGTACCCATTATTCCGGTGGGCGATGGCAAACGACGCGCTGCTGTCGCGTCACTCGGGGAGCTGACCATGCTGGTGATCGTTGTGTGGCTGCTGCCGCTGCTTCCCACCGTTGGAGTCGTCGGAGTGGTCGTACCGGTTAGGTTTAGTGTTAGCTTATCGCCACCCTATCTCATCAGAGGTGCACGGAATCGTGGTGCGTGCAGGCAATTAACGACGGTTAAATGTATTTTCAATGCAATTCAATGCCAGTATTGTACAAAACATTCCGCAACAAAGAACCACACAGCACACACACACACAGTAAACATACATAACACATTTTACAATATTTCGCATGACGAGCGTGCGTGGTTCATTTAAAAAAAACGGGGGGAAACAAAACGAAACAAAACGAAAATAAAAATGATAACCAATGTTGCAATGATAAAACAATACATTAGAGAAAACGAGCACACGAACACAATATACATTTTTAAAACTGCGGCAAGCATTCGATCCTTCGTTTCTCGCGATCGAGAACAAAACAATACAACATTCAGCAAGACAAAATGTAATGGATCGGAAGCAGAAATGGGATGATTATATAGCACGATTTGCTTAATCTCGAGTGCACTTTCTGAGTGATAAATGTATAGAAAATGGTGCAGAGTGTGTAAGAAAGGATCATCAATTCGAGCAAAGATTATGGTTTGGGTGCAGTAGTTATGAAATCCCATCCGATACGGACTCGTGGTGCTTCGGGTTTTTGATTATTGTGAAGTGTGATTTCGTTCGTTCCTCACACAGAGTAACATTTGTGAAGTGTGTTCTCTGGTTTTGTGTCTCCGTAAATATCGCGTTATACGTACCACCGAGACGAACGTGGCGGCATTGAGCGACTCCGGACCGTCGTGCAGTGGCTGACTCGGCACGTACAGCTGATGATTAGTAAGCTTCGGATGCAGTTCCTCCTCAACGCGTGCTGCAAGTGAGATGAGTTTGTTAGTGGCAAGCAAACGACGGTTGTGCAAAAGCAGAAGAATGGAACACACGGTGGTCTCTTACCCTTGAGAATATTGCACTTGATCTGCCCGGGAGGTAACGGAACGCCGGCCCCACCAGTCGCTGCAGCTGCCGCAGCCGCCGCGGCCGCCGCCGCATTGTTGGACAGCTTGATCTGATTGTTCGGCTTCTCGGCCGGCGTCGTGGCCAACTTCTTCAGCGTGTCGTTGTTAGTCTCTAGCTCGGAAGTCTTGTTGATGGTGATCTTAAAGCTACTAGCATCGTTCAGCTCCACGCCGTGCAGCGATGGCGATGGGTCCTTGGCGATCGTCTTCAGCAGCGTATCGATCTGGCTGTCCCGGTCGGACGAGGACGTCCCGTTCGTGTGGATGCTGAACCCGGAGCTGATCGAAGCCTTGCCGAATGACCCACCCGTGTGGTGACTGTGATGGTGATTGTGTCCCGCCGACGCCCCACCGAAACGCCCGAATGTGGTCATTTCGTGTGCCTCACCGAAGGGATGCTTTCCACTGCCGGTGGCAGCGTGGTTGTCGTGCGCTAGGCCCGCCTTGCCAAAGGAACCCATTTTGCTGCTCGCATACGCCACGTCTTCGCTGGAGGAGATGGATTTGTTCGAGCTCAGCGAGGGCAGGTTGCCGTTCATGTAACCGGTGGTGCCACCGGCCGATGCGCTTCCGCCGAGTGCTATATCGGACGTGCTACTGCCACCCAGCCCCGGCACGTGGTTGTGTATCACCGTGTTCGCGGATGGAGTCGAGGTGCCGGAAGTGCCAGAATGCTGTCCTTCGTCGGCCGAGGAAGCTCCACTGGCAGGGTGGTGGAGGTGGTGGTGGTGGTTTGGCGGCAGGAGAAGATGCTGTTGTTGGTCGGGCTGTGCGGCCGCGGGCGCCTGCTGCTTCTGTCGCTCCCGAAGGACGTGCGATTGGCGGCGGGCGAACCGTTGCGAGGGCCGTCGCTCAAACTGGACCGTCCGGCGGGCGCGGTTCTGCTGCGTCGTCTGAAACTCGGTCTTGCCCGAGTACCGGAAGCGGGAGCCCATGCGAAAAAAGTTCTGCCGCGCCGACGGACCCTTGACTGGGGCCCGCAGGCGGAAGAACGCATGGTGCTCGACCGCACACTTCCACAGGTGTTTGCAGGCTTTTTCGTTGTGAAGTCGGAACACGAACGTGTGCTCTTGCTCGCGCCCATGGTCGTCGTCCTCCACTACGACCAGTGTGAGCTTTTTCTTCTTGAAGTCCAGCTTGCCAATCTTCGGCCAGAAGAAGAGTCCGATCTTTTGAATACCCTCGAACACAAGGATTCCCGTCGGTGTTAGACCTAGGTGATACTCGCAACCGTCTTTACCCTGAGGAAGTAAAAACAAAAGTCAACACTCTTCTCCTTCCTTGTCCGCGTCACGTGTTCCGTCTTACCAAAACGGTATGCATATCGACACCGTACATGTCCAACCACTTGACCTTGTTGAGGAAGCTCGTCTCCGCCTGGGCCGGCGTCAGCCCGCGACACTTCTTGTACTCCTCCAGAATCATAATCTCCAGCTCCTCGGTTTGATTGGGCACAAACCGGAACTCGGACACCGTAGCCGCCGAGTGGACCGTTTCATCGAAATCTCCCAATTCAGCTACAATAAAGAAAAGACAAACCCGTTAGTACCTTCATCAGTACTCCACGTCTCCGGTGATTTACTTACACTGCAATGCCAGCGCGGCCAGCTCGGATGCCTGCGGATCCGGACACTCTAGCCTTCCGTCGAGCAGATCCTGCTTGAGCTGCAGGAAAAACTGATAGCGTGTCAGCTCCTCGCGCAGTGTGTTCGGTTCCGACGAGTAGAACTTCACCTTCAACCGCAGCGTGTACGGAGGGCCAACTGGAAGAAGGAGAGTGCAAATTGCATTAACACATCGGAACACGTCTTTTCGCTTTTCCGCATTTTCGTCCAGCTTACTTTTCACCTGCTTCTTGATGGCTTTCGTCGGATCGAGCCAATGTTTCACGTTGTTCGCGTCGGTGAACTGGAGCCCGAAGTAGTCTTTCTCGATCAGATCGAGCGAGTAGAAAACCTGTTCGTACAGATCGCTGGCCATCGCTTTTTTCTGTGGACGATAGTTAAAAGGGCAAACACATTTCCATCAGGAGAGTTGCTTCGGGTTGTTGTTGAAAGCAAAACAGTAAGAATATGTTTACACGAGTTTTCCCCTGGTGAGTGTCCCTAGAAAAAGGGTGGTATTTTTTCGCGGGTTGTAACATGAAAAACGAAATAAAATTTAAAGAGTAAACGTCCATTGTTGTTGAACGATTAAAACACATGAGCCGGTTCATACCTTACTGTTAGTAGGGATATGAATTTTCATTTTCAAAACATTATTTTAAATAAAATGTTTACTAAAATGTTAACCGAAGTAATATCAAGAACACTTCTTAACTCATGAAGAATAAATATTTTAAAAAGATATTCAAATTGTGTTCATTCCAAAAACCGCTTCCTTGGTGGTCTTTTCCGCTTTGATAAAGTATTTTTTTCCACAGAACAATCCGTTGAATGCATTCAACAACATACAAAAGAAAACCTCATGGGTGACCCATAAATTATGCCTTCCCGAAGAAATTGACGTTTCTCCCGCTTCTCAATAATAGGAGCAAACGTGCACAGGGCACGGAAACGCCATTTCTTCACACCATCCATTTCCCGAGGCCAGGTCGGCGGCCAGTGCATTGCCATTGACCGGATCACGTACATCCAATGCCTGACACACGGCAGCAGCAGCCGACGTATGCATCCCACTGCGTTTCACCTTCCATTTCCCGGGGGAAAAATAAACAGCGAGGTGGAAGTGCAGGCAAAAATTAAGGTCAAACAGAACGCTGGTCGTGTTCGGCCGTGCGAAAGTGATAGTTTCTTCGACTAACAGCAAGAGTCGAACCTCTCCGGATCGTTGTTTGCCCCATTAAGTGGTGGAAACAGCACCATCCTCATCCAGTGCCAGTGAAACACGGAGAAACTCCAATGGATTCGAAACATCGGCATCGAAGAAAGAACCGGCACAACCTTTTGGACCTTCGAATAGCCTAATGGATGTACGAAACAAAAAAAAGCAGGGGAGGAGGATGGGAGGCGAAAAGTGGGTAGTAATCGCAGATTTCCTTCAATGCAAACCGATGCAAGATTTCCCTCGCCCTCTCCTCCCAACCTCCCAATCGACGCTAATCATGGAGCCTCTTTGGGACTAGCCTGATTGCCTCTTAATTAGCTTCCATTTCCTTCAGCGCATCACACATACACACACAGACACACAGGGGTCGCTTCTTTTTTCCGGTCATCGAATCGAAAGCAAGAAAGAAGTAGAAAACGATAGAAAACAAAACATGTTTGGGCTCAATTGCATGTACGCGGGGTTCATGTGTTCCACCGGTTTCCATCCAATCAACTTCGAAGGCACTGTGGGATGAAACGAATTCTGTATGACCTTAGTTTATTTCACTAAGCTTTATTTTATATCAATCATCAAGGAAAAAAATCAAGCATTCAACATGCGGCATAATATTTTTGAGTATTGCCCCAATTTTCCGTAACTTTATGTAGAATATGTTACTTTAAATTTTTAGTCACTCTGTTAGGATTAGTTGACGGAAATTGTGTGGTTTTATTAAAAAGTTGAAGGAAACAAGGCAAGTTAAAAATAACAACAATAAGTCTAATTCTTCTTCTTCTTCTTTTTGGCGTAACGACCTCTTCGGTCATGCCTGCCCTCTGAAGGGCTTACTAGACTTTTTCCCTTATGTACGTAAGTCTAATTCTTATATATTACAATACTTCAACATTTCGGAGGAATAATCGTGGATGGCAACGAGGAACTACACCAATCCGGAAGTTTCATATGACGTGATCCTGTTCAGTTTATGGGTTTATCTCGAAAACACTGATTTAGAAATCTTGTTTCATATACGTATGTTTACAGCCAGAAATGTACCTTATTGCCAAGGTCTCTAAGATATATGATTTTGGCCGCCAAATTTCCAAATTTGCTGACCTTGCTGCGACTTAAAAGTGATTACTAAAATCTTACTAAAATTTGGTAGGACAAAAAGGCTACAAGATTGTTTGCTGATTAGCGAAAGAAAGGAGAGATAGTGTTTACGTTAAGTAGATTGCTAAAAATATACCAAATTGCCCAATCAAACTAATCTGTAAGGAAGATAAAGAGCTCATTCCACGCAGTACGCTATAAGCCCATAGTGGAGGAAGTTCAACAACACGATGGACCCACTGACACTCATATCGACAGCATTAACGTCACGCATAGAGTCCTCATACCTCGCTCTTCTTGCATTATCACTTCGGGGATTGCAATCTTTTCTTGCCTTTCCACTGGACGGAAGATCCCGCGAAGCCCACGGATGTCCCATCTACCACAATGATTAACAACTTCAAACATGTGTTCCGGGGGGTGGAAAAACACACGAAAATGCCTACCAACGGCAGCGCCATGGCGATTTCCCTCGTTTAAAAGGTATGGGTTTAGCCAAAAAATAACATCGGTACATGGTTGAAGGGTGGTCCCCCTTCTTCCTCGTTCGTGTTGAAAAGGTTACGAGCCTTTTTTTAATGGATGTCTGTTTTTTATAGCTTTCGAAGTTCGATCCCGACGGTCAATGTCAATGACGAGCGAGCCAGTGCGGCACTGGAGTGACATATTTGGACACGGTGCGTTCCCATAAACCCTTCGTCTATGTGTGCACACACCTGCACGAACCTACACCCCATGTGCTGATCATCGCCATCATCGGGGCGATCATTCTTCATTACCCCCTTCGTTCCGTAGTATGAGTCATTTCTTGTCCGAGCCGGCCATCATGCCCGGGAGTTATCAATCAACGCACAACGGTAAAGGGGCGTATTATCTTTTCCCACCACCATTCGTTTTTTTTTAAACGCGCGTCCGTGACATTCCACCCTTTGGTATCGCAGACAACACACCACCAACACGCACACACCAACTGACCGGTCCAGTTCCGTGCTACGTACGTTAAAAAAGGGTGATTTCACTATTCAACATCTCCAGCGCCGCGAGAACCGACGCCAGGTTCCAAAGCATACACCAACACACAACCAAACACTCAGGGGGGGGTTGGTACTACAGGCTGACGTCACGCATTATTTATTTTTAGCCTTTTACGGTGCATCATAAGCGCGACAAGCGCAAGATGCAAGCGCAATGCCCCGCACCGTTTTGTGCTGAGGTAATCGTTTTCGGGGCCACGATGCGATCGTCATGCCGGCGTACACAAGCAATAAAATCGAACAGCGCGACCTGTTAAGTAACATCCGAGCGAAGCTTGCCATTCTTTTACTTTTGCCAGCGTTGGCTGCTGGTTGGCAAAATTCTAAATGCCGCACGTGCTTCTAAAGAGGTTTGGTATTTTGACTGCACGCTTACGAGGAGGTCTTTCTTACAATTATGAGACCATCATGGCAAACAACGTGCATGCATCTTCGTGCCGTTTGTTTGTCGGTCGGGCCGGAAAACTTGGCTTGTTCCATTTTGTTTGCCTAATAGCTTTACACACAGTATTTAACCGTCTGCTTAATTGCCCGGACAGATTGTACGTTCTTGGCGGCTAGGGGAGAAACATGGCAGCTTCGTAAAGGAGCGGAAAAATTGCGCCGAATGCGACAAACGCACTGCTGTACTGTGACAAAAAAATGCTAAAAAGTACCAGAAAAGCAACGCCAGGTTCTACCATTCCAAGGCGTGAGCAATAAATTTGCAACCAATTATGATAGCGAAACGGGGAAGACAACAACTCGTTCTGGGGGTCTGTTTGCGTGCCAAATGAATGTTTTCCATGGCTATACAGCATCGTTTGAACTAAGCATTATTTAATGATCAAACACTCTCCGCCAGCCGAAACGTTTCCCATCGTCTTGGAAATTCTACGGCTAGGGAGAGAACTGGTGGTTGTTTTTGTTTTGTGGTTTGTGTGTAATGAGAAGCTTGCTGCAGATAAAAATCAGCGCAACCCGGCGTGTAGACCGTACCGCACAAAGAAACACCCACTATCCCCCCCGTGCTCAACCCCACCAGCCGCTCGTGCTCAACGCCCCAATTATGGCACCCCGACTGGAGACTGTCAACAATGATAATGTTTGTGCTTTTGCTTATGTAATGCCAACGATACCCAACCGAAACACCGAACCAAAAGGGAAGGGAAAAATGTGGAACCGGTGCTCCGGACACTAATTTCCACCATTGCCGCCGATTTTTGCATCCGCCTGGGAAACAGCGGTTTGAGGCGGCCGAAGTTCCGAACCGGCGTAAGAAAATCTATGAACTTTTCGCGAGCTCTGAAACCCTTCATTTTGCTGACGAATGGTTTGGTGCGTTGAAAAGTTTCTTGAGAGAAATGAAACAATCTTCTTTATGAAATGATTGAGATTTTTGCTATAAGAAAGCTCAATTTGGAAAACATTACATAGCTCAAAACAATGTTTTGAGAAAAGGATAAAAAACATTAGAGGGAAACGAAAACGTTTAGGAACCCGTATAACTTATCAAATTCGTGGAACATTTCTTTTCTTTGAAATTCATTCTTTCTCCTGTACTTTTAAGTCTCATCACAGGTTCGAGTTGTTGTTAAATAGTTTATAACATATGCGTTTTTTTTTAAACGGATTTACTTTTGATGTATCAATTTTTATTCCTTAGACTTTTAAACATTTCTCTTTAAAGACAAATACAGTACTTTCAATAAAGTAAAATATTTACGTCAGTTCAAAAAAGTTTTGATTTTACATTTTGTTTTCTTTTCGTTTTGACAATTTTTCAAATTGTTTGCAAGACTTTTGTAATTCCTCATAAATGGGTACCAAAATTTACCATTTTTCTCGAAGTACTATTCATTTTGATTAAAAAATTTGGCAATGAATTAGTACAGGAAAATAACAATAAACGTGGAGGAAAAAGGATATTTATTGCATGCGAAAATCGTGCAGTTTTATGTTCCCAGCATCTAGAAAAAAGAATTGCTATGATTGTTAATCTGAAGTAGGACGATTTATTTTATATACATTTTTATCATTTTAGTTCCCGTTACCTGTCGATTCATGAGACACAAGCAAGACACCTTTGTGCTGTACAGCCTGCGTTGCCCTCTTTCGCGGTGAAATAAGCTCGAGAAGGTACTCGAATCACGCCACTATCTTCCAAAGAGGTACCACACGCGCTGAAGAAGAAGGTGTTGTGCTCACACAAGGTAATGCACCGCACGGGGAAGGGGTCCACACGACGAAGCTGGCTGCATTCGGGGGGGAGAGTCGAACCAGTCGGAATGGAAAGAGGTTATGTGATTCTGTGCCACCACCTCGCCCGCCCACCGGAGGGGAAGGTGTGCTGTTGTACCCCAGCCAAACAAATCTTTGTCTACATTTCTGCGTTTGCTCTCATTCACTTAGGCCCGGGTTTGCGCGTGAACAGTGATTGGTTTCGCGAAAGGTTTCGAACTCCATTGCGCGAACCCGCGACAACAAGGCGATCGAGTATGTCCGCATGATTGTGTGTGTGTGTGTGTACATGTAAAGGGGTTACTTCAGCACCAGAAGAAACCGTGCCTCGCACATGAATGTCGATCACGTTCAGGACGACGACGTCAGCCGACGTTGGGTTTGTCCCGGTGAGTTGAAGGAGTGGATGTGGCATTATGGAAACAAAAGTGTAAAAAACCACAACACATTTACGACTCATGATCACGATCGTGTCGAAGGGAACCCACCGACGAGCCACCAGGTGAGGTGACGAAACCAAACATTTATCTTTTTCTCTATTCAACAATCGATATTTTGACTTCGTCAACCGCATCCCGATGTGATTACCTCAACGACGATGCTTCAATCGATTTTCAGTAAACCACAAAATGGCCACACAAAGGCACACAGCTGCAACGAGAAGAAAATACGACACGACGCCCAGGATGGACAATCATTTTCCCAAACTCGGCCAACCACTCCCAGGGTTGCAACGAACGGGAAAAACTGGCCTATCGAGACATTAATGTGAAAGGTGAAAAAACTCCCGCGTTCCCTGTGGCTCCGTTAGCACCGTGTGCAGGTCAAACCCGCTTTCAGAAACCCGTTTTCCAAACAGCTGAGTTTTCACGAGCCAATCCTCTATGACATTTGCAAATGCAACGCTCACCGTTACTGCTTTCCGTATTCGAGGCTGCGAGTGGCTTACTTGCAAATGAATCTTATATCAGAAAACGTTTACAGTAATATCGATTGATTTGTTGCTCTTCCGAACAAGAAGATGACTAAACCCCGTTGGTAATGAATAATAATGAAAACATTTGTTGGAAGGAAATATTCGTCATCTCGGTAGCCATCATCGATTGTTGACTCACGACAAAAGATGCTAATGTGCTGAACAATTCTTGTAAGATGTTTCGCAAGCTTTGCCAAAACCCCCGAACACATGGTTCGATCGGCTTGCATTGGTAATACGCTGTGGTTTGTTACGATCACTTCATAAACGCTTGTGCGGCAATTGGTTAACCTCTTTTAACGCCACCAACGCATCGCGATAAATACGTACTTTTTCATATGGAAAAGCGTTGCCGTGCAATAAAATAATCATCACCGTCATTAGAGTCAAAACCTCCCGCAAAAAAAAACTCATCCGCGGTCACTTTCTACTCGTGTGAGTGTGTGTTCTTTTTTTTACTGATTGCCCACCGAAAGCAAAACGAAGCCAAACCAGATCTTGCACTCGATCGTGAATCAAAACGAGTGGAAGGAGGAAAGCCACACCGGGCGGGGAGGCAGGGTGTATTTCGCTCGCGTTTCCGTGGTCAGTTTTCGGGCCAATTTTACACGCTTGAACCGTGTAGAAATTATTTCATATTTTCCCCCAAATTATGGCCCCCTTCTTGCCGCACTCAATTTGGCCACCGCATTCCGTCGTGAACCACTTGCCGGGTGGGACGCAAAAGGTGGAGGATGGTTGTGCGAAGCCATCAGCAGAAAGGCTCCGCGCTCCACGACCTTTTAATCTCCTTTTTGCTCTGGGCGGTTTGTGCGGGTGGATGGCACGCGTTCGCATTTTCTTCACCATCCCACACCTGAGAAAAAGAAACTTCGTGATTTTTTCCATAAACAAAATGGGGATGAAGAGAACCTCACGTGGTTTCTTACCAAAACTAAAGCCAAAAATTAGAGTAACATCTAAAGTGAATTAAAGATTGAAGTCAAAAAAACATTCATTCGAATACCACAAACCATTCTCCCTACCTTACATTAAATTTGTCAAGAGAAGGATTTTTATTGCAAAAGACATATTTCAAATCATTGCATTACATTTCAAGCATTAACAGTTCATTGCATAAATAATGTAGCCAACCAATCGGTACATTTTAATTTCAATCATAATAATGAAGTGTTTAAGGTATAAATTAAATTTTCACCAACTAAATGACACAAGCAGCATTCCGTGGAAAAGTCGTTGAACCACTATACTACCCCACAGTGAAGCAACATTTCCGGTTGGACAGACGAGATGAGCCGCGATCGTAAATCACTTCCAGTTCCGCAAAATTGCGCGGGTGCGATTAAATTTCGGTTCATTTTCGCCACACGTAGTAAAATTGGCTCGACGAAGCTACCATCAAAAGTGAGCCGCTGCATTAAAGTGAAAGAAACGAACGTCCAAAAATCGATTCCTCCGCCGTGTCGTTGCGTTTGGCGAGACGTCGTGCGTTCGGTCAACACACATAAAACATGGCGGAAAACATACGAAGTACAAATAATGGTAAACTACTCCCCTTCCCGTCTACGCAACGACCGCGATCGCCCTCCTCACCCAGATGGATCCAAACTTTCTACTTATGGAAATAATTACTACTTTCGTGGTTTGAATTTTTGGGCTTCGAAAAATATATTTTTGCACCGTAAAAAAAAACCCGGTCGCTTCCCGGGCGGAAACAAAGACGATGCTAATGTCAGTGGCGAGAGTAAGTGGAAGCGCAGGAAACCAACCAACTGCAGATGCCTGCAATCAGCGTTTGATGGTAATTTTTCCGAGCTTTTACTGCATATTGCATTAGCCGGTCGGTTTATTTTGTGCGTCCATAAGGCCACCGGCACCATGGAAAATCAGTCGTAAGCAGCCGCATTTCCTCTAGTCCCAGCCATGGAGGGTCTTCTCTCCCTGGCGGGCGCCAACAAGCGCCAGTTGGGAGAAAATGGACAGCAAATTTGGCAACGAAACGATTGTTATCGTGGCTTCTTTATTTTCGTTTTTCCTGTCTTCATCCACCGAAAACATCGACCGAGCGCCGAACGCAATCGCCGCGTCAGACATTTGTCAGCTTTCCGTTGCGAGAGATTTGATGCACATAATTCACCACCCCGTTTTGGTCCCCCCTTGCCTTGGGTGGCGGCAGTAACGCCCCCATCCTATATCCCTTTGGTCCGAGCGGGTTTGGGGAGGGGCAGCAATGTTTGTGAAACGTGTTTTAATTAAACTCGTCTTTCGATGTGAAATAAACGACAAGTCACCAGGTTTTTAATGCACCTCGCTTCTCTGGGTTTTCAACAGCGCATCATGCAACCGATTTTCACAGCGCCTGCACATCGGAATGGGTTACCAATGATAAAATCGCTCATTTGACCGTTCAGTTTGCAACGCAAAATTTAAGCGAGGGTGGCACCAAACAGTTCCTTCATCGTTGCGAAACATCAACAACGAAACACGAAGATAAGGATCAATCGATTGGAGAAGCATCGTTAAGATACGAGTAAATTAAATAACGCTATATTGTTAAATGAAGAAGTAGATTTTTATGGAGTTGAAAACAAGCAAACTCCTTTCAAAAGGAAGAATTTCTAGCTTTAACAATAAATTAAATTTTAATTTTTAAATTATACATAATAGATTTTTTTTATGGAAGACCAACTAATTTTAGATAAATTGGTAATCGACATTTCAAGCAGGCACTTCTTTGGATGGCAATTTTAAGCAACTACTATCACTGTGTAAATTATGGCTTTCGATGTAAACTGTTATATAAAAATCTGGAACACCCCAGAAAGATGCGCAAATATAACCACAAGACCGGTTGTTGTCACGAAACTAGCTCAGAAAAAGAGCAAGCAAGAGCAAACGTATTGGATAGATTTCTAAAACCAAAATTGCAACCCACCCTTCGCACCAAACATCTTAATTAACTAGACTTATTAAGATGATTGCGATCGACAAGCACGCTTGACGATCGCTAGTCGCAGACCGTGCGATGTGTATGATTTTTTGTTACCCACGTCTCGGGCCGATGCGAATAATGATGCTATACTATCGCTCGATTAAATTCATTAAGTCAGATAGCATTAGGTGGAGGGTACTCTATGCGCCGCACCGTTGCATAAGAGCCCGTCCGCGTGCGTTTTCCCACAGCGGGTAGCTGACGCGAGCCCGCAACCATCATGAGCGACGAAAATGGGACACACCAGATTAAGCTGTCCAAATACCACCACCATTCGCAAACACTCCCCAAAAGCACCGTAACAGGGCTTCAGAGAATTCGCTGTTATCATAAAATTCCAACGCATCTCTCGCGCGCCGCTCGTTAAACACTGGAAAGTGTTCGTTCTTCCCTTGGTGCCCCTTTTGCTGGGAAGTTCCAAAGTCACCTTGAGTGGAATGTGTATGATGGAATCCGGTGGTTCGCTCAACCAAAGCACCAAAGGCGAGACCCGGATGTTGCTGCTCGAGTGCGGGAAGAAAAGCCGGAAAATCAGGAGGGAGGAGAGAAGAAAAACAAACTCATTCCTCCACTCACACGACGGTAGAGATCGGCGGAACCGACAGCAGGCAACAGAAATACCCTTATGGAAAATGGTAAGCATGGGATATGATACATCTGGAAGAGGAGGCAACACACTTGGCTGGAGGCCAGTCTCAAGAAAGAAGCCGAGGTCGGGCAACGAACTGTGGATGGGAAGGGTGGAGGAAAAGGCACGATCGATGGCAAGTGAGACTGCAAGAAAATGAGGGTTGAGATTTTAATAAACCAACAACACCGCCAATTAAACTGTTATTATTCTCACCATCGACGCAGAGCCGGAAGACGAGGTTAGAGATTTAGGAGCACAGGAACGGGTGAACGATTGGGGATGGTGGCTAAATGAGGGATATATATATATTTTAGGCTCCATTTCTTCTACCCCAAATGCCCTTCGGGTTCGGTCGTAATTCTATTGGATTCTTCCTCAAAAAAGCACACTAACCCCAACCGAGCACAATCTCTTTCGAAACGAAGTGGAGATTTCCAGTTTTCCTCCATTTTCCCATGCCATCCCTTGGCGGGTGTGCCTGACCCGGCAGACGAAAGAGCGTGTCATGAAACTCGATGCCAGTGGAGACGCGACGAATTTAATCCCATCACCGAAAGACTCCAGAGGTCTGGTGGAAGCTTCCTCCCAGAAGAAGGTTTAGTTCTGTAAGCGACACGTGCAGCAACCAAACCAAGCCATTTCACATGGAAAATCTGTCCATGCGAGCGTCGGCGGACGAAGTTTGGCCTGGGCTGGGAAGAAACGAAAGGCTTTTGGAAATGAAAAATGATCTAACGGTTTTTCACCGTGGATTGAAGGGAAGTCTCTTGAGTCACGCAATTCCGGCTATTGTCACCACAATGCTTTTGTGAGAAGTAGATCAACCAAGAAAAACCAATGGAGTATGCTTGCGTCAGTGCATTGCATTTAGAATCAAAAACATTAAACAAAAAAGAATTTGTTTGAGTTATTTGAGAACGAACCCTACTATTCCAAAGACATAATAATATATCTATGAGATGTCAACAACAATAATTAGTGAAGTTTTTCATTAAACTTGAAAACTGCAGTAAAGTTATCGAACAAACTGTTTTGTTGGGGCATTGCAATGGAGAAAATAAAATAAATAAACAACCCATCGTCACAACCGCTCCATCAACAGTCTTTCCTCGCTTTTCCCTTCGCGATGCCGTGTCTCCCTCCTCTCTTCGATGTCACACGATGGAATGGTGTTAATCAATATGCCCACGGTCAACGATCGAGGAAGCGAGTGTCTCAGCGTTTAACATCTCCGAGCGATGGGGGAAAAAGCGCAGTTTATAAAAGCAGATTACACACTCGCCAGGAGAAAGACTTCAACCGACCAAGCGACGAACCCGACGACGACGACCGCCATCTCTTGACGTGACGTTTATCGCCACGTTAAAAAAAACCTATAAATGATGAAATAATGTTGTTTTCTGAAAACGTTACTTTACTCTGGTAGCTTGTTTTTTTTGCCCCTCATCGACAAGACTTTTTCTGAGCCATCAAGTTGTAACTTGGCGTGTATTGGAGGCAGAAAATGTAGCTATTTAATCAGCTGCTTGGAAACATTGTCACCGTTCAACCCTAAAGGCGTTACCACCTTGCCATCACACCTTGATGATGCTCCTGTTCTCGCACCCTACCACACCGGTGCCCTCCTGCAACGGTCGACGTTATCGTCAAGCATGTTCCGCCAGACTGCATTCCACTGATGATAAAATGCATCCAATTCAATGCTATTGCCTCGTTTGCTTTTAGTTGTCTCTCTCTCTCCCTTCATTCCCGCAACCGATGCAACCATGCTGTCACTCTTTCTCTCAGTCCGCCTTGACAGTGTGTTTATCACCTATCGAACGGAGGTTCAACAGCATGCCCTCGTGGCGATGAGGCTTTAAAGCGTTGTGCCAGTGACATTCACCGCGATAGTAAGCACCACCTGAACACTTCGATGGTGATGGTGAATATTAAAATCAGCCAGGAAATTAACTAAAACAACCTGCACACTCTCTTCACCCTTGCGCAGAAGCGAGCAGCTGGTCGGGAAAATACTTTGTGTACACACGGCGAGGTGTAGGGTAATTGAAAATGTGGCGCAGTTAGGCACCAACCCGCCCCTGTCGACGGAGGTCCACTCTTCATGTCCATAAGCGTTTGCATTTGCCATTGCAAAATGGGCATGGTTTACATGCGCGCCAACATCGTGTTGAACATTAGCCAAAGGTTCGGTAAATGCCTTCGGGGTTACAAAGTTGGAGGAGTGTCCGAAGAACGGTGGTGTCTTGTAACTTTCCCACATTGTTTTGGAAAGACGACGAAAAAGGGAATGATTGGCCCACATTCGGAGGAACCATACGGATCAGCGTCGCGCGGGAAACGGTGGAAGGTACTTGACCAACATTTGCGTGATTAATTAGGGGAGTTGGTCGATCTGCCCTTTACAATGGCGCCCATTACGATGCACATTAAATTGACTCCTAGCATGTGGAACAGATTAGAAGGCAAGTGGTGTAAGTGGTTTTTTTAAACCAAATAATTTGGTTAATTAAGGTTTAGAGAAAGGGGGTTCGCTAGTGAAAGGCTGCATGCAAATTAGAGGGTTATATTTCGATCGCAGAACATAAGGCTCATTTTGGATGTTTAACAAGTAGTAAGCTTTAAATTTATAACGGAAAAATATGTCAATATTATGATAATAAAAACTTTCTCGGAATTTTCCTTTGACAAAGCATATTGTGGCCTATGAAAGCGAGATTATTAAAGTTAATTTCACGTGGGAAAACACATTTAAGCCAAAATTTGTTCTCTTATATTATTACATTAAATTGTTACTCTATTTATGAATACGAACACAAACACAAGTGGTTACATCAATAATTCAAAATTAAAACCAACATTATAGGTGATTTTTGTAAACATTTTTTGAGCCAAGTGAGAACTATCACTTAGCGTAGGAGTTAACGTGTTTAAAAAGACGCATTTTTAAGTCTTTACCACCGTACAATGATGAAGGGGCATGAAAATCAATGTTTAATTTTTAAAATGCTATAACCTCCTACTCGAAAATAAGTCAAGTTCGACTACCCAATCGTTTAGAGTGGACATTCTTTTCAAATGCTTGAAAAAAATCAAAACACGCAACGTTTCTCCATGATAGACCTGCGTGCACAACCAAAGTGCTTTCTTATCTTATCGATCTCTGCCTGGCGACCCGAAACGAGGCGGATGCGGACGGAAATGGCCACCCGGCGGGTAATAGTCAAACATTTGCACTCGCCCCCGCGCAAACGACGGTAGATAAAGAAACAGAAATAGAAACATTCGATCAGCGGCTGCTTGGCTCCCTTCCTGCTGCCCACTTACCGTCAAATCCACCGAAAGGTCCGTGTTGTCCAGCAGGATCACACGGCACGGGATCATGTTCTTGTTGGTGGGAATGCGCTGCGATTTGATCTGACTGTCGACCGAATCGGCGGCGGCACTGCGCCCCTTCCGGCGGCTAAGAAATCGCAACATCTTGACGGCCGGATGACGCTGTTGCTGCTGCTGCTGCTGCTGCTGCTGCTACTTCTGCTCCCGGTAACCGAGATGATTGTGGGGCAGGGCAACTTTATCGCCCTTTCTGCTCGTGCATACACAAACAGACGGTGTGCTTCCGTCCGTTGCTAATGGCGACGGCTACCGACGATCGTCGTTCCGATCCGTCTTGTTGCAGCAGACCGCGGATGGTTGTGCAGAATGAGGCCAAACGTCACCGGGACACGGCAGGGTTGTTTTCTTTCCCCTTTCCGCACTCAGTTTGAATTCTTCCCCTTTGCTACGTTGCCCTCTCTACACTCTCCCACGTCACAAAACCCACAAACACCGGTTTCGGGACGGCGGCCAGCAGTCCGAAATAAAAGAGCTGCTGCTTTCCAATCCAACCGTCGAACGCGGTTCGCGAGGGGATTTCGATTTCTT
Organism: Anopheles sinensis; assembly: GCA_000441895.2. Classification (NCBI taxonomy): domain Eukaryota; kingdom Metazoa; phylum Arthropoda; class Insecta; order Diptera; family Culicidae; genus Anopheles; species Anopheles sinensis. Next base: position 232,032 of record KE524972.1, read on the forward strand.
TTCTCTTCCGAATAATAAATTCGCGTATTCGCGCCCCCCAAACACTGCACACGCACACACATACGCACGCACAAGAACGCTGCTGCACAGGCGGTCGGAGGCCCTTCTTGCGCTTCTTGTCGATCCAAGAAATCCACGACTACTTCCTAACGCGCCCACGACACTTTACCACGGCGATGGACACAAACACGCACACACACACACAACCCACAGGAGCAGGAAAAGTGTGCAGCTTTGATGGGTGTTTTGAGAATTAAAAAAAACAAGACGGGTAACTTCGATGCAGCAGCAGCGGGAAACTCTGCTTTCTTGCTTACGTTCTTCGCGAGATCTTGCGATCACGTCTAGAGCTTTTGCACTTTCGTTGTGTGTGCCACCCCAGCGCCCGTCCAGTCTTTGCTGACCAGACAAATATCCACACACACACACAAGCCCTCGTCGTTAAGGAAACGGAGGGCGCACGACGATCGCAAACACACGGCAGCGGCGGCGGCGGCGACGACGACGACGGTTGCCTTCCGTACCTGGTGGAACCACTTTTGGCTTCTTCTCTGCCTCTTTCTTCTCCTCCTGCTTGTATTTCTTGGGCTGTTTTCTTTGCCCTCCCTGTTTTGTCTCACTTTCTGATCGCGTTCTCTCCTTCACACCGCCGCAGTTCACCCACTTTTTGACGATCACCTCGATCGCGTTCCTTTTCCTGCGCACAAATATTCCAGTGTCGTGTCTTCAGGCCGTAACCTGGACAATCGATGCCTTCTTCCGCTTCACCCGTTGCTACCTTCTTCCACTTTCAACCGCACTTTATTCAACCTTAAGACGAGCTTTTCTCCTTAGCCCTTTGCACCCATTCGCACACACACACACTCACCGGAATAGGGGTAACTATACCGCCACCCCCAGGTGACCCCCTCACACACGCGACCGGTTGATCCCTTTCCGCTACGCCCGCCCCTCCTTAGCCGATAGTCCAGCGGGTTGCGCCACCAAGATCGATTTCGGCACACTTGGGAGGTGGTGACGGTGGTCGTGGCTTCTTCTGGATTTTTCGAACTTCGCGACGACACGACGGCGAACGCGATCGACACTTCATTCTAGCGGATCGCCAAGCTCCTTTCTCCTTCGCTCCGAGCACGCGACGGTCTTCCCTTCTCGTTCCCTCTCGCTCTCGTTTTGGTCGTTTTCTTTTCTTGATCAAGAAAGCTGCTGCACACTGCGCTTTGCGGGCTGCATTCGACTGCCGAATTGTGGCTAAGACATTTATGAAGACATTCTTCACGTCGAACCCATATTACCGGAAAGGATGTGGCCGGAATAGCATACGTTAAAAAAACACACACAAAGCACTACATAAACAGTACCGCAGGTGTTATTCCTAATCCAATTAGATCGGCACGACGACACGTTGTTGTGGTCCCATCGGCGACCTGATTTTATTTGTTCTACCCGTTTTCTTTTCGTTTTTCCGCGAAGAAAGCGATTGGCATTGATTTTTACCACCGTTTCCAAATTAGTGTCCTTTGCAACGAGAAAAAACGACTACACACCGCACGGCGAGGTAAGAAAGAAGTCCCGCCTGGCACACAAAAAAAACATGGATTGCAAATTGCAGTTGGCCGTGGCGATGGAGGCAGGCAGAAACGACACAACATTCGAACAAGAGCACACGAAGCGGAAGCACTTGCCAAACAGCAGAAGGAGAACCGCAACGGCAACACCAACAAGATCAACAATAACAAAAACCGTACGGCAGGCGACGTGTACGCCCCGTATCACCGTTGGCAACCGACTGGTTGGCGTCGAAGCTTGGGGTGCGAGGTTAGCTAGCTTTTGGAGCTTTTGACAGCTTAAGCCCCCGCCACCAACCCGTTTATACTAAAGCGTCGAAAAACCCGCCTAGGTTTGTGACAGATTGAAATCGATTTATTTGAACAAGGCGTTTATTGTGTTTTATTTATTTACTACCCAAACTGTAGAGGTAATATCAATTAAAGTCAATTCCATATTACTTCCATGCTTCCATAAAATCTACCATCTTTGATTCGTACAGGTGGTCAAACTTACAATTCTTTCAGCAAAAGGAACAATGAAAAGTTATTAAAATGTTTTGAAAATGTTTATAAAAACTCTGGAAACAATCATTTCGGTTCACAATTTAAACAAAAAATGTCCAGTACAACTTTATGATGTTTCCAAGCACGCGTAAATGTATTCAATTCACGTTATATTCACGGTACATTCATGTAATCTTCATGTTGAATATTTTCTGCAGGAATTCCATCGAATATTAAATATGCTTCCTGTCCTTCGATCGTCATCGTTTGATTGCATCATATTCATACTTTTACAATATATGCCTTATAACTTTTTTCTCTTCGCATCTTTTGACCCGATTTCGCCAAATTTTGTTCATAATTGGGTGTTTTTTCCCACCCTATAACTGTGGAGATAGGTATAGTAGTTCCAGTTGGTACTCGAAGCTTAAAGCTACATTTGAATTCGCATTTACCGCTTCCATCCTACGTCTGATCGTCGGACATTTCAAGAAACTGCGAGCATACTTCTCGCGAACATTCACCTTTGTTGTTGTAGACAAATTTATAGTAGTGTCCATCTGCGCATATCACTGTAAAGATGAAAAGAAGTAGACATTAAAAATTCAATGTATCACAGAAAGATTCACGGAAAGGGCATGGAAAGGGCAGGTCGACATACCAATGACTGAATTACTTTCAGATCCAAATGCACAAATACAGGGCGGTCCTTGTGGGATAGAAAACTTGCAAAAAGACCACTGGCTGGTAAAGTATCGAGCAAGCAGATTGGATCCGCCAACACCTCCTCCAGATGGGCCTCCATCACGTCCCTTGCTCGGTTCCTCTAGATTGAAGACATGGATTGTTCCATGATCCGAAGAGACAACGACGGATGTGGACTGATGATTGAAATTGATGCAGTATATCTTTGCTTGATTGGATCCTCGTCTCAGCTCGGCCACCTTGGTGCCACTGCTAGTGTCGAATATTCGTATCAACGTGCCTCGGTCACTGGCCGTGGCCAAGCGGGTACCCTGCAAATTCAGCGCTATGCAACTGATTGCCGTCTCGTGGGCGATAATCTCATGTGGGGCCTTTTCCGTGTTTGCCAAATCGACGATCTGTACGTGGCCAGTACGCCGACCGGGAAAAGCAAGCAGCGATTTGGTGCTGTTCGGACAGAGCACACACAAGCCCTGGGGATTTTTCGACGTTTCAAACACATGCAGCTGGGTGGGAGTTTGGGTGAATGTGTACACCTTGATGATTCCTTCCAGCACCACCACGATACGATCACGCCGCAGCCGCACGCCTTTGACGGGGGCGTTAAAGTCGAGAGAAATAGCTGGTGCCTTCTTGAGGTCGTCCCAGACGAGCACTTTGTTCGGTGGATAAAGTGGCCGCAGTCCACCACCTACCAGGGCAAGATAGTTGCAGCGGAAAAGCATTTCCACGTACGATACACCACCATCCGGAAAGATTTGTCGCTCTTTCTCCTTCAGTGGATCGCAGTTGTACACGCGGAAGCCATTGTCGGTCGCACAAGCGAAGCATCCTGTAATCAATCAAAAAGCGAATAAATAATTCAAACCACCATCTTCCTTCCGCTCGCCATCGCTCAGCCTTACCCTGATCTTGATTAAATCCCGCGTACAGTAAACCATTCCCGTACGGGTTACAATCGACAAGATTCATCTTTCGTATATTAGTCACTACACTTATGCAGTCGCTACAGTAGTTTGTTTGCTTGCAATTCAAGCTAACATTCTTTGCGTCATCACTTGTGGATCGATTCGTTCCCCTCAACAACCCGTTGTTTGTTGAAAGACAGTATAGCGTTTGATGCAATTTTATCTACTTCACCCGCCTACTCTCGTATGTAGATCACCAGTATGCACTAATCAGTTATCAGTGGTTATTCTTAGCCGCAGCTGGTAAGCGAAAATTACAAACGATTACTGTGTAGAGAAAGCGATAACCCCAAGTTCCGTCATAACAACAACTGCCAAGGTTCATACAACGCTGAAAAAGGTAGTGGAATGGCGAACAAAATTTTGACATCGAAAACGTAAACGAGGCACCTTGATTGGAACAACATCTTCGACTTCTTTGTAAAGTCCGTTACAAAATGCGAGATAATTGAACCAAATAGATGATCAATTCAAGGAATACCGTTTGAGATCAAAAAGGTAAATTATGGGAGCCGTAAAATATCGTCACGCATAAACAAATGCACGAGAACGTGTACCAAAATACAACCCAGCGAGATCATGTTCCAAAACCCACGAAAGGCAGAGAAGCCGCTTGACAGCAGTGATAAATGGCGCGTTTGTTTACAGTTTTCCCGCCTACTTCAGCATCCCCTTCAGTACGATGTGGTTCTAGTTGTAGACGGACTCACAAGCTATTACGCTTGTAACGATTTCTTTTTAAGTTGACCATCTGAAATTGGACGGATTCTTACACTGTTTAGAATACCGAATTTTAGCAAAGGATTTACATCGTTCCAGACTGTTTGTGTGTGCCAAAGCTATCCATGCCAAGTGGATACAACAATTTGGATTGTTCGAAGTGTGAAAATAGGACAAACTCTGGTGTTGAGCAGCAAGCACTGAAGTACTGCGCACAATAACTTTTTGAAGATTCTGCTGCATAACTACTAAAAACTTTTAAGCTAGTTTTATCGTTGATAAATAAGTTAAAACAGAACACCATGGCGGTAAGTTTTATGGAAAACGGTTTATTTGGTGGGACTCAACAATCATGATTTCCACCGTAATTTGTCTTACGCAGCTCGCAAACGGACACCTACGGCCAATCAAGGATACCGTTAGTCCTAGAACCATTCCGTGCGGCTCTAGTCCTGCAGGGGACAATGCAAACAACCGGGAACTGGAGAAAAGTTGGTACGAAATTACCATCGAAGAAGAAGAAGAGGAGCGAAGACGAATGGAACTAGCGAGGGGTAAACACCAAGAGGCACTTGAAGTGTCATCGGTACGTACGGCAGCATAACGATGTGTTTGTGTATTGGAAGTGGAGTAAAGTTTTGCTAAATTTTGTATGTGCCTTTTGTCCGTATACAATACCTTTTGAGTTCTTTCCACACTTCTACTTTCTCCTGGTGCGCCGTAAAAACAGCAACTTTCTGAACCGGCTAGTGAAAGTACGCCACAGGAAGAGCTTGTGATGTCCAGTCTGTGCAAGGCTTCAAACGGGCGACAAATCGAGATAGATATTCTAGGTAGGCGTTGTTCGTGCACTTCGTAGTTTAGTGCCCTTTTGTCTGGTTGGAAAAAACTACTGGACGCGTATGTTTAGTATTCAGTGCTAGTTTGAGGTTATGAACTGAGCGTCCCACTTTGCCATTGCAGATTCTGTCAACGTTGAGAAATACGAGAAGCTGGTTAAAAGTGATCTCATTAAATCCCCCTTCAAGCGACGCCTTTCCGGCAACTCGAGTAGCGATGAGCTAGACGAAGGGGATCCATCGGGAATGGATTGCAATCGGAGTGAAGAAACTAGTGCAAATTGGAAGAGAAGTAAGAAGGACGATTTCGATCATGGCGTAGGTAGATTGAGACGTGAAAGTTCAAGCTCCGGCACCTCCAGCCATACTAGCCGTAAACAGGTGGAATACGAAACTGATGAGGCGGTTCTAGCCCGTCGCCAGAAGCAGATCGATTATGGGAAAAATACCCTTGGCTATGAAAACTACATCAAGCAGGTGCCAAAGTACGTAAACAAATTGACAATTGCGGTGAACGGCTACTAGATAACTATCTTCGCTGTTTATTTTGCAGACATAGCCGCACCATAGAACAACCTAGAACACCTCAAAAGCAACTGAAATATAGTCGACGTGCATGGGACGGACTTGTAAAAATTTGGCGTAAGAAACTACACTGCTACGATCCGAATAGCAAGTACGTTTTGGCGATCCTCAATGTAATGTTGTTTGAGATGATTAGCACTAATATATGTATTTTTTATTTACACTCGCAGATTAGAAGATGCTGAATGAAACTATGCAGCAATGAAATAAGAGGATAACTGAAAAAAGGGCATGGATTGTTCTAGAAGGAAGGTTCATCCTGTGGTTCTTGTATTTATTTTAATATACTCCCACCGAGTGTACAATAACGGCAAAGAGAAAGCTATATGCATGTACAAACATTTTCAATTTCTTTTTAAACGCATTATCCCGTTTGAGTTTTCCACCGAAAAAGGCCTTCGGCGCCCTTCGGAATTAACGTTATATACAATTGCGTTGCCACAATAAACGATGCCCTTTGGATATAACAAACCATAGGAAAGAACATTTATTCTACCGGATCACATGGTTGGCTGGATGGGCGGTCAACATGTTGCCCTTGCAATAACGTAAGTATTTGGTCTAATTTCTTATTCTGACGACTTTCCAGGCTGGAGAGTTTCATCTCGAACATTTGTTCCAACTCGGAAAATTTCTGATCTATGTACTGTTTCATGAACATTTCCAGCACCGAAGAGTGCGAGCTTTGTCCCGGAAGAAGCATCTGACTGAAAAGGTTCGTCAAATTTCCTTCCGGATCTTTTGTCATGTCGGGTAAAACGGTTGTCTGCTCTGCCGGAGCGTGTGGCTGATGATTGTTGTTCGTAACATTCTGCTCGGAAGATTGCATGGCGCCTAGCACTAGCCGTTTGCAGTTTTCCGCCTTCTCAGACAAATCCGTATCCTGCAGGCGATGCTGCACACTTGCCGGGTTAATCCTTCTCCCCCGGAGCATCGCACTGTGCAGCGGGTTTGGGTTGCGCGCCAGATACAATCGAGTGCCGTAGAGGCACAGTGGTTCATTTTTGGGTGTGATAAATTTCAACTGCAGCTCATCCAGATCGGTCGTAATGCGTATGTCGAATCGAAAAACTTTGACGCCACCGAGGGTGTACACCAGCTCTCCGTGGTAGGTTTTGTAATATTCATTCAATCGGCCATGGTAGCACTCTATCACAGGACATTCGACCACCAAGGAAATTGCTCGCGGCAGGTACAGTGGTATCACACTCAGTCGCATTTCGCACGAATCTTGCCCATCCGATCCGTTCAGGATTAAACATCGATCCAAATCCAGCAGCTCATCGATCGGTGCACTGTTGGGGGAAAGTAGAAGAAATGGTTATTGGTTGCCAAGCACCTTTAACTCCCAGTGAAAACCTACAACTCAGGCGTAAGAGATTCGCACATTTGCACCGTCACTTCTTTCTCCGAAACGCCTTCCGTCACCGTCCACGTATAACTGCAACGGTACGGTTCCGTGGTCATTGTGCAAACGAATTTCGAGGACACTTTTCACGAGGGCACCAGCGGAGCGATTCTTCGCGCTTTTGCCTGGCGATATCGATCCGCTCCTTGCGATGTTGTGACCTCAGGGATGAAAAAATGTAAACAAACTGTCCGCACGCACACACCGAAAGAAAAATATGTTTGACAGCTTTTACGTGTGTGAGTTTATGCTTTTTTTATGCGTAGCAAACCATGCGTCGGCGGTGTACACATATTCCCTGCCGAGCGCGAGCAAAGTGTACGGAACCGCTAGTGGCGGTCGCAAGTTTCCCGTTTTCCTGGGGGAAACCCCGTCTAGTTTTTCTCCGAACCATGGTTGAAGGCTTTGTGCGCTGCTCGTCTAGTGTTTAGTGGCTGCAGGCAAGTGAAGGTGTTAAATTGTGTCAACAAAAGCTTGAAAATATGCTCATACAACTGCCCGAGGTGCCCTGGCATTCACACAGCAACTGGTTGGTACTTTAAAAGGATTCATTTGAGGCAAACCAGCTACACAAAACCTTCGGTACAACGGCATGGTAAAGAGCAAAGGTTTGTTGTATAACTCAAGAATTTAAAAGATTTTGTAGTACTGAAAAGGAATTTGGTGTGAAAATAACCATAGTTGGCGCTGGAAGAAAATTAGTAGCTCCAAAACGTTCCTTGTAGACAGCTTGTCCTTCACATACACACACACACGAACACGGCCAGGACCTTCCGAAAGTGTTTTGTGAGTGTAGTAGTTGATAGTGAGTGAGTACACGATTTGCGTGAAGTAGAGTAAACTACACAGCGTAAATAAATGTAAATAACATGGTTTTGATGCACTTTTTCAACTCACCTCTCCGCGTATCCTTTTTTGCTATGTTTTACGTTGCGCGGGAGTAGTGTAGTAACGCATTCTCAAACCCCTCACCCCCCACTTATCATAGGCTAGCGTCCAGTGTTATCAATGTACCATCCCAAACAACATGCACTGGTATTACAAACTGTTGGCCCGCCGTCCCCACTTGGTGTTGGTAGCGGTAGGAATATTTTCCATCGCTTGTATCGTCGTTGCACTTTCCACCCGCAAACTGCCGGACTTCGATGATCCTACCTTGGTAACGTATACGTTGTATTGTTTCCATATTTTTGCCTCCATACCAATTGTTTTGATTCTATTTCCCCGCACCTTACAGGGGTTTGAAGCCCGTGGTACCTCGATCGGTAAGCGGTGGACAGCATGGCGGAACCTGCTGGAGGAAACGGGCGCCTCCGGCCGTTTGGTGGCAAATCCGAAAGAACTTACATATGGCAACAGCAATCTGAGGCACAAAACGGGGCCAGCAAGTGGAGCACACGTCCCAAAGCGGCGGAAACCGAAATCGAAAAAGAAGGTACCCGCCCAGACCGAGGGAGGTCAGAAGAAACACACCAAGTTGGGAAAGAACATAAGGATCCTGAAGGAACTGTACGACAACCGAACGGTAGAAGCGGTAGCAACGAACGGGGGCGAAGTCATAAGCTTCGAGGAGTACGACAACGAAACGGCCGTGCAGCGGGGTGGCGGTGGCCGGCAGGAAGTTTGGGAGTACGGTCGAAATCAGTCCTTCTACACCGAGGAGATCGGTAACAAAACGATGGAAAAGAAGCGGGCTAAATGGGATACGCTGCGGAAGCTGCGGCCGCCACCGGAACCGATTGAAATTCACATTCCATCGGATGGATTTTTCTGTGAATCGCCCAGTAAGTGGTGGACTCGGTGGGGGCAAGAAAGAATCACTGTACATCATTTATCCTTTTTTTTTTAGACAAAGAATATGCCCACCTGGTAGTGCAGCGGAAAAACGAAAACTACAACGACACACTCTTCGAGCTGAACGCTTTCTTGGCACTGTGCGAACTGGAGCAGAAAGTGGTCACCGTTGACCACTACGGGGATATCTGCCAACGCGAGCTCACATCCGACAGCTGCTGCCGTCCGTGGTCGATCGTTAACTACGTCACCTTCCTATCGAACAAGTCGTCCTGCTTCGAGCTGAACGAGGAAGATGTGGCAATGGTTAAGACGCTCCTGTTCGACTGCTTCCAGTACTACCACAACATGAAGCTAAGCAATGACTGCATGCGATCGAGTTGTATTGCGCCGAGCGAGTGCAAGCAGCACAACGCCGTGTACAATATTCTACACTACTTGGCGAATGTGGATTTTATAAGGCAAAATGTAAGGATGGGGAATATCCTACAGTTTATAATCAATAGGGTCAGTAATGCTTTAATTTTTTCTGTCGATAGGAATCGGCAGAATTTCTGAACGCTACCATGATATTTCTGCCCGTCGCCAGGAGCACAAAGTCGATGGAATTTTACCACAGTTTAAGCCAAGCGTAAGTCCTTTATTGGGAGTTGAATTATGTTCACGATTCAATCTTTCGTTTCGTTTCACGTTTTCTTTCATTGTAGTAACCTCGCTAACGATCTTGTCGAGGTCGTTGCCATGGATATGGGCTTAAAGAACGCACTGTTCGACGAGTGTCTACTACGCGATGGCTGGTTGATCGGTTTGGGTGGCGTCTTCGTCGTCCTGTGCATGTGGCTGTACACTGGGTCGCTTTTTGTCACGCTCATGACGGTGGTCGCGGTTGCATTTTCGCTCGGCATCGCATACTTCATCTATTCCTTCATATTCGAGCTTACCTTCTTCCCCTTCATGAACCTGCTGGCGGTCATCGTTGTCGTAGGTATGTGATGAAAGGCACAAATTTGTATCACGTCATTTGCCAAATTTCTTACTTAATCACTTGCCCTTTCGTAGGAATTGGAGCGGATGATGCTTTTATCTTTTTAAAAATATGGCAATGTACCATCGTCGATCGGATGAAGTGTGGTGGTGGTATCGTCATACCGATAGCTCCATCCACTTCTGCCGCCTGTCACGCGGAAGTCACCGGACGTGGGGGCAACTCGGACACGCTGGTGGAAATTATGGGCAGCACGTTGCGGCATGCGGCGCTCTCGATGTTGGTCACATCGCTCACGACGGCGGCTGCATTTTACGCGTCCTACGTGAGCTCCATCACCGCGGTCCGGTGTTTCGGGTAAGCAGCAATCGCAGATACCGTTGGATGTTGTAGCTCTAACTTGGCTTTGTTTCTTTAACCACTTTGATTGACAGCATATTTTCCGGCACCGCTGTGATGGCCAACTACTTCCTCATGGTAACGTGGCTTCCGGCGGCCGTTTCCATCGCGGAAAGAATGTCCTGCCTGATGCTGCTCAAACCGTTCGCCCGTGTCTCCCACCGGTTCAGTGTACCATTTATTGCCCTCGCCCAGTTCAGCCGCCGCCTCGAAGACGCCATCATTGGGCTGGTGATTGGCGTGCCATGGTTGTGGATTTCTCTGCTCGGTGAGACCCTTAAGATTTTTAGTACTACCAGAGAATATTTTCCTGGCTTTTGAATCAATCCATAATTTTTAAGAAAACCTTTTCTTTTTGCATTGCGACACGGCAATCCGATGTCTTGAATAACTCTCTTTTTTGTTTTCATTCTGCTAGGAACGGTCGGTATTTTCAGTGGTGTGTTAGTGCTTCACTGGCCAAAGCTGCGTCTTCCCGATTCGCCAGATTTTAAACTGTTCATTAGTAATCACCCGTTCGAACGGTACGACAGTGAGTACAAAGAAATGTTCTGGTTCGAGAAAATGTACACCGTAAGTATGACGACCGCCCAGTTCTTATACGGAACAAATTGACAACGTTTTTCGTTCTTCATTTTATTGGGCACCCGTCAGACTACCGAGAGCTTCAAGATCCCGCTTCGCTTCGTATGGGGTGTGCTGCCCGTCGATCGGGGGAACTTTCTCGATCCGGAGCAGCGCGGTGACCTGTTCTTCGACGAGTCGTTCAACATGAGCGCCCCGGAGTCGCAACGCTGGTTGCTGCAGTTTTGCCGGCGCATCAAGAACCAAACTTTCTACCAGACGAGCTACGGGCTGCTGCTGCCGAACTGCTTCATCGAGAACTTCATCAGCTGGATGGCGCGCCGCTGCAACGATTCGATGGGCGAGATCGATCGGACGCCGTGCTGCGAGGTGTCCCCGTTCCCGTTCGCACCGGACATATTCGATCAGTGTCTGCCGGAATCGATATCGTCGCTGTACGAGACGCCGCGGGAGTTCTTCATACCGGGCGTTGCCGGGCCAAAGTTTGCCCGCAGTTCCTTCGTGGTGGATGGTGAAAATGACAGGGAAGCGGAGGACGCTGGTAAGGTTGTGAAGGCAGTGGTAATCGAGTACGAGAGTACGCAGGTGTTCACCATGTCCTATACGGAGATTGATACGTTTGTGCGATCGGTCGAGGGTTGGCTGGCGGAGCAGCTCCATGACGCACCACCGACGATGGCAAACGCTTGGTTCATCAGTGAGCTGGAGTTTTTCGATCTCCAGGATACGCTGTCCACTGGCACGATGGTGGCCATTGCGATGGCCATGGCGGTCGCACTGCTCGTGTTGATGCTCGTAACGCTAAACGTACTGATCAGCCTGTACGCGATCGTGACGGTAACGTTCACCATCCTCACGACCGTGGCCGTGCTTGTCCTTCTCGGCTGGAAGCTGAACGTGCTCGAGAGTGTGGCGGTCAGCACGGCCATCGGGCTGGCGGTCGACTTTAGTCTTCATTACGGCGTACACTACAGGCTTTCGACCGACGGATCGGACCGACGATCGTCGACGCGTTTCTCCCTGCAGCGAATGCTGGGCCCGACGGCGATGGCGGCCATCACGACTGGCATCGCCGGAGCCCTGATGCTACCGTCGAGCGTACTGGCCTACATACAAATCGGCGTGTTTCTCGTGATCGTCATGTCAATCAGTTGGCTTTACGCGACCTTCTTCCTGATGAGCTTACTACGGCTGATCGGACCACAGTACGGATTCGGCCAGTTCCGGTATCCGAAGCTTCGTACGGCATTTCGCGCCAGTGCCGATGCCTGCAAATCTTCCGCCCAACTCGATCCGGACGGTACGCGACAGAGTGCGCCACATCACCACCACCATCATCACCATCACCATCATCATCATCATCATCAGAAAGGGGCTGTGTCGGAGCAGCTGCTTTCCAACTCCAGCTCGGCGGCCGGAGATCTGGTCGGATCGGAGTCGCACGAGCTTGACTCGCTCACATCGAACTCGATCATTAAACCGGTTAACCTGGACATTGCACGTCCGATCAACTTCGATCGTGCATTCAAGAAGCAGCAATCGTTACCGCGTGAGCAGAGTCCTTCCACGGCCAGTGCCATCACGGTGGTGCTTCCCGACGACATAGACATTCGAATAGCCCCGATCGGTGGTGGAGCTTAATTGAATTTGAATGAAAACCCCGAGAGGAAAGTATGCCGTATATATGAAGTATTAATTAGTGTGCCGTTTGGCACGTGTTTAGACGTACTTAGAGGCGAAATGTACTTAATGTGTTGACTTCGACTTCATGCATAGATATTAGCGAAAAATACCCAATATGACCGTTTAGTGAGTGGATCATAGCGAAACTCTCTTTCCCTCAACCAAGTTTACTTCTGTCCCACGATGCGCGGGGGCATTGTTTAGGGTAACGGTTATGCTTGACGCCGTAGGGCGTATGTATGTAATAGGTCTATAATAATCCTAGCGTTAATTGAGATGAAAAATATTGACGAATATTTTAAAAGCGTTAATTTTTGTCTGTTCCAACCATGAACATGTCTGGCTTCCATAAAATAATTTGTTCAAACTGCCTTTTGGCAACATATGGACGATCCTTTTACAAATGTGAAAATTGGAGAGATTTAGGCCAAATTCTGTTACTACTTCTTCCCCTTCCCGTGACGACGTGTTTAGCAAAATGAATTTACAAAAATTTACACAAATTAACGGATGTGTGGCGCGACCGGGGTTGAACTAGCTCTTTTAAGGAGCATTGTGTGCTTCATATCGAACTTCGGGGTGAAGAATGAAACATGTCAACCGGAGGAAAAATATGAGCTAACAATCTAAAACGTTATTTTTCGGCTTTTCATGGTATCTCATGGAAAAAGCGAACACAAATGTCGATGATGATTTTCATCGTTCGTAGTCCGGAAAGGAAGAGCTAGAAAAGATCGTGTTTTTGTTTTTACAATGGTTTGCAGGCAGTGGCCAGTACGTTACTTACGTAGGAGATACACATATGCATGTTGTGAAACAATTAGTGGAACCACTTTGTGATACATATATGAAACAAAACATTAAAAAACAAATATATATACATACGTACGTACAATTAATGCATACTATTAATATTCGATAATTGTTGGAAGAAACAGGTTTTACAGCGTTAAAGAAACTATAAACTAATATAAGTAGCGAGAGTGGAATAGCCGGAGAATGTACAAAAATTTCCTTACTTACCTACTAGAAGCCAAATGGTGCAATGCAAGAAAGCGAACAGGCAGACAAACCAGAAAAGTAGTAGGCCGAGGGTTCCGTACGTTGAAATGGCAACGCAAACATGAAGAGCATATGGTTGGTACGAAAATATAAGAATTCATTCATCGGTTCTACGGTGTAAACACATGAAAGGCGATGCTCCCAGCCAGAGTCTGAATTTCTTTCCCATTGCGGTTCCGAAAGAAGAAAACTACACATGAACGCGAGAACGGATAAAAATCTAACGCACCTGTACGTAAATGAATCGATCGATTTTACCCTTTATTGTGTGTCCGCCTGCGTGTGTTCTTTTTTGTTGTTTTTTGTTTGTTTCTTCTTCTAAAAGGGAACAATATTGCGCTCATCCTATTGGAAAGGGCCGCTGCGGAAGGGGCATAGTAATAATAATAGTAGCCAGGGTAGGGAGGGGCTTTTTTCTGTTCTTCCTGCCGCTTGTTTCGTTTGGCGAAAACTGTACACAATGAATCCGTAGCAGTACTTCTTGTTTGTATGTATGTATATTAATATATATATATATAACTATATGTATATATGCTTTCCATTCTCCTTAACACCTACGTCGAACTTTCTTTTGCACTTACGGTCTAAGAGAAATAATGACGGAGTTTTTGGGAAGTGTACCGGGGGCGTGACAGGGGACAGAAGGGAAGGGAAGGAGCCGGCGGATTCTCGTTATCAGCAATAGAAGCGATGAGAGACCCGAGCGATGCACGCCAACCATAAAGCGAAGGACCTTAAACACTTAAACCAAAAAACGAACTAAAAGGAAATTATACCGTTCCTAGCTTCAGTTAACCCTAGCTGTTCCCTAGCCGGTAAAGAAAATAGGTCCTTCCTGGGGCCCTGCCTATCTGGGTGTGTGTGTGTCGCGCGTGTGTGTGTGTATTTTCTTTAAAATCCTTGATTGCTCTGTCAGCCACTTAAAACGTACGTCGTATCCTCACACACAACACACGGCGGGGTTGAAACGGAGTGAAAAAAACGTTCACATGCTTAGGTCAACTATAGTAATAATTAATAAAAAAGAAATAATGTTACACACACGCACAGTTGCCGCGGCGATCCGCCGTCCTTTTTCGTTGCGATGATCCTCGAAGATCGTCGAGGAACCCCGGGTTTTAACTTCGGTCCATCATTCTGCTGTCATATATCGCTGTTAGGCCCTTGTGTCCTGTCCTGACCTTGTTGTGTAGTGATTTCACTTCGATCACTTTTAAAAAATTTAAAAAAAGAAAACAAGAAACTGCTTTCCCGGGCTTGTTTTTCTTCCTGATCCTTCCTTTTGCTAATTACAATCGCACGCGTTCTCAGCTGTCCCCTAACAACGTATCGTAATGAATCTGTCCACCGACAGGCTGGAGTGGCATTTAATGGCGATGCTGTGACGGTGTCGGGAGTGTTCATTCATCCTACTCATTCGCCGGATGGAGCACTACGTGTGGGCGTATGATTTCCTCGATGTCCATCGACATCGACGTATCCTCTTTGACCACCACGCCGACCTCGTCCACAACGCTGACCACCTCGTGCGTGTGGTGCGAGTGGTGGTGCGGATGGTGGTGTTGCTGCTGCTGCTGGTGCTGGTGCTGGTGATGATGGTGCTGGTGGTGTGCATGGTCCCCGGCAGACCCGGAGGCCGATCCACCACCGCCACTGCCACCCGCTGTGGTGGTGGTTGTGATCAGATGTTCGCTACTTCCGCTGCTACTGCTCTGCTGCACAAAGTCCATCTCGGCGCCGGCGAGGTCCAGTGTGGTCGAGGGGGTCGTCGAGGTGGACGTGGTCGTCGTGGTGCCGGCCGTGATGGCGACCACGGTTGCGCCACCACCGAGCGTTATCGTTTCCCCGCTGGTGGCGGCGACGACGGTGGTGCTGGCCCCGGGATTCGCCGTTGTGTGGACGATTTTGTGCATCTCGATCTCCTCGCCGTCGTCCGACTGCATGATGATGCTCTGGTCGGACGCGTTCCCGTTGGAGGGCTTGTTCGAGATAATGCGATCGCGCAGGGACGGCTCGTGGTTGTGCGGTGAGCCGACCTCCTTCACCTTCTGATAGTCCTCGCTGATGTGCAGTATCGCCTGGCAGCCTTTGCGGCCGTTCCACGCGCATTTCCATGCCGCGATGCCGTTGCGAATTTTCTGCTGCGTCCGGAAACGGTACCCGTTGTAGATGAGGAACGTCTGGTAGCCGTCCTTGGTGACGAGCTGGTAGTGGTTGCGCTTGAACGTCGTCACGTCCGTCAGCCAGCCGTCGCCGACGAGCATGTCGTTCGAGACCTTCCGCTTCGACGAAGGATCGCGTGACTTTTTCTTCTTCGACGAGGACGACTTGGTGGTGCTACTGCTAGTGCCACTCGTGCTCGCCGTGCCACTGACTGCGACCGGCGTACCAACGGGAGTGCCAAGCACGGGCGATACATCCCCGGTAGTCACCACGATCGTATCCGGTTCGACGTGTTGCTGCTGCTGATGATGATGGTGTTGCGGTTGTTGATGCTGCTGCTGCTGTTGTTGCTGTTGGTGATGGTGTTGGTGGTGTTGCTTCGTGGGCGTCGTAGGTTCCGGTGGGTTTTCCGCCACCGACACCGGCAGCCCGTGGTTATGCTGACCGATTTCCGCCACCACCTGTATGTTATCGTCCACCTCGATCGCGGCCGGACACTGAATGTCACTACCGGATGCCACGCACAACCAGATGCCGAGCTGCGTCGGTGAGGCGGTAAACAGTTGTTTCTTGAACTCGATGATGTTGCCGTTCAGTGGCGTATTGCCCTCGATCGAGATGCGGTGGTCGAGCATTGCGCCACCGACGTGCGACTCATCGATGACACCGGCTCCGCCCAGATCTTGGCCACCACCGCCGCCACCATCGACGCAGGTCGCTCCGTTTGAGGCGCTGCTGCTACTGTTCGCGGCATCCGGTTGCATGCTGACCACATTGTAGATCGCCGTCGCTTGCTCGACCGATTTACGCCTCTCCCGCAGCAACACATCGTTCTCCTTTACCTTTTCCTTGTACTCGTAAAAGTCCTCCACCGTCGTGACGCACTTTCCGCAGATGAACGAGTTCAGGTCATCATCGAAGCTTATCTGGAAGAACGGAATGGTATTATTTTCCTCACCTTCTTCTTCACACCGTTCCCGCGGCACTACTTACCGGTATGGCCAGCACCTCGAGTATTTTGAGTAGTAGAGATTCATTGTCGTTCCCGGCGCCGGGAAAGAGCTCGTACAGCTCGCAGTCCTGCGAAAAGCACAACCGACAGAAGGGCAGCTCCGCTTGGATCTGGGTCTGCAGCTGGTCCATTTCCATGGGAGATGTGGCGGCTGACGTTGCTTTCGACAGGAATTTTCCCCCCTCCTCACGCCTACGAGTCCCGAAACGGCACCAGTATCGAAGAGCGAAACCAAAACAAAAAAGCTAACGGAAGAAAAGCCCCACCAAACGAAAGACTTAGCTTTGGCTCACTTGTTTTCAGTCCCTGGAAGGCTCCACTTCACTACCTTTTTTTCTTTTTGCCCCACTACCGAATGGGCAGGGAAAGCCTCAATGCCACACGGTGGCGTTACAAACTGGGAAACTTAATCCTCTCCCTTAGACACCCCCTCCCCAAGGGAAGAGCCAGCGTCTTCCAGGAAGCGATTTACGTTATTTTCTTTTTTTTCGGGTAATATTTACACGACCGCTACGGTGGAATTCATTGACGGCAGAAACAAAAAATCACTCACAATATTGACGGATGGAGTAGGCAATGATCAATCTCCTTTCACGCTCGCGCACACAGGCAGACCGCAACTTGCGTCTTGCTTACGCTTACGGGTCGGGTCGTCCGTCGTAGCTGCCGGAGATTTGCGTTTTGTTTTTTCTTTCTCTTTCTGCTCGCGTTTCTTCCTTCCCTGCACAGCAGAAACGGGCTTTCGCTTTTCGACTTCCCGTTGTATCCACCGCAACGTTGTTTCTTCTCAGCGTTCGTTTTTCGTGTGTGGCTTGCTAGTTTTCTTTTCTCTTTTCGCCTGCTCGGCGCCGTTCTTGGTTTTCGGGACACACAACACCGTACGCTTTCACACGGTCACTGCCAAAGAGAAAAAGAAACAAAACGAAGGGTGGTGGTTGTAAGGAAAAGTAGTAAAAATGGGTGGAGAAGGGGGAGGTCCGAAGGCGGTGGTGAAGCCAGTCCAGAGGAAGTTCAAGAAGAAAAACAAAACAACACACATTTTCCCTTCAATGAACTGTCACAGCGAATCTGGGGGAATGGCGATCGCACAAACAAGTGAACAATCACGCTCGACTCCACCATGAACGAACTCCAGCGCAAGGAGTTGGAATGCTACATAGACTCCTGTGCCACGCGTTATGTTGCTCGCACGGTAAACCAATAATACCGACAGTGGAAAATGGTTACGAAGGCGGTATCGACATCCTTTGGTAGGACGGTTAGCTTATGGCACACTCTTCGACATGATCGTTCCTTTTGGTTAGGCTTTTCGTTAGTACTTTGCTGATCCGTACTTTGTGAACCGTGAAGATCCATGCTACTCACATTTTGTGGACTAAGTTGGTAAGATGAGCTGAAAAGCTTTGAAGCCTCAAAACCTCTGCGTGGAAAGTAATGGACTGCAGCAGCAGTTGGGCGTTCTTTTTTCTTTACTTTTTGCGTCCTTCAACTCACTAGAGGTGGCAGGGCTATGCCTCCAGCTTCGCTATACGCTCCTTGCCGTACGCGAGTGGAGTTTTGGATATTTCGATGGTTTTATTCCGCAAAAACCCATGCAAGCGCCTCCGCGAGACACTAATAGCGTTCGAACGCGATCCAGTCCGCGTTACTCGCCTGCCCGTACAAACTTCACGAAACATTCACAGATACGAACATACACACACGCGCCCGCCATCGACGGTCCAACATTGAACCCGACGTTCGGTTTTCTGCTAAAAAAAACCCAGCGAATATTAGCAAATCAAACACGACCCGTGGCGTTCTCGTTACTTCTGGGGATGGCGTACTGATTGAGGTCGCTTGCAGTCACAATGGCGGCGATTAAAGTGGCGAAAATGTTTCATAAACAAAAATATGTCAAGTCCCGTGCCTTCGCGAGTCAAGATGAACTTTGCTTGTTGGCAACAGCAGCAAACAGCAGCAAAATGTAGCAGTCCTCGCAGCAGCAGCTGAATCAAGTTCGCTGGACATCAATCGAGCGTCAAACGTTTGCGTTTATAAACACAGGTTTAGATGCTACATTCTACATCCTTGGCGGTTACACGTTTATAAAGCAAGATTTGAGCTACTAAACAAAAAAAAAATAGTCCATCATGCAAAATTGTTTAATAAAAGACCACACGGCTTGAAGATGGTAATTATAAGCCCAAAGATAATCCGTTTACCCGGAAATTTTGACCACGTAAATTGTTTCAGAAGTACTGTCAAAATTATGTAAAATAAATCATTTTTAATCTTTTCATCTTACAACAACCTCGCACACCTGACGTTAAAAATCAAATTCATCAAATTAGCTCTAGAGCAAAAGAAAACACGCAATCGCTACGATCTAATCTACTAGCGAATTTTGGCTTAGCAAAAACGAACTAACTAACTGACGATTCAAACATCTGACGACATGATGAAAATCAAATTTTGGAACAATTTTTGGAATATAAAGTCAAAAGCATACGTCAAAAGCAATATTTTCGCAACCCTTTTTGAAGCCAGTTTTGAAACCTTGAAAGGAAATACAATCCCACACATAATTAATGACAAATCTTCCGGTTTCGATGAGATCACCATATCAACAAGTTGTCCGGTTGCTAGATTTCGGTGTCGTAGCGGCAATCTTGGTTTCACGACATAGTTATTTTACATTCGTGCCTTCAAGCTTTTGATTCATCTTTAAGGCCATACCATATCGTTCGGTGAGTATGTTTTTCGTCTTTTAATGCACTAGTGTT
>KE524972.1:259576-279876 GCA_000441895.2 Anopheles sinensis
AGAAAGTTTACTCACAGAACAAGAAAGAGAGAGAGAGCAAATAGCTGTATTGTTGTCCATCATGCCGGCTAGTACAACAATGTTGGTTACACGCGTTTGTGTTGGCAGGCTCCCCCCAGCAGTGGTGGAGCATTACTTACGTTACACAATTCGCGAATAGGAAAACGAGAGCAGTAAAAAGAAACACAGTGCACGGGAAAGTCGTCAATTGAAGACAAGACGGGATCCACATCTTAACTCATTGCTACATTAAACGTCGGAGTGAACAGGTGCCTCAAGTATAGCTCCACCAGTGATTAATTGATAACAAAACAACGCGAAAGTTTTAACAGCATCCATCATGAGCATTTTCGAGTCGGTCGAATTGGGCCCCCCGGTGGAGGTGTTCGCCCTGAACAAGGCTTGCAATGAAGATTCCAACCCAAACAAGGTTAATCTCGGTGTTGGCGGTATGTATTTTGCATAAGAAGTAATAAAAATGTACATCAAAGAATCACATCACAGTACCATACATATCTCACTCCACTTGTTCCGCACCGGTCAAGGTCAAGTGAGGTCAAAACGTTTGCTTTGCAATAATGTCTAATTTTGCGGTCTGTTCGGTTGCAGATTTTTTTTGCTCCATACCGTGTGAAAAATGCTTACGCAAACTAACCACTGATACTTCATCATTTACTGATGGTTGTGGCATCAGAAAGGAGGAAGGGGGGAGGAAAGGACATGTCGTCTCTTGAGCATATGCCAATCATAGCAACCGTTATCGGATGTGGAGCTATCTCCCATCATCTTAGCAGGCTATTGTTGTTCTCAATAGGATGCCAAAAAAAAAATATAATTACGATATCGCGAAAATTGAATATTTTTTTCTTTCAAGCCTACCGAACGAACGAGGGAAAGCCATGGATTTTGCCGGTGGTCAAGAAAGCGGAAGCTGCTATCGTCGCCGACGGTTCGTTGAATCACGAATACCTTCCGGTGCTCGGTACGGACAACCTCACAAGCGCGGCCACCACGCTTCTGCTGGGCGATGACAGTGAAGCAATTAAGAGCAAACGAGCGTTCGGTGTCCAATGTCTGTCGGGTACGGGAGCGCTGCGTGTGGGGGCCGAGTTCCTGGCGCGCATTCTGAACCGCACCACGTTCTACTATTCGGACCCGACGTGGGAAAACCATCACAAGTTGTTCGTGTACGCCGGGTTCACCGAACCGCGCACGTACCGCTACTGGCATCAGGAGAACCGTACGATTGACTTCGAGGGTATGATGGAGGATCTCGGCCAGGCGCCGGAAGGGGCGGTGATCATTCTGCACGCCTGTGCCCACAATCCAACCGGCATCGACCCGACGCAAGACCAATGGAAGCAGATTGCGGATCTGTGCGAAAAGCGCAAGCTGTTCCCGTTCTTCGACTCGGCTTACCAGGGCTTTGCCAGCGGTGACCCGAACAAGGACGCCTTTGCCGTCCGTTACTTCGTTGAACGTGGCTTTGAGCTGTTCTGTTCGCAAAGTTTTGCCAAGAATTTCGGTCTCTACAGTGAGTATTCGGCATGGGAAACCCCATTATTGAGCTAAGATGGGTGGATGATTACTGATTCATTTTTCCTTCCCAGACGAACGCATCGGTAATCTGACGGTGGTGCAGAAGGATGCTAGCACCAGTGCGGCGGTCGCGTCCCAGATCACCTGGCTTATCCGTGGAATGTACTCGAACCCACCGGCATTCGGCAGCCGGATCGTGAGCCGAGTGCTGAACGATACGGAACTACGCAACGAGTGGATGGAGTGCATCAAGGCGATGAGCTCACGCATTATTACCATGCGCAAGGCACTGTACGATGAGCTGGTGGCATTGAAGACCCCCGGCACCTGGGAGCATATCACCAACCAGATTGGAATGTTTTCCTACACGGGGCTAAATGGTACGTAGTGATAACCAATCGCTATCAATTCGGTGTCGAGTGCATCATGTCGCTGATTGTATAATGCATTTTTTTTTACCTTGTAGAAAAACAGGTCCAAATTCTGATTAAAGAGTTCAGCATCTACCTGCTGAAAACGGGCCGCATCAGTATGTGCGGATTGAACGAAGGCAACGTGGCGTACGTAGCCAAGGCCATCCATGCGGCCGTCACGCGGGAATAGTATCCGGGTCATGAACATTGTACGTACGGTGGACCGCCCTGCTGATAAACGTACGCCCCCCCCTCCTCCTATGCTGTGCGGCTTGGCCAAACGTTGAATATGATAGAAATCACTCCAGCCCTATGAGCCGCATCCCCGGCAGAAAGCATTTTCACCAGAAGAGCCTTTTTATTTTTTCCAAATATGTATTCCTTAACAGCACCAGAATTGAGAGCTAGCTTCAGTTCACCACACACCAGATAGCGCAACGTGGCATTTGAAAGCATATTGGAATTTATAAGCAATATTTAACCATTTATAAAACAAGAGCAACTTGAGCCAACGAATTGAATAATAATTAGGCGTGAAGACACAGTACAATACAGTTTACAAAACATCACCAGCACGGGTCAATAAATGTCTTAATCGATAAAAAATGGCAAAACTATGCAGTAGTATCAATAATGCGAGAAGTAAACAAATTGAAAATCTTTCATCTAGGATGGATATTATCGAAGAGTGGTAGTATAAAAGTATGTTCACGTTTTTGGTGATAGCTTATAATAATAATAAAACGTATGTTCCACCACAATTCATTTTTTCATTTGAGATTAACAATAAGAAACTTTCCACATGTTGTTCATTTGGTTTGCATTTATTTTAGCTTCAATTTTGGTTTCAATTTCCCGTGTACTTGCTCGTTTGTTTAACTGCTTGTTAGTTTTCATAATAAATGTGCAAACGGGTTTTTACGTTAAGTCTATTGTTTAAACATGTTTTCGCAACGATAGCAGCGGAGTAAGGAGAAGATTATGAGCTGAAAATGGAAAAAAAAGGTTGCCGGCAACCAACCAGTGGCGCCCATTTCTGTACCACTGCATCATCAGCCCCTTTCTTTTTGGCGCGTTCAGCTGCCACCGGAATATTCGCACTGTTATCGTCAACCATTTAACATATTATCACCTCCGCTTCCCCCGGGCTTTACATCTTGCTTTTGTTTGCCGTCTGTTGCATTTACCCATTTTTCTCAGTGCACTACGTTTTCACGCTTCGCTGCCCTGTTTGTTTTTCAATCCCTTGTCATAAATTTAAAAAAAAAAACAGATCACCGCCTGCTATAGGTTCAATACAACAACAATCACATGGTTTCTGCTGCCAGCCAGTTTCGAAGATGGCTCGACGAAAACCTCGCTTAGGCTTTATACTGACAAACGGTCCTATTTTGATGGCCCAAAAAAGGGTATATGTATGTTTCCTGCCTCAAATTCTCTCTAGTTTCTACTATTGCTGTTTGCCGCACATAGAAGCAGGTTACATGGAACGGTTGGAAAACACCCGGTTAAGCTGTGTGTCAAGTCTTTGCAATGATGGCGAGCGAAATCTCCGAAAGGGACCTCTTCAAACATCGCAGTCAGAATCAGAATCAGAAAAACAGAGAAAAGTAGTGGAAAGCAATTGATGCAAAGAATTTAAGCATTAGTATTCTTTTCCGCTAGCCATTATGCAAAAGGTGCGTTAAAGGCTGGTATATTCGATCGCCTGTTTTTTTTATATACTCTTAACGTTAAGTGCACAACAAAACTCAATACGTCATTGCGGGGTGAATGTGTTAAACGAACGAACAAAATTAAAAAAAAACGATAAAAAAATGACATTACAAACTGTAATAATATAAAAAGTAACAAATTAATACCTAACAGCGGTAGTAGCTACACTATCGATAATGGACGCATTTCCTGTTCTTCAACTCCATCGTTACGATGGCATTACCAAAACTCTGGTTGTTCCTTGCCGGATCAACCGTTTTCCCTAACGTTCGCCTTCTACTTTTCCTGCACGATTTTTGATTCGCGCTCATGTCAAATGTTTCAATCCTACCTACCAATTTGCTTTGTTAATAATGTTAATATAAATAAATATTTAATTGTCTGTTGTGTAAGTGTGTTTGTGTGTTTGTGTATATATTAAACGATCCTTTTCTTCCTTCTTCAATCCAGCGTGGGGGAATGGGGCAGTAAACCTACCCCATTTTCCCCGCGGACGCCTTCTAGTGCTACCTACGAGTTTGTTAAAGCTAAGTATTTTGTTACTGTTAAACTTACTATTTAATGTCTCCCTCCTCCCACGAACACTGTCCAGCGTTGTTGTGAAGGAAAAATAAAGCATTTCAATGCCTTCGAGTGTCACGTGCCGTTATTCGATACAGAAAAAAACTGTCGGAAAAATAAAAATAAAGTAATTATCGTCACTTGTCCCAAGTCTGTTCAGGGGTGTTCAACACCGAGCGCAGATCTCATTTTCCACAAAAACAAGCCGTAATTTTAGCCACCACCGTCACATCGTACCGTTGATCAATTAATGGTATCGGAATGGAGGGCAGCAACCGATTGGGCGTCCGCTCTTCGTCCTTGTTGCTACCACCCGTGGTATTGTTATTATTATCGTCACTTTTATAATTATTATTGCTAGTCTTGATGGCAACGGTGGTGGTTTTGGTGGTGTGGGTGATGGTGGCAGACTGGGAGGCCACTTGATGATGAGGACGATTCGGTGATGGTTGGTGTAGAGAAAGTCCGATCGTGGTAGCCCGAAGCTACCACCAATCTCATTTGATCTTTCGCCCCGGAAGGGTTGGGCTTTCCGGTGGTGTACCTTGCGCCGTGTGATTGCCACCGGCCTGGATTGCCATGGTGGAACCACCACCAACAGCCAGCGGTGCTCCCGCCTGTCCACCGAGCGACGGGACGTGCTGGTTCGATTTGCTTTTGGGTGCCGCCTTGAACGGATGATGCAGTTTGCGAAGTGGCCTCGGGGAGGGTTGATCGAGCGAACCGCCGCCACCGGATGCGAGCGTCTGCTGCGTTACTTCACGGGCCGTGGCCACCATTTCTGGGTGGTGTATCCATGCTGCGGAAAGGGGAAAAAAGAACGGTTGTTGTTGTGTTAGAGGCGCACACTGCTCTTGCCTACGCTCAAACCATCAAGCCACATGCAAATGCAGAATAATAATGCAAACCACTAGCGGGTCCCGCCGTACTTTTCGATGGCCCACGGCTATGATGGTCAATTAAGGCTGCTGCCAGTGGCGCCGGTGCGTTCGTGCCGGACGCCATCGACCCTCCGCCACCTCCTCCTCCTCCAACACCAACACCTACCATACTCTGGGACGCGATCGGGCTGAAGATTCGGGCGGTAAAATCTTCGAACGTACTGTTTTCGCGATGACGCAGAGCGACGGTATCGATCGAACGGTTGCGTTCCTCGTAACTGGAAAGAGGCGAGCGGGAAAATTAATTATCATCACGAACACTATCTATCAGACGGGGACTTAAATACTTACTACTGTTGATACAGTGGTAATGAGCTTCGCTTCGCACGGCTCGCATTGATCGCCGAGGCGCGCACCAAACTGGCCAAACAGGCACCGCCAACGACCATCTCGTCCGAGAGCGGACCGAACCACGGCACGTCCGGCTTCTTGTTCACCGTCACGCGGAAGAGGCCGCTCTTGAGTGGATAGATTACGATCAGCACGTCGCAGAACTCGGTCGGCAGGATGTCCCGGCGGTAGTCACGGTTGTGCTCGCTCCAAACGATGTGCACCTCGTCGTTGCCCAGGTGACGCGTTTTGTTAAGAATCGCCTCCGGCGTGTCGGACGGCATGCGTGTCGAAACGTGGTAGATCACCTCGAGGAAGGGCGTCGCGTAGTACGGTGCCGTCTGGCCGCAGCCCTGGCGCGGCAACCCCCCGAGGAAGCCGTTGTGCGACTCCAGCTCCACCTCCCAGCCGAGGGCGGACACGAACATCTCGTAGGTACTGCTGCCGCACGAGTTGCGCAGGATGCTGCCCTTGTCCTCCTGCCCGTTGGCAACGTAGATCACGGCCATTTTGTGCGTTTCGCGACACTTCTGATTGTCGAGATTGCGCAGCTCGCGCAGCAGCTTGTCGGTGCGCTGGAGCAGGTGTGTCCGCTTGCGTCGCTCCCAGCCGGCGAGTCCGAGCTGGTTGAACAGGATGCGTCCGAGTTGGAACGGTTTGGTCGTCGCGACATCGTTGGTCGCCCGCTCGGGTGGCGCCACCGGCGCTCGAACGATACTATTGCCCCCGGCCGGTTCCTCAGAGTATGAGTGTGTGGTTGAGTATCCACTTCCGTAGCCACTGCTGCCTCCCAGCGGGAAGGAGCTGGATCCGCTGGAAGAGAACGACACAGACTGATCCATGCCGGCGAGCTGTTGACCGCCGCCGTTTGTCAAAGCATTTTGTCGAGCAACTGCTTCCGCTTCGATCGTCCGTTGGTTCAGTATGATGGAGATGGTTTGTCCTTCCAGGGCAGCTCCTAAGGGGCTCGGGCCAGCGGTGTTCAGTGGCACCTCCGAACTATCCAAGCACTCCGGGCTAGTGTATCCGATGTATTGCAGTAACTATGGAGATGAACGAAGCATGTCAGTAAATCAGTAAATACAGTGCAGAAGTAAAGCGAAACATGGAATTCAATCAAATGCAGACAATCATTTAATTAACTTCCTTGCATTGCAGTGTACTTACATCATCCAGCTGGTCCAGATCGGGTGCTAGATCTTTGGCAACCGGTAGCTGATGTACCGGCCGGTGTCTTAGTGTGTGCCTTGGTCCGTGCGTCATCGGCAACCCAATAGCAGAGGACATGAGCGGATCTATCGAGGCGCTACCGCTGGCAAAGTGTCTCGGGGTCATCATCATACCGGCATTTCCGCTGGGTCCCGATCCCGTCCCAACTACACCCGATTGTGTCGATCCGGTCGAGTTAGCATAATGCCTCGAACTGCCAACACTAGAATGGAATGTATTCCTTTCGAACTCGGTAGGCGCCGACGAGGCTGGCAACGGTGGTGTCGACGGTTCTTTGTACAGTATCGATGCATCCCAGCAGGCTTTGCCGTTCAAGTCACGTAGCAGCAACCGAACCTGCCGGTTGGCGGTAAGAAGCCCAGCCGTGGCTCCGCCACCCGGTAGCCGAAGGGCCGGTAACTCGATGAAACTGGCCACCAGCTCGGGGCTTAGCATCAGCAGCTGCACGTTCGGCGAAGCCAGTACGTGTTCCATCGTATCGACCCGATTGCCTGCGATGGAATTCTCACGCTGCAGCAGAGCACCACTCCCACCACCGGTTGGCGCTGACTGGCCGCCACTTGCCGTCATCGTACTACCCGTCGACGAGGTAAGCAGATCGTCCTGCTCATCCACCAGCGAACTAAGCCGTGTCGCTCCTATCCCCATCGGAAAGTGGCCAATGTTGGTGATGAGATGCATCGCGACCGTCTTCGCACACAGCCTTATGGCCGACTGGCAGTTGGCAATCGATTCCATCGTCGAGTAGCCCGTCCCCGAGTCTCCCCCGGCGCCACTCTCACGCACGTCGTCCACCGCGATGGTCATGTCAAAGTCTTCGTCGGTGGTAAACAGCTTGATGCGCTCGCCGTTCTGCAAACCGGTGGCGATTTTGTGTAGTATACGAAACACGGTCAGTATGAGTGGCTCGGAGGCCGCATCATGGTGCTTGGGTCGCTGCAGCGTCGCCACCGAGAACGACATGCACAGCTCGCCGAGCGTCAGCAGCAGAGAGGTGAGGACCGTCTTGTCCGACTCCTTCGGATGGTGCACGTTGTGAATGTCGAGCGAAAGGCACACCGTGTCGAGAATGAGCTGCGGCAGACGCTCGATCTGCTCGATGCGGGCTCCCTGCTCGGCGCACAGCTTTAGCGTTTCCGACGCCAGCCGTGCGATCGTGTGATGCTTGAACTGTAACGCCTGCAGCAGCACCTGGAATGCTTCACGAATCCGTGGATTGACCGTCGTCGTCGTCGTTGTTGTTGTGGCCGAAGACGGCGATGAATGTCCCGCCGACGTTTGTTCACTGGAATGATGTGGAACTTTTTGCTTGAAGCCTCCCGATTCCCCGGTCGACGTTGACGTGGCCGCCGGGTTGGTGAGATTCTGGAGGATCCATTGGCCGAGCGAGGCGATTGCGATGCAGCGTGCTTTGGCCGTCGGTTCACGGCGCGCACAGCGCAACACAACGTTCAGTACGTGCTCCTGCAGGTCGGGACATTCCATCAGATCGATATGTGGCTCGGAAGGTTGAAGCACCGGACCGGGCAGTGAAGTCCGTGGGAAGCACAGCAACGATCCGAGTAATCCGGCGACTTGCGCACGCGGCGCATTGGGACCCGTTTCCGAAGAAGTGAGCACCACGGTGGCAGCGTGCACCAAATCAAGCAGCAGCAGCGTATGGCCCGGCAGGAGTAAACTGAGGAACCTCGGTCCACCGAGATAGCGGAGAGCCGTGTACGCCATTGCCCGATCTTCTCCCGTGAGCGCCTGATGGAGGGCATGGTAAAACAGTGGGAGTTGGTGGTTGCCCAAGCTGGCACCACTTTGCACGATCGTACAGAGAAGCTGCATGGCGTACAGCTTTCCCTGCGCATACTGAGCGTCTAGTGCGAGGGCTCCGTAGCACCAAGGGGCCACCAGAGCGATGGGTGGAACAAGGTTAGCAGCCGAAGCAGCAGCAGCAGCACCACCGTCCAGGGAAATGCCCTGATTCATGCGTATTTTTATCAAGCTCTCCGTCATACTGACCAGATACTGGTACACCTGGGCGTGCAGTTTCGGGTTGAGGATCTTGTTCACGTCCCCCAGCGCGCCGAGCATACGTCGCCACATGACGGCAGCGACATCCGGAAGCCAACCACGCGCCGTTCCTCCTGCGAGAATCGAACGACGATCGGAGGTCGTAGCCATCGACGAAGAAGATCCACCGAAGGACTGCGGATCGTCCTGCGTGTCGATGCTGGAACTGTCCGCGGTCAGTGCGTCCGCAATCTGCATCGGGGAATCCTTAATCGAGCCACTTTCGATGCCACTCGATGCCGTCGGGGACGGACTTCTCGACCCGCCAGCGCCACCGCAGCCCGCTCCTCTATGATGGTGGTAGCCATCGTGATCTGCATGTTTCTTCGCCGATCCACCAGGAGGGCGGACAGAATCGAGTGATACTGCACGCCGTACACCACCACCACCTACGGCACCCGCTGCCCCTCCACCTTCCGTGTCGTGACACTCGGAAAAGGAAGCCATCTCGATATTTTCGCTGCTAATGCTCAGGAATGTGTTGGACGTGTTGGAGAGCATACGGGAGAACGATTGATCGGCCGTTGCCGAGACCGAGACCGAGGCCAAATCGTGTTGCTCGCGTGCAGACGCCACATGGCCTCCGGCCAGCGCGATTCGCAACCGGCGACGGGCGCGTGACTTTCGGAACGGAGCCGACACAAGACTTCCCTCGCTGTAGCTTCGGTTGAGGGACGGTGTGCCTGGAATGCTTCGGTTGCCCGAAAGCCGCATTCCGACCGATGATCGACCGCCGGGTCCTTCGTCCTTCCTGAACCCATTGGCACCTCCCCCCGTTGTCCCGTTTCCGATGGAACCTGTTCCGGTAGCACCCGAAGCCGGTCCCGAACCGTCCCCGCCAGTCGTCATGTTATTCCCGTTCGTAAACGTAATATCGTGCTGAGCCGTTCCGGGTAGCTTTTCGGCAGCACCACCACCTACTCCTCCTGCAACACTGCGACCTCCGTCACTGGAGGCCCAGTTAGAAGGTGTCCCACGCTTGCGCTTTCCTTTCGCTTCCGCCAGCCGATCGAGCGGCAGGTCGGAAAGGTTGATATTGTACACCTGCCGGGCGAGGACGCGTGTCAGCGTTTGCATAGTTTTGTCCCACTCGACAATGAGTTCCTCACGGTGCGTCAGCGACGAGAGCACCTTCAGGAACTTGTCCCACAAGCCCCCATTGACGGGGACGTTCGTGTGCGCCCGGATCCACGTCACGATGAGCGTCTGAAAGATGGGCTGCGCGAGCCGTCCGCCGAGATTGTTCCGTTTCGCGTTCGGTGGCGAGTTTTGCAGGATCACCGAGGTCACCTGCAGGAGGACGAGCAGCAGCTGCTCCCAGGTCTTCGGTTCCATGCGCGTCTTCATCACCATCGTCCGGTAGATGTTGAGCACGCGCTTGCAAATGTCCGTCTGCTCGTCCAGTGGGGTCGCAAAACCGTCCGCGTTCGTTTTCGACTGAAAGTGCAGGTTGAGGTGGGCCGTGTTGACCATAAACACGTTGACTGCGTTTGTTACGAACACTTGTAGCACGTTCTGCAGCCCGGCCCGTATCGAACCGGCGTTGTCTTTCGCCGTCGGCATCATTGCGCCAAGGTAGGAATCGGTTCGCAATCTTTGGCTTCCCGGGCGACTACCGGTCCCGCCTGTGTCGTTCGTCATACCAACGGGGGACGCATTAGGAGCTCCTGGAGCTCCCCCCACCGCCTGCTGTAGTTCGAGTTCTGGCTCGAGAAGAAATGGAGGCGGCGGAATGCTGCTCATCCAGTCGCGGTACACCGAGATAGCTATACGCATGGCTTCAATCTGCGACTTGGACGTGAACGCCATCAGGAAGGCCTGCCGGTAGATCTCGTGCACGAAGTTGACCGTCTCCCGGCTCGAGTAGAGAACGTCCCGGACGAGCTGCGTCTGCGTGTAGCCCATGTGGCGCAGGTTCGAAAGCAGACTCGCATGATCCAGCGACCGGTCGGTCCCCAAACCCGGTTCGTCCTCGATCGAGAGAATCTGCTCGAGCTTGCTGTTCACGTGCCGCTCGTGAGTATACTTCGCGATCCAGATGACGAGCACGACCACACAGGAGCTCATCACTTCTTCGCGCTTCGAGACGCTCCGCAGGACGGGCAGATCGAGCTTCGGTTCGTACACGGACGTGGTATAGTCGAACGCCGGGCAGAACACGGGCAGGTACTGTTCGCGGAACTTTGTCAGCAGGAACGCAAATGTTCGAATGTGGCGCTGAGGGCTACTGTCGCGCCACTTCAGACAACCGCACGACTGCACCATGCAGTCGAGCAGAATTTCCAGCCCATCACGCGGATCCGGAGCCGCCGTCCGCTCGCTCGAGCTCGGTGGAATGAGGGGCTGAATTTCGGGCGACTTCACCGGGTGCGTTGCGGTCGTGTCGTGGAACACCGAGCCACCCAGCTCGCCCTTAAGGTTCGGGTGGTTCAGCAGATCCGTCGCGATGAAGTCACTATCGGACGGGAGGGGTCCCACGGAGGTGCTTTTGAGGCCGCGCTGCGGAACCGACAATCCCGGCACGAGCTCCGTGAACATACCGTG
This sequence comes from Anopheles sinensis, assembly GCA_000441895.2. Classification (NCBI taxonomy): domain Eukaryota; kingdom Metazoa; phylum Arthropoda; class Insecta; order Diptera; family Culicidae; genus Anopheles; species Anopheles sinensis. The sequence goes on from KE524972.1 coordinate 270,912, forward strand.
CACGAACGGGGGCGCATTGTCACCGAGCGCTTGGTACCAGAGCAGGAAGTACTTGACGCCTTCGCGCCGCAGCTTCACACTGTTGCCATAGTGGAGCAGCTTAGCCAGGATCCGGCCCAGCGAGTGACATTGCCAGCGGCGTTGCACCAACTCCGGAAGCAGGCAGAGTATTTTGCTGAGCAGCCATAGGGATCCATCCAGTTCTTCTCGGTGCGTTTTGTGGACTATGTTGGGGAGGAAAGTAGAAGAACGATCAGTTGCACGAACATTGGAACATGTTTTCTGGGTCAGGCATAAAACTCTGCTCGGAAAACGATTTTGAAGAACTGGAAGCAACAAGAAACTATCGAAACATGCCTCGCTGTTAATTTAATCGAACTCCAATTCTACATTTGCTCACTTACACCTACTGCGTTTTGAGCTTTCTGTTCGTTATTTTAAAATTAGTTTTTCGTTATTTTAAAATGGTAGATGAATGCCATTAGCATAACAGTAATTGCCTACAAAGTGACCTAATTTAACGTATGAAGAAAAGGTTGAAAATGTCTTTATTTTTCAGCTCATCTTAAATACCATGCATGAAGCAAGCGGTGGTCAAAATTGGCATGCTTAGATTTGTAACATTGAAAGCATATAAAATATGAAGGAACACAACTTAAGCCACTCAACAAGCGCCAACGTTGGAAAAGCTTCAACTCAACTCTGTCCTATTGTGCGCACTTACCGATATGGAACGATAGTTCTGGTATGGAAAGTTTTGAAGATAGTTTTGACCCGTTTGAGTTATGGTAGAAATTTCACAGCCAGCATGCGGCCCAGTTTTGCCAAATATTTTGTCAACGGTAGGTTGATGGATATCGAATGAAATTTTTAAACGTACTCGGGACGGACGGACATGTTTTGGTTTTTCGGTTGGTTTACGATGCGGACGCAACATAGGGTGGATTAAAGATTTATATATAAATAGAAAACATATAATTGTGGAAGAAACATAAATCCCCAAAAACCAATGGAACCGATGGCGATGAGCGGGGTTAACCACGGACAGCGGATCAACGAAAGAGAAAAGGTTGCGCAATGGGCGTTTGTTGGATGACATTGATTTTAGGATCGGAATGGGCATGGACACGCACATTTTAGCTGTGCGTGCGAGATGACGAGGATAGTGAAACTTGTTTGGTTTTCGAGTTTCCGTGCAACGTGAGGTAAAAGTTAGTGTGATATAGCTTACCGCGCTGCTTGAGGTTCGCTTCAGCCTGGACGAAGGTATCGTAGAGGATGTAGTAAACGTGGCTGTAGTTTGCTTCGAACAGATTTTTCGCCTCTTCACTGTCCACGTGTTCTGCAACGGCATGGCAAACGGACCGGAGGAAGGAAAACAAACGAAATTAATTTTCAAAATCGGTTTCTCTTCGATGTGAAACAACGGATAGGCAGTGTAGCCATAAAAGAGAACATTCGATAGGTGTTGCGTTGAATATTAAACAGAAGTTCATAGGGACAGCGATGCTGAAGCCGCTCTCAACTACTGTCGCTGCTTAGGAATAGTGTGCCATGCTTGGTGTGGCGGTGATTTCTTCAGCCCGTTGGTCGAACATGTTAGTATTTGGTGCTGCTGAAGTCTCAGTCGGCTACGACAACGGACGACGACGGGCATGAGACGATGCGAAATGCGAAAGCCGTGGGATGGGGCGTATAATGTGAACTTAGATTTCACATCACACACGCTGCTCGACGCCAAAGCAAACCATGAACTTGTAAAACAAAAAAAACGATGGATTGTTTACGTTTTCAACTTTGCTCTCGCGCGGGGACGAGTTTTACCACCATCATCCGCGGTTCGCACAGCTGTATCGGTTTCTGGTTCGCTCTTTCATTCTCGCGCCTCTCGCGAACGGCGGGTTTTGCGCGAATGGTTCCGATGGAACACATGAACTCTTGCAGCACAACATAAGAAGAAACACACAAGCAGCGCCCACATACACCTCGCTCGCACACCACGGCTATGATCAGCATACGCTTTGCTCTGGTGCACAATTGCGGCCACTACTTGCTCGTTGCGCGAACCTGTCTAAATCGAATTGTTTGGCAACGTGTGCGTCGAGATGCGGTTCTCCCCACTGGAGGAACGGGATAGTGCCGTATGTTTCACACGAATGCCCATGTTACATCGACGGGAGATGGAATCGGTAGAACTTGCGTGCCGTGTGGGAGTAGGGAGGGGTAGGAAGACTGAAAACATCGCATACAGGTGTGATTCATGTCCGTCCATCCATTCCCTCCCGTCCAGTCCAGTGGGCCTGCATTGACGTGTACAAGAACTGTAATATGTAAATTAAATAGCTCCGCTTTTCCCTACATCGTCGTCGGTCGTCGTTGTCAAGCCTACACACCGACGGAGAATCGATCAACCGATATTTGGTTCGCGCAATTCGTAGCACCACTTTCCGTTCACCCCTTTCACCTCCTTAGGCATCTCATGACGTTGCTTACCTAGTATGGTTTTCAGGTGTCGCAGGCGGGCGGCGGAATCTTTTTTGCTATCCTGAATTTTCTGCGTCGACTTTTTCAAATCGATATTCGCCTTTTTTGTAAACATCGTTCTATCGTTCGGGTCGGGCTTGCCAACTCGTACAACAAAGGTAACGGGAGCGCTTCGACGGATCTTGGGCTGATCGAGTGCGGATTCGTGTGTTGGCAAAGGGCTATGGGGTGAAGGCGCACTCGGTGGTGGTTAACACATCCACTTCCAGTCGCAAAGGAGGCTACTCGCAGCGGAGCGACCGTGGAGAAAACAAAAACAAATCCTCCATGTTGGACATGGAATTCTTGCCAACGCACTGCGCTGCGTGGAAACGATGCTGCACTTAATTCATCACCACCTCCTTTTCTATCCCAACGGATTGTTTACGATGAGATAGGACTTCACTTTTGTTTAAACATCTGAAACACAAATTTTGATGCACGTAGTCTTGCAGCAATCCGAGTTGCGTTTTTCGAAACCTACTAGTGTTGGCAGAATCGGGATTTGGAAGACTCGAAGATTCGATCCCTAGAGGGATTGTAAAGATTCAAATCCCATTTGACGGATTCTAGAGATTTGATTCGATTCCAAGGATTCGAATCTGTTTTGATTTGTTTGCGATTCGAATCTGTTTTGATTTGTTAGGGACTCGTAATTGAGGAGTTCTACCATTATGTTTATCTGACACAGTGACAATGATTCAGACCAGGACCTGGTTTACATGTTAAGCGTATTTTTGTACAAATAAAGACTCGACATTGGAATCGCAATTCATGATCAACAGAACAAACCCGAACCTAGTAACTTGAATTGTTCCGCAAAATGTATGAAGGAATTTGACGTTTTCGCCCCTCTTTGCGGCGAAAACGCAACGCTAGTTGACCTGGTTGAATACTTGGCACACTGGATGAAAAAGGTACTTCACGAGGACACCGAATAAGGACACTTTGAAATTAAATGGAATCAAATCGTTATATTTAGAATCGTTATCGCAATCAAAATTCCTTCTCTAACCAGTCGCGTTTGGCGATTGTCGATTATTGTTGATCAAAGTACTATTGACGGCCACACCGGAAATATTCACACATTCCAGCTGATGTGTATGCTCATTGATGCCAATTACCAGCTTCAGACCGGCCAAAAGACAACTTTTGTGCTCGGCATTGAGAACACCGCAATCGTCTCCGAATTTAACCTGTCCATCCTTGCACTCGTTCCGTATGCATTGGGGAATTTTACCATCTCGTGCAATGTACAATATCTTGCCCGGTTCGCAGTATCCTTGGGTGTACATTTGGTAGCACTTTCCGGTTTGAGGGTGATAAATGTACGCTAGCGTCGGACAGGGAAAGGGGGGAAACAAACAAACATGATCAGTTCAAAACATCACCGTCCGTTGGGTAAAACCCCGAAATGAGGTTCTTCCTGTTATTTCAAAATAACTGATAAGAACTGTACTCACTTGGCTTACAATCGCAAACCCAGTCGTTCTCATGATCCCCTGGGTAAAGAATTTCATTTTCTTGGCATCGTGCCGGAATGAAAATAGGGGTGCGGTTCTGTAAAGGATAAGGTTATGAGAGCATAAGACCCATTGTTCGTTTCATCGAAGAGTTGTTTTTACTTACGCGAGCATTTTGTTTAGATTCCACAGCCGACTGTTCGGCGGGATATGCAAAAAATTCAGTTGAATTGCTGTTCTGCTGTCTGCCCGTCGGATCATTAGCCGGAAGAGAACAACATCCCGCAATAAGGAGTGTCAAACAGGACACTTTGATCACTGCATCCCAAACACTTCCTGTTATAACCATCGTTAGTTTCGTTTTTTGCCGAGGTAGGTACCTTTGAGATGTGTACGGTAGATTGTGGATGAAACGTTCATTAACTCTGGTTCACCAAGTATTCCTATCAAGACTGGCTCTACACGAGGACTGATCCGTCCTTCCAGCATCCAGCTACGGTGTTGCGGGTAGTTGTGAAGATCACTCGACTTACCAGACGGGTACAGCAACAGGCGACGTACTCAGAAACACTCTACGAGGAAAAGAGACCAGTAATCAACCGGTCATGTTAGCTCGTATCAATCGAATGGCGCCTCAAAGCGATCGCTGGGTTTCAGCAGGCCTGAAAGCCAGCGCGGTCAGTAGGGAAGGGAAACCCCCGGGGCTTGGGATGTCCGCGGGGTCAAATCGTGGTAGCGATAGCACAACGTTCGTGTGTCTGTTCGACGACCTTCAGCCAGGAACGCAAGCACGATCCGGGCCGGGGGCTTACGTCACTGTAGCCGAAGTCGATTCTAAGTCAATGCACGACTGGGAAAACTCAAGTTCGAGGAACAGGTTTTTGCAAATTATTGATCCCCACAAGACGATGCTTTTGAAGAGAAAAAAAACTTGAATACCTCTTCCCATAAAAATGGCACAAGAGTAAATTGTAAAAAACAAAACCCTGCGATCATGAATCAATCCAACCAATACTATCGTCAAATAATCTACGACCAAACGAGTTTTTGCGATCATCTGCGTTGTGTCGGAGGATACTTTCCGTCTGTGAAGCCCCGTACGGACCGCGATCGATCGTCCAGTCGCAGTCTGAACGGTGGTTCGAAAACATGATGGACAAGTTTTATTTTACTCTGTGCGTCGTCTTCCTATATACCGCGGTGCAGCTGTCGACCTGTGGACCCGCGATCGAGCTGTTTGCCTATCCTGCGGATGAGGCAGAGCAGATTAAAGAATATTTGCAGAATGCCCACGTAAGTTCTGGGCAGGAAACATGCTCATTCATTAAACTTTAAAATACGGGAAAATCCTGACCCTAACAGCATTTTTGGTTTAGTTTTGAAGTGGAGATTCAAAAGGTTAAAAGCTAACTCATGTTTCTTTTTTTAAAGTGATTTGATTTAGTATACTCGTCATTTTAAAACCGGAATTTTAAACTTCCTGTTCCACTGAGCTGGATGGCAATCATGCGGTGCGTTAACCTTGAGATGTGATGAACTGATGCAAACGCCTCAGCGAAGCTCACCTTAAACCATGATCTTCTTTATCAACACATAAACGCGATGGATTTGAAATCTGCACAGATAGGAAAGTTTTGCAACTTTTGTTGTAGTTTTAAACCGCTCAGCCAACACGTAAATTTATTCCGTCCGTCAAGTGAAAGTAACCAAATATTTGAAATGGGCGAAAGTGGTGGATGCCTTGCAATCACGAAGAAAGGAATCAAATAGGGGGAAAAAATCAACATTGTGAATTCAAAAAAAACACAAGTTATTCGATAAGATTTGTAATTAATGGATACATGTATGAAACCGATGAAGGATAATAATTTCCTTTAAAACAACCTTAATTCTTGAGACTTGATCAAATGATTGATGTTCAATTAATCTTTTCGCAATGCATTGTATAAATTGTACCATCCAAATTATCTTTACAGAATCGAACACCAGTCTTTATACCGGGGAAATGCAGCCCAAATGAGATTCTGTACCCGGGTGATCATGCTGATGATTGGGTGTGCGATTGCCGGCCAGGTATGTAGGCTACACGTGGCCCGTAGCAATACATCCACTACATTAAATTCATTTTCTCCACCTTTCCTCCAGGATACGTGTATTATCCAAACAACGATTCATGCTATGCACTCTTCACCAAAGGATTCTGCCAACCGGGAGAGTACGTGGACTTGGAGCGTCCCTCGATGCTAGTTAAGTGTACGCAAAATACTTGCACCGATGGAAAGAAGGTACCGTTCCGCGGTCAGTGTGTTGAATTGAACCGTCACGATAAAGCGTGCCCGGTCGTGAAGCGCAAACGATTTGTTGTGGGTGTGAATACTACCACCCTGCAGCTGGATTGTGTGGTTGGTGAGTTAGACCTGGGCAGGGGTGACTATAATGGTTTGGTTTTATTCGAAGGCGCCAAACGTTGCAGTTCCGGCACTAAAGCTTCATACAATGAGTTATGTGTGGAAAATACGCCGAAATAGATATTGTTTACGTCTTTGCGTCTACTTTTATGTAAGCTTGCAACAATCGGCACAAAATTAGTTTAACATCACATCGGACTATTGTAGACTTTTCACTTTTTTCACACGACCATCCGAAACACGCTGCTCGGCAGACGTAGGTTCGATTGGGTCATCCAGAACATCTTCCTCATCCGTAGGTACGCTTCGTGCACTGTTTGGTTTCGGTTTGGGGCTGTCCACCGCTTGCAAGAATGGTGACTGATGGAAGTCGGACCAGTTGATAAACTCGTTAAAGAGCGTCAGCACCTGCGATGGTGTGAGCTCACCGAATTCCGTATAGATAGTCATCTTATCGACGTAGTCGTTCGAAGAAAGTGGTTGTGATTTCAACAGTTGACCCGGTAGTGGGTTAACCGGTACTTTCTTCTGCGTATAGTTTCCATTCAATATTAACCGGGCTCCACAATGCGGGATCCAGTGTCTAAAAAGATCGTAAAGCATCGAAGATAGTCTTGTGTGAGGGAATCTAAACATACGAGAAGAAGAAATTTACTCACTCTAAAGTAGGAATCACCCGACTTCGTCTGCTTACGTAATGCTGTGTCATGAACGACGCAAATAGCGCAAGATTGTCGGGCAGCAGGTGTTCGTACAGATTCCGACGCGGCATAATCTTGACCAAGTACCACTCCTCTGCTCCATCCTGGATCAGTTTCTGATGAAGTGTCCGAAGCTTTTTGCTGCTGTTGGTGTTGTGGTTCCAGGGAAGAAAATGTTTGCGGGGAACCGTCCCCAAAAATTCATGCTCGAAATAAAGTTGAAAGACGATCGTGCTCCCACGGTACAGTTTATAGCCGGCGTTTTTGGTCGATGCTATGTGCTACAAATATTGAGAAAGATCGATAATCGAACATGGATCCACCAGAGGCATTACAACCAGAAAAAAAAAAAACTTACCGAAAAGAGAAGTGGTGACATGACGAGGATCATTTCGTATCGTCCTAGAGAGTAGAATTCGTTCTGGTTCGTGATTGAATTCATTAGATATCGTAAAAATTTCACAGAACCAATCACCGAGAAAAGACGGAAGCTCAAATCGTCGTCATCCCACTTTTTATTGGGGATGCCTTGCAGCAGGTTTACGACACGCCGGCCACTATCAAACCCGTCCAGGTAGGACAAACGCCACAATCCGTTAAAGTCCGCTATCCGCAGCACATCCGGTGGTAGGTTGAATTGCGACTTTAAACGGCTTTCGAAGGAAACGTCCGTTTCGTACAGTCGTAGGTTTTTCAGCTTCCTTTGCAACAGTTGCTCCGTTAGCATACCCGGGCCCGGGTTTACCTCCACCAGCAGCCGGTCTTTTGGTAGATCGTGGGTGACAATATCCGCTATGCGTTGTGCCGTCGACCGGTCGGAAATGTAAAACCGTTCAGCGTTCTGGGAAGTTTTGCGAAGGATCGTCGGTGGAAACAGTTGCAATATTGAGGGATCTTTGGATTGGAAATATTCCGCGACATCTTTCGGTACAGCGCTATCGGTGCTGTTCTGTGTGGGGACTTTGGGTTTGCGAACTCGGGATACTTTTGGCTTTTCCGATGCAACATCGGACACTTTCGTACGACATAATGCTGGGCAGAAGCCTCTTCTGTGTAAAATGCGTCTTAAAACATGTACACTATTGCCGTTCATAACGAAATGCGCGCAGTTACCGAATGCGACTGATTGCAAAGGAAGTAAACAAACAAAAGCCGCACCAAGATAAATACATACTATTAGTATGTAATCATCTTGAGCCGTACGTAAAAGTGACATTAACTCATGTGGGTGAAAGAAGCCCGTAGATTTTTTGTTAAAACACGTTGTTTGTCTTCAAAATTCCTTTCATTTGAAGGGTATATTGCTAAAATTAGCCTAAGCACTTAAAAATTATCCAAAAATTAGCTATTTCAGCCAATATTTCTAATTGTGATCAAGGTTTTTTGAGATTGTTTATGCCAACGGCGCTGTCGGCTTCGGTCTAGTGATGGAGATATCGAATCGCTACTTGGCACTCGAATCCTCAAATCCGAATCCCAATCCGTCTCAAAAACACAGTCGTGGCGGTCAAAAAAAATCAATGGCGGTCTAGAAATCGGTCATCCTTATCTAAATCGTAATCAGATCACAACTAATAAATCGCTTTTTTTCGCAATGGTACGATAAACGAAACGTAATCGTTACCCGGTTGACGAAAAATGACAGCTCAACCTGGTTTTGGCTCCCCGCACCCAAAATTATGTACTTCTCCCCCCCATTTCTCTATCGTTAGAAATGATAATGTGTGCGTGGGTCGTTTTCTGAAGGAGAGAAAGGGTGCGAATGCTACCTATGCATATTCTATCCTTTGCAACCATGCAACGCCAAACTATCGCCAATATGCTTACTGTGTCGTTATACGCCTATACGTACGTACGCGTTGGAGAAACC